>JASGCC010000329.1:0-215568 GCA_030067915.1 Hydractinia echinata | reverse complement strand
TGTGTCCGGACCTGCCGCTTTCGATGCATTTGTCGATTCTAAGATTTTTAATGTTTCTCGGACTGTTAATTCTTTAAACTTAAATGTTGCATTAGTTCGGTTTATATCCTTCAGGGGGTCCCGATGGTCAAACATTTTCCATGTGTAATTAATGATTTTACAGTTCATTAATTTGGATCCGACTTTCGTAAAAAACGAACAAAATGCATTTGATATACATTTGGGATTCGATACATTTTCCCCATTGATTTTGAAAAATTTACTTGGAGCACATGTACCCTTAGTAGGATAGCAGTTTTTGATTTGCTTCCAGAAGTCGCTAGGTTTGTCAGTGGATTGCTTAAATACATTTCTGATGTGGTTTGCTTTTGCAGCACGTATCTTTTTTGTTACAGTATTTCTGAGTTTCTTATAATTGTCCCAATGAGCATCAAGGCTAGTTTGTTTGAAGCGGCGTAGTTGATAATCTCTTGTGTGCATCAACTGACGTATTTCTCGTGTCAACCAGGGACTGGGCTTTCCCCGAACATTTTTCTCCTTCAGTGGTGAATGTTTGTTGATGGTAGATGTGACGTAATTTTTGAATAAATCCCAGCCTTTGTTGAAATCGACAGCTAAACAGTTTTCCCAAGGTATGTTACGAAGTTCGTTCTGTAAGTCTTCTTTTTTATATCGAGAGTAATCACGCGCCGTTATTCTTTTTGGTTGATAGCGTTTACAGTTCATTTTTCTATTGATGCCAATTAAACCATGATCACTTATGGAATTTGTGTGCACCAATGTATCGGTAATTACTATTTTGTTTGTCGTATAGAACAAATCGATAAGTGTTTTACTGTTCTTTGTTATTCGCGTGTATGACTTTATTAACTGACTGAAACCGTGCAGTTTTACAAGATCTTTCAAGTCGGAATGGTCTCCGGGGACCTTATAATTGCAGTTAAAGTCCCCGCACATAATCGTTTCTTTGTTCTCTGCTGTAATCGCATCCAAAATATTGTTAAATTTTTCAACAAAGTTTCTGTCGAGGTATTTTGAGTTATCAGGGGGTCGGTAGCATGAAGAAATGAGCAACGGTTTCGATTTTTTGGGGAAGAATTCAATCCATAGAAATTCAATTCCTTCAATTTCTAAATCATCTCTCCTGTTGTAGTTCAGATCGTCCCGAATATAGAGTGAAACTCCTCCATGGCCTTCAATTACACGGTCTTTTCGTTCGAGTGTGTACCCCGGAATCTTTAATTGTGCATCTGTAACAGTGTTGTTTGTGTGAGTTTCGGAGAAACTGATAATATGAACAGAGTTTTTGGTATCTAACAAGAATGATTTTATGTGATGTAACTTTTCTTCGATCCCATTAATATTTTGGTGCATGATTTTAAATCCTTTCTTACCAATAAATCCAGAAATTTCAGGATCAAGTGAATTTATGATATATTCAGGATCAGCAGGAGTACAATCAACACAGAAAAATCTCTCTTCATCACAAACAAATTTATCATTTAAACATTTCAAGTGAGATAAATTTTTACACGTATAACATTTCTCTGATGTTTGATTTCTTCTGATAGTTTTCCCACAACTATTACAGGAAACATTGTTGACTAATGCCAAAAACAACAGCAACAAAAAATTTAACACAAAAAACACGTCCGTACGGACAGCCGCCATTATTATTACTCCCTATTATTATTCCCAATAAAATTCGTGTAATCGATGGTTATGCATTTTTTCCTTTTTAGTTTTTTTTGTTAAAAAAATTTGGCGCTTAAAATACCTTTGCGCAATCGTTCGTTTTCTAAAAAAAAAGATGTACTTGTGGATGCACGCTATTTTTTATAAGCAGCACGAGGCTAAAATTTTATGAAATTTGAAGCAACTAATAAGCAACAAGCCAGCCTCGGATGGATAAGTCAGAATTAAACTTTAAACAGCAAAATACAACAAATTAACCATGGACTTCTGTAGCATATTACATGTAAGGTTCCACATAGAGAGAGAGTAGTTCCCTGGGTCTGTTCTTTCCTTTACGCGTACACCAGATTCTTAACAGGAGAGAAAAAGTCCGATATAAGCGTGATGGAAAGAAGTCCTAGAAACGAGGTTGGAAATAATTGCTTACGTCGCTTTTGGGATATTTAAGCAACAGATAAGCATTAAACGAGACTGAAAGTTTTAAAAAATTAAGCAACAGCGAGGCTGGACCGAAAATTAGCGTTGCTTATAAAAAACGTGTATTTCTACACTAAATTTCGCGTACTAATGAACTTTTTTTGCTCGGCGCGAAGATTTGTACGAAGAAGCTAGTTTTACATTATTTACATACTACAGTCATATTTTTTCATCAAACTCGTCCAATCGCAAAAAAGGTTATCTCTATATTTGTCTAACATATCAGCGGATGCTTAATATGGCGCTATTTACACTACCAGAAAAAATTTTCTCCATGTCAATTCGAACAGTTCCATTCCATTAATTTCAAGCTCATAGTTTGAATTTCAACGCAGATTTGTTGAATCAAGTCCTATCCATGTCATTTCTAACAGTTCCATTTCCTACAATTTTCTTCGTCTTCCTAACTAATTATCCACTTTTAAAAAAAACAGTTTCATTTAAATTCAGGGCTAAATTCATCATAACTTATCTCCGGATTAAACAGCAAAAGTCTATATTATAAATTTATCGAAACCGTTCAAATTAAGGCACAATTTTATCGATATCGTATTTCTGATTTTGTAACCATAGATTCTTACTGACGAAACTCTGTTTCAATTAATCAGTATGCAGTTCTGAAAGATATGAGACGGCCAACACTTAATGGCACCAATGTTAGCATTTAAAAAAAAAACGTGATTGCTGAGTTTGGGAAGTCGACAAAATCGGTGTGTATGGATTGATCAACAGTAAGAGGTCTTCAGCAAATATATAATACAGATCAGAAAGATATCGTAATTCTAAGACATTCTCACCGATAAAACCTTGCATGGATTAGTTACTATGTGTCCGTATAAACGATATGAGACGACAGGAATATTTAACAGAAGAAACGTTTGAAGCGCAAAAAAAAGAAAGAAAAATATAGATTTCTGTGTCGGTGTCAGTAAAATCTACGAAATGCTGTGTATGGATTGCCAATAGCAAGAACTCTTATAACGTCAGCAACATCTATATTGCAAAAAGATATTGTAATTCGGAGTTGGTAACGTGAGATTCTTACGGAAGAAACTTTATATGGATTAATCACCACTGTGTTGGTTAAAGCGTATATTTATACAACACTAATACTTAAGGATACATGAAACATCCAAATGTTCTTCAAAACAATTGTTAAAATTTTATCACACACAGTGTGTGTAAATAAAATAGTTCAAATAAATTCGGACTTGACCTTAAAAGCTCAAAACCGAGATAGTGTTATAGTACTCAGATGGACTAGATTTGAATAGTGTGATTTTTATGCGATATAAGCTTTAAATGTCTGTACCTTTTGGGCTCGAGTGTCGGCAACTCGAAAAAGGTGTTCAATTATTTTCAACATCTTACCAGTTTATTATTGTATGACAGAAATACCACTATTTTATATGAAATTTATCCGGCTTTCATTGTATAAAAAGAAAATATAGGCAGTATTCTCAACATAGGTAGTACGTGTTTCACGTATCATTAATAGAAGCAACGTTTGCATTGCATTGCAAAAAATGAGTCGATAGGTGATCGCGGCGTTTACATGATAAAACCTTCGCCCTCATGTGAAATCTCTAATGTATGGATTTTCTTTTAGACAGACAAAGAAGTGAAGAGTTTCTTTTTGGAGTATAATCTGAAATTTTGAGCAACAAAGTTACAAATATTATAGGAATTATATAGTGTTTTTTCTTCCTCCTCCTCGTCATCAATAAAAATGAAGTTTCGAGTTTTTTAATTCCATTTTCGATATTTGCCAGCTCAGATTCGTCAGTTGTAATATCTGGTTCATAATTCTCTTTGATTAGTTGACGAATGTGCTTTAAAATGCCTCTATGGTTTTCATCAATAGCCCTCTTAGCTTTAAGCACAGTTTCAAGGTCTCCACTTTAATGGGGCCCTTGGGTCGATTGGGTCGGTTTGAAGAGCAGAAGTGTCTCCTGATTATGGTGTGTTTAAGGAACAAACCACTAAAAAATATTTAGATCTGGAACACTATATTCATGTGTGTGTTCCTGCGAATTTGACCCACAAAGTCGCTTTCAAATATGGTACACAGAAGATATCCAAAAACGTACGTGTTTGTCCAGGATGAAACCTATCCATGCCCGTTAACTTGAAATTAATATGCATTTAAATCAGCCAAAAATGAAAAGCCCTTGCAAGTTAAAAGATTTCGGATTCTTGTTGGTGTGTAATTTTGTTCCCTAAGGTCACCAGTAGCCTGTTTTTTACAGAACTTCTACAATGTTGTTCCGTCATTTGAAATAAATAGGTATTATCCCATGGTATTATCTTTGCAAAATGTTTCATGTAGTGCGTGAGATACAGGCTAGAACAAACCAACGCATTACTGTTGGCAGGTAAAGCAAGGGTCATTCATAAGTTTAAGTAGCCCAAAGCGGTAAAAAATGCAAGTCGATCAGGACTTTAGAATCAGATGCTCGTAAAAACATTTCGTCTAGTCGCAGCGACCAGGCGAAAAAGTAGGATCCAATCCTATTCCACCACCGTTTGCCACGCGCCAACCAAAAAATTGCTTAAATTTTTTGAGGTTTAATTTTTGATTTATTTCAACCTGTTTTTAAAATTATATTTATGTTATTAGTATATCGTTAATAAGATTTATTCTGATACATCCGAAATCTTAATTACTAAAGTATTGGAAAACACGTTCCTCCATGTAGTTTTTAACATACTTGTTGTATAGATGTACTGTATTAAGCATGTAAGCTGATTCTGATATCGTAAGGGCGAAGTGTGACACCCAGTGGTGTAAACGCGCCTTTAGTCGAAACAAATTGTAAAAATAATTTCCTCACTCACAATATCAAACAAGAAAACAAAATATGTCTAAATATAACTGTTGAGGAAGATCAAGCATAAAACTTCAAAGGTAGTTTAGGGAGACTGTTCTCTTCCACACATGACACGGGAAAAAACAGATAACACAGTAGGACACCCTTAAAGCGGACACCTGGGGCCAGAGATTTTGTCCGCTTTAGAGAGGTGTCAAGGAAGTTTTCCTTTTTGGCAAAACGCGAAAAATTCTATTGCGAAGTTAATTAGGCATGCCCATATTACCCTTTTCCCTCCTCAGTTAGGCAAAGAATCATTTTTAGAAGACAATTTGCCTCAACAAAGACGTTTTTAGACATTTTAGGTAGTAGAAGAATATAAAAACGTGATAAGACTGAGAAAATGATTGCAAAGTTATACAGCCTGGTCAAAAATTTTCTTTGTCCGATTCATTGAGGTAAATTCTGGGAGAAATAACCGTGTGGGACATGGAAGAAGTATCCGCTTTAGACTGTCTGCTTTAGAGAGATTTTATTATAAGGGTTATTATGAAGTCGTCCAGGACAAAAATTTTTCTGTCTTTTAAGAAGGAAGGTGTCTGCTTTAGGAGGGATGTCCGCTTTTATTAAAAACGTTCCACTGTAGTTCTAAAAACTTGCCAGAATTTTTTATTTCTTAACCCTCGTAGTGCGGTCCGTTTGTCAAAAAGCCCAATTTTGACACAACTTTTATTCCTACTTCAATTGACTATAACTCAAGAACAAAAAGGAACTAGATGCTCACTTCAGGCTTATTTGATAGAAAAAGCCCTAAACTTTTTTTTGGCGTCCCAGAAATTTGCGTCTTGGCGTCCGTCGCCTCCCGCCCAGGGGGAGGGGGCGCTGCCCCCCCTGGAACCCCCGGGCCTGTTGACTTTAGTTGACTTTAGTTTAACGTAAGAACGGATTGCGAGCATTAGATGTGTAGCAAATGCATTGGGCGCACGCTAAGTAGGTGTGCCGTGACACAAAACTAAATGAGTTGGTAATGTAGATGATTTTGCTGTTTTGAATGACGTAGTAGTTTGTGATAATTTTTTATCTATGTTCTTGGTATTTCCTGGTGTTGATGATTGAGTCGGTTTTGCTTGGTTATGTGGTGCAACTTTTTCATGGTGTGAAATAGGTACATGAGTGGAAGACTTAACTTTCATTTTTAATGCTGCTGCAAACAATTTCAATTTGACTATACAGCATTCATAAAAACAGCTTACACTATCATTAAAACATGTGCAGCAGTCATGTTCGGAATTTTTGTTTTTTAAAAATGACAGATATATGTCAGGAAGTTTACATTTGCGGTCCCTTTCCCAAGCCACTGTTCCATATAAAAAATAAGGAAATTTTTGGTTCTCTAAAAAGGCCATGCCTTCTTGAAACCTTTCTTTGTAGGTAGAGGATATTTCTGATTCCTCCTTCATATCCATCAGGACTCCATAATCCAACACTTCGTAATACTTCTTCATTAAAAAAGAAATATCTGTCCTATCTCGCCGTCTATACCGTTTTTGATCCTGGTATATGTTCTCTCTTGTGCATTCCCCAAAAAGTAGATATGGCCTCCATAATTGTGTTGTATGTGATTTTCTTAGGTGTTTCATTAGCATCATAACTACATTCATCATCTCTGTCCATGTATTGTACCATTTGCCCTTGAAAGACAGATTTTTCATATGTTTCTTTGCCATTTGGGAGTTGCACTTTGTAGATACCTCCAGAACATACACCTGACACTGTTCCAACTACATTCCTTGCCTGTGTGATATCTTTCATTTGCTTCCGTGCTTCAAAGAAAGGATTTTTTATTAAAACTTTGTCTCCAAGTGAAAATTTCCTTTCTTCATTTTTTGGTTTTCGCCTTTGGATGTTGCGATGAATACCATACTCTGTTGCTTCCAAAGCTTGTAGGTTATAATATTCCTTTTCTTTTGCCAATGTGTACAAAGCAGTGTTGAATTTAAGTTTATCAAATTCATTTTCTTGACACTCATTACTTCCACTGCTTTGTATTGGAGCTGCGACTGCTTCTAGATCATTTTGCTGAGACTTTTCCTGCTTCTCAATAAAGAATCTTGATGACAGTGATGCAGAGCTACAAGATTGGTATATTTCATTTGCTGTAATACCAACATTTGACTTGCTTGATATTTCTCCTTCTTCAAGCCATTCTTCATCACTTTCAGAATCATCTGTACTGGAATTACCATCATTTTCTTTAACATTTTCTGTGTGTTTTTTCAGCCACATTAGATCATCTGGAATAATGTGGTGTCGCATTGCAATAGGATCTCTGTTGTGATAGATACGGAAAGGAATGTCATCGATGGTTTGATGCCATGTGTTGTTCATGATGCTACTGATACCTGGTAGAAGCAAAGGCCAAGTCCTAGCACTTTCATCTTTTGTCATATGTTGTAGAATTCGATTCAAGTGGCTCTTAACAACTTTGTTGGCATTCTCAACCTGACCTTGACTCTGAGGATGATATGGACGACCATGTTTTATTTGTACATCATGAGTTTTCAAAAAATCAGTAATTATCTTAGCTACAAATTCCTTTCCATTGTCACTTTGAAAGATTTCAGGAAAACCTTCTTTCTCACATAAAAATCGTAATGATGTATATACATGTTCAGCTTCCTTTGATATTATTGGGAATAACCATATATACTTGGAAAAGGTGCATTTTACTGTTAGGATGTGTTTGAACCCCCATATATTATTGCTTAAATATTTGCGTTTATTTACTGCAAGTAGAATTAAATCAAATTGTAAACGTTGGTGGGGCCAAAAGGTACGAATTGGGATTGGTGGTGGCAGCTCTGTTTGTGGTAATGGATTAGATACTTTACATGTAGGGCAGTTCTTTAGAAAAACTCTTGCTAGTTCATTTATTCCACGGAAATAGTATGTATCATTAAACTTTTTAGTTAATTTATTGATTGAATTTGGATGACATGTCATTCTTTCTGTGTCAATTTTTATTTGATGTAATTTTTCTAATATATTTCAGCATATTCTTGTGGCACCAGTTCCCGCCATGTAGTTATTTTTGTCTTGCGATTATATATGCAAACCTGAAGTTTTGGTATACCAGTGTGAAAGCGCTCTAGTTCTCCATCTTTTAATTTGAGTTGAAATTTTCTCATATTTTTATTATTGTTAATAAAAAAATTTCTCTTGTATTTTTTGTAAAAGATTGGAATCTCATTTAAAATATGGTCGTCATAATCACTCAATTCAGAACTGAAATCAGAGTCCAATAGAATGACGTTTAAAATCTGTTGATACACCTCCAAGGTTAATGGCTTAAGAAAGATTAAATGATCTAAAAAAATTGAAATACTTTCAAAATGTTTTATTCAAAAAGGAGTCTCATGCACAAGGAAGAAGCCTTTTTAGGAGTAGTTCTCAAATCTGAGAAACGTTTGTGCCATTGCTCTTTTCGAAAAGAGGTTATGTTTGAAATAAATGTTTATAAATAAGCAATGCAACAACCTTCTATTTAAACAAATAAAGTGGTCTATATTATTAATGATGAAAAAGGAAAAAAAACAACCTTATTCCATGAAAATAACGAGTCAAGAAATTAACGCGAATCAAATTAACGGTCATGAAATTAACGCGGTTCAATAAAATTATTTTGTAAAAGGCATTTAATTAACGCGGTTGAGAAAGGTTCTTTTCAAAAATGCATTTAATTAACGCGAATTTGAGAATATGCGATAGCTACCATACGAAGCAAAAATTACAGCAACAGTCGAATCCACGGTGGTGAAGCGGTCTTCTCTATTACAAGGCGGTTTGGAAATCGAAATAATTGTTTTTGTTGTTTGGAAAGACAATGTTAAAAATTTTAAGATAATTTTCCACTTGAATCAGAGTATGAAGATGATACAAAAGCTATTTAAAAAGATCGCTGAAAAAAAACACCGTTGAGCTATCTATAGTAGTAAATTTGTAAAAAAAATTGTATTTTTATGTTTTTTAGGCTTTTATATATTATGAAAAAGTCACCAAATTAACAGTATTTTAATTAACGAGTTATGAAATTTACAGTCTTTAAATTAACACTGCATTAAATTAAATTAACGCGAATTTTGAAAAATCGCGTTAATTTCATGGAATAAGGTAGTCTATTTGGTTAATTTTTAGTGATTTGAAGGTTTAGGCTAGACTTTTTTTGTGACTGATTATTTTTTATAGTCTACCTAGAAAAGGTTTTGCTAAATTACAAAAAGTTTCTATCACAAATGTTTCTCAGATAAGTTATTTTTTCAAAACATTTTTATTTTGTACTCAAACTTTAAGGCGCAATTTTCACTCTGATTGTCTAGTTGGTAAGACACCTTAATGGTAATCCAGGTTCGAATCCTGGTCAGAGAAATTGTTGCCACATGAATAATTCTTAAATGTATTAACATTAAAGGACATTCTTAATTTTGGTATTTTCGCAGATAATTTTTGTCTACTTAGGTGTCAATTCTGCAAATAACTATTTGACTTTGACCTTGTTTCCTCAAAGTTTGATCTTTTTTGAATCATCATAATATCACCACATGATCAGCCACTTTATTAATATTTTAAACAAATGTGTCAATTCTGCAAATAATTATTTGACTTTTGCCTTGTTTCCTCAAAAAATTATTTTTTAAGTTTGCACATCATAATATCAGATGATCAGTCAAAAATAGATATTAAGATAAATTAGACACTGGAGACACACATAAACACTCAGTCATAATGTGTGGGGTTCACAATTTCAAACATCTCCCACTTTTATTTAGTAAAACGAAAGTGTAGTGAAGCCTTTACATTTACATTTTAAGTTTGAATAACTTGAATATCACAGCCTTGCCTTGTTTCCTCAAAACATTATTTTTTAAGTTTAGACTTATTTTCAATCATCATAATATCAGCAGATGATCAGCCAAAAAAAAGATATTAAGATAAATAAGACACTGGAGACACAGATCGAGAGAGCTGCTGTATGCAAACCCTTGCATAATTTCAGATTGCATTGCATTTTGCATTCCACAAGTTGGGGTTAAGACTAAAAGGGAAAAGCCCATCTGACAAAGGTGTTTTATAAGATAACTGCCTAATACAACCCCTTTTTTAAGTTCTCAGAGTGGCCGTCTTATACTGATTTGTTTGTCTTTTACTGTTAAGTAATATATAAACTTGTTTTTTGAAAAAGGTTGATGATGGTCAATGGTTATGGCCAAAAGCTTAAAAAAAAATAAAATAGATCGATGACTCGATTTTTTCATATTTCCTAATTTTTAAGAAAATACCCTTTAAATTTTAAAAAAAATATCTAGGCTAAACCCAAAAAGGGTATGTTTCTTATAAAAAAAAATGTGTGTACACTCAAATTAAAATTACAAAAACAAAGTATTTTACCTTCAGATTTGGATTTATTTTAAATGTGGTGACAGAAATGAATTGAACAGATTAAATAATAAAATTATTTTGAAAATTACTCATATAAACTACTTATTTTACAGATTTCTCACAACAACTGAACCAATGATATAACTGTATAACTGTGGAATATTAATAAAACCATGTGAGAAACTTATAAGTAATGAAGAAGAATTGAACTCCTTATTAGGCCATATCCATGATAGATAAAATTTGGTTGGTTAGTCATTGTGAAATATTCTTATTTTATTTTCTATTGGTTGCTTCACAAGAATTACAGGTTATAGATACCTTAAACAAATGAAACCTTAGAAAAATCTAGTGACTCAGAAATACTGAAAACAAATAATTCATTGAAACAGGTGACTTGAAAGTTTGTATCTTGTTGACTATAGAAATTTGCAGATATCAACAAGAATGTAATATGGAATAAACAATACCTTCATTGAAACTGGTACATGCTAGAAAATTAGCATAATAAAATTATTATTTGTTCTATTCTGGTTAAACTTTACTAAAACTAAATTAACTAATAAATTCTGTAAAATACTAAACTTTGAGGGGGTTGTCGTCATGTGTGTACATGTGTTCAAAAAATAGCTATATCATAAATAACTTACCATAGCTTTATAGCTAGCTAAATTTTTCCATGTGTAATTTTTAGTACCATAGCTTCACAAAATCATACATCTTCTAGTTCACATTGAAGTTTTGAGTCATCCTAACAAGGCTTCTTTTCTTTGTTTTAGGATCCCACTTACACTTTATAAATTTGTATCCAGGGTTTCACATAAAATTCCATAACAGAAAGAATATTGCACGTGGTGTACCTATATTAAGAAAGAGAAAAGACATTTAATTCATGTTTAGCTATAATAGCTACTACATTTGAGCAGTCATGTCATGGTGTCTGTTTATGTGTGTGTGTGTATTATTTGTTTGTTGTTGTTGTGTTTTTTTTGTTTTTTTTTTGGGGGGGGATCTAATCATAATGTAGCTGTAGCTAGCTAGCTTAACTCTGTGTAAACTCGATATTTTTCAAAACTATATAATTCTAGCATTTCACTTCTACGAAACTTCTAGCTGGAATAACCTGCATTACATAGATCTGATTATTGTTAGCTGGTTTCTGGAGATATATCTCTGCGGCCTGTTGATTTGATTATTGTTCATCTTTGGAAAATACATGGCCCACTGGCAAGATAAATTTCACTGGATGTAATTAAGATTTAGACACGAAAAATTTTAGACACCAATTTCACGGTACAGGAACTTTCACCGGCATTCTGCTTTGAATAAGTGAGAAGGCGATTTCGCAATAGCGTACACAGTTAGTTATGAATACATAATTCGGTCTCGATTATTAAAAATATATATTACGCTTTCACAGACTTTGACCGGAATTTTGTTTTGAATAAGGAAGCGTGGAAATCAAAATCAAACTGCGAGATTTGTTTGGCCATGCTAAGGCGTAAATATCTCACGCTTCGACTATGCTGCCGCCCCCTTAAGGAGGGGCGGCAATTAATGATTTGTCTCGCTGTTACAGTTTCTGCAGCTAGTAAAACAATGTGATCGAGTGCTTCACACACACATGGCGAAGACGATGTCTTTTGGTTGTTTATGTTTTTCAACGCTTGACTTTAGAAAGAGTTTTGTAAATGTTATAGTCGTAAGTTGGTGAGTTGGCGGGCGTGAGTCGGTGAGCTGGTGAGTTGCAAAATTTTCCGAATGCCGACATCCGCAAAAATATGCAACAACCTCGTTCCCAGGGCATTTTGCCTTGTTGGTTGGCCACTCCGAAATAACGGCTCAGGGGCCACAAGACCCTGGGGACGAGGTTGAATATGCATATAAGCATATGCATATTTTTCCGGATGTCTTGTCGCTCTCCACCGTAGAGTTTAAGTTTTAAGAGGTAATTATATCATCATCACATTATATTTTCAGACGTGATCAGCGAAAGGTGTTTAGTGACAATTATGTCAAAGCGACGATTTCGAAAAAGTGGTGAAAAAGTCGCGAAGATTTGTATAAAATATATAATTTTTTCTGTTTTTTTTCCTCTCAATAAAAATTTATACTGTGTTCCTTCATTCAATCGAATACGGCGTTTTTTTATCTCTTCTCTTCATGGTTTCGAATAGCAAGAAACGTGTCAGTGATCACCTTTTACCCCCTTGAATTTAAACATAGTGAGGATTTTCTTCAATATGGCCAATTTTCCAGTTTTTCAGGTCCATTTTCAGTCAGTGCGCTTCCATTTGGGGAGAAGAAACTGAAGACGAATTTATCATACGAGCACGATATCTGAAGCATTGCGTAAATTTGTCCTTTTCACCCGCAGCCTTTCATGTAAAATTGCGTAACATGACGGCTCATGAGATCGCCAAAGGAGTTGAAACAGTTTGAACTTTTTCAACGATCGTGGCCGATTTTTGACGTCACAAATTTTTGACAGCAAATCAGAATCAAAATAATAAACATTATGCTCAAAAAAATGTGCTAAAATATTTTTCTGCAGAAGAATAAAAATAAAATTCATGTTTTCACTTTAAACTTTTGTTGCTCATATTTACTTCGCTATGGCATATGGAGATTAAATAGTCGCTTGTCCACTCGGATAGCTAGAGCCCGAGCGACCAAAATTCGCCGAATGGAGGATCAGCCTTTAGCCTTTTGCGCAAAATGCTTCATGAGCTGCCACCCGCTCATATCCCATCAGACATCAGTCTAGGTCTATTTCGGACTATTCCGCGAAAAAAACGGGTTAACGTGCTAACAATAAAAAATTATTTTTTTCGGAAAAATAACCACAGCAAAAAAAGTACGGCAGCCGTACTTTTTTTGAACTCACCAACTTACCAACTCGCGACTCGCGAACTCACTAACTCACCGACTCGAAGATTACCTGTACTCCTTTAGAAAGTTTTATTTGTTCACCCTGAAACTATATTTTATAGTGATTAAATCTTTTAAGAAGCATTATTTATCAACAAAATGTGGTAACGTGTGATTAGATAAAGCTGATTTTGTTAGGATATACTGATTATCAGTATATCCCAATATCAGATACAAGACAACCTAGCTCAATTTAGCTGGCTAGCTCCTTTATTTTTTACAAGTCTAGTACCTCTTTGGGAAAAAGTGTAACTCTTAGATTGTGGCATGTAGCTAGTTATATGTTCAATAAGTAAACAAAACTAAAGCTAGCTTAGATAGCTGGCTATGAAATATGTTTTCAATGTCAATGTCTTATAAATGTTGGCTGAATAATTTTTTATAAGCAACCCAATTGAAAATATTAGGTTTAAAATTGGTTCAAAAATTAACATAATGCTTAGCACCCTTCAGTCCTTATATCTACGCTACGATATGATATGATTAGTCAGTTTTTACGACTCCCCACGTCTTGAAATCCATTGTAACAAATCAAGTACCACACACCCCCCTTTTTACATAATATTTCAAATTTTAAGACCTTATGTCTATTCATTTCTGTATTCATTCCATACCAAAGGCAATAACTAGTGCTCTAATATGAGAAAAAGATATATCAGGGCCATATATTTAGCACACAAGATGACATTTTTGGTACTTTTGTGTAAGTCCAGAGGCAAGAAACAAATTCAAGATATAGATTGTACACTGAAATAACTAAAAATAGTTTCGAAACGTGGCATTTTTCTACCTATGACTGGTGTGGCTAAATTTTGCACAAGTGTGTCGTCTTTGCTTACTAAGCAGTCACATCAGTTGTTTATAATTGGAAGACACATTTAGCTGGTCTGACTAATACTATAATTGTGGAAGACTACTTGTTTTTTTAAGTAGAAAAATGAATAAAAAATAAGCGAAATTTCCTTCGTTGCGCAGGAAAGAAGGAAATGAAGTTTCCGCGGGAGGAAGCTTCGCATCTGCGAAGGAGATGTCTTCACGCATGCGCCGTGAAGACGCGTTTAAAAAGGGCGTTTTTAAACTTGTGAGACCTCGGTTTGTTGGGACAGCATCAAAGACAGTCGTTTTTTATTTGTAACAAAAATGGATCAAAATCAACTAGAAGAAACCATCACAAACATCGTGCAACGAGCAATGGCAAACGCAGCGGTCCTTTCTCCTGCAGTTAACGCTGACACAGGAAAATTGGAGAACGTGCAGTTAAAAGGCGAAGGTAACCAGAAGCAATACGATTTTAACGTAGAAGTATTGGAAAAGATTGATAATGCAATAGAGAACATAGAGAAAGGCGATACTGCAAAATCCACACAGGAGCGTAAAAATTTACTTCTTAAGAGACTGAAAATTATTCGCTTGGCGGATAGAGAGGACTGGTCGACGGAGGAATACCTAAAAGACGATCTTGCCTCTGGGTCAGATGACGAAAAACAAATTTCTAAAGCTATAAAATCTGCAAAGCAAAAGAGAGAAAAGAAAAATTTTAAAAATCCAAGATTGTATGTATGTACATGTTAGCAAGATTAGCTAGGTAGCTAGCTACATGTATTTTCTCATCTAGCTATAAACTGCCAAAGTGATGTTTTTTACTGAGCTTAAAGAAGAACCGTATTATCATTCAAAATGTCAACAATAGAAATCTGCCAAAATAACATCTTTCATAAAAATATTTACTGTTTAGCTCACCCTTTTTTAGTCAATCTATTTTAACATTTCTCCATTTCTCATAATCTTTCAATGTTTTTGTAACAAAATCCGCCATCTTTATAGTAAATGTTGCATATATTATGACGCGCGTATAAATTATCCATGTCGGATGTAAGCCAATCGCATTACAGAACTCACCAGCCTGTGCCAGGGGTAATTTCGCCGCCCGCCTCGATGTCAAAAAGGCAAAAAAACCTGGGGACGAGGTTGCTAGGGCAGTGTGAAAAAACCGCTTATCGAACGCCACTTATTAGAAAGTTAGTACAAAAGTTCATACGGTCAATAGAACACCTTAGTAATGCCTTGTCAATGAAAGGAAATTTCTATTTAAAAAAAAGTGTATATGCGACCTAAATGTGTGAAAAGATATTGTAGTTTAAAGCGTAGTTCACACTGAGCGATAAGTAGCGATGTCCAGCGACAACTAATGACAGCAGGTAATTTTTGATAGGTTATAGGTTATAGGTTATAGGTATATTTCGCCGTTATATAAATGTTACAGGTTAAAATATCTTGTAATATATACAAAAATGGCCGGAGCAAAAAGAAGGCACAAATTGCCTTATCACTAAGCCCCGTTGTTAAGCAAAAAGAAAGAGAGAGTTAAAATAATACTTAATATAATAAAGCAATATTCTAACTATATATATTCCATAAAAAGATTAGTTGAATTTACAAAGGTCTATGTGAGAGTGTGCATCTAAAAATATTTACAAATGTCTATAAGATCAGTCGTTAATAATTTTGTTTTTACATTTTTCTTGAAAATATTAAGAGTTGAGTTTGTTTTAATATCATCAGATAAAAATTTATTCCATAGGTATGGTCCCCTATGTCTAATTGAAAACGTGCAAGATTTTAATAAAATCTTTGGCACTTGATAATTATTTTTTGAAAATCTAGTATCATATTTATGTTGTATTGAACTAAATTGGTTAGTAAACAATTTTGGTGTTATGTTTTGTTTCATCTTGTACATGAAAAGTAAAACTTGATGCATATTTAATTGATAAATGTTCAAAGCCCCAATTTGAAGAAATAAGTGTTGTGTTGGTGCATATCTGTCTAAACCAAAAATTATGCGACAAGCATGTTTTTGTTTATTATACAACTTTTTTAATTTATTTACATTGTTACTTGCCCAGGATATATTACACTACGTTAAGTAGCTGTGTATAAAAGAAAAATAAAGGTTTTTTAAGCAATGGAAATTTAAGTATCGTTTGGCCTTATATAATATCCCTAAGTTTTTAGAGATTTTATTTTCAAGGGTTTGTATATGTTTATTCCATGTTAATGATTCGTCTAAAAGTACGCCAAGAAATTTTATTGTTTCTTCTCTCTTTATGTTTACGTTATTAATTTTAAGAGATGGTAGTTTGAGTGGAATATCATCAGTTTTGTAACGGTTATAGAATAACACATATTTAGTTTTACTTATATTAAGTGAGAGTTTATTTGCTTTAAACCATTCGTTTATATGCGCAAGTTCTTGGTTAGCTGTTTTAAATAAATCGACAATGTTAGTATGGGAGTAAAAAAGATTAGTATCGTCAGCAAATAGAATAAATCTCAAAATTTTAGAGGAATTGTGTAAGTCGTTTATGTAGATTAAAAACAGTAAGGGTCCAAGAATGGATCCTTGTGGAACACCACACTTTATTAGTTGAAAGAGCGTCAATTTATCGTCGTATGCTATGCATTGTTTTCGGTTAGTCAAGTAATTTGTAAACCATTTCAAATTGTTATTTTGCACACCGTAAGATTTTAGTTTGGATAAAAGAATATTATGATTTACAGTATCAAAAGCCTTTGAGAGACCAATGAATATCCCTAGTGTAAACAACCTTTTATTAAAGGATTCCGATAATTCACTTACCAATTCTATGACTGCATGGTCCGTCGAATGGTGCTTTTGGAAACCAAATTCTTTGTCATATAAAATATTATTTTGTACTAGATGGTCGTAGAGACGGTTATACATTATTCTTTCCAGAACTTTTGAGAAACATGGCAATACGGAAATAGGTCTATAATTAGTGACATCGGAGTTTTCTCCTGATTTAAATATTGGTGTCACTCTAGCATTTTTTAATTGGTCTGGAAACTGTCCATACTTTAAGGAAAGACTAAAGATATAGAATAGAGATGGTTAAATAATATCATAACATCTTTTTACAATATTTACACTACTATCGTCAAGCCCTGGACTTTTGTTTGGTTATAATGATGAAAAAGCACTTCGCATTTCTTTTATGGTAAGTTCAGATTCACTCATTAGAGTATCGCAAGTATCTAAGTAAGAGCTGTGTGTTTTTGTGGAAGATGGAATTTTAGCAGGTAGTTTTGGTCCAACATTGATAAAAAAATCGTTGAATTTGTTAGCAATTTTATCTTTTTAGAGTGTAAGTTCATTTTCAATTATAAGTTGTTTTGGGAATTTCTCAATGTTGTCTTTGGTTTTGCCAATTATTTTTTTAATAACGCTCCAGGTTTTCTTAGTATTCCCTATTGATTTCGCTATTTGATCTGCATAATAATTCTTTTTTGCTCGCTTTTTAAGTTTTTCAAAGATATTTTTATAGTTCTTGTATTTGTTTTCATTGGTGTAAGTTCTTTTTTTCAAAAACGCTTCATATAGTCGCTGCTTCTTTTTAAATGATTTAATGAGACCTTTAGTAATCCATGGGTTTTCTTAAGTGCTTGTCTTTATACTTACTTTTTTTTTAGGAAATGATTTCTCATAAAGATTAATAAACATGCGCAAAAAAACATCGTACGCGCCATTTAAATTTTCAGTTTCACTTACCAGCTCCCAGTTTGCTTCTAAAAGAGATTGTCGAAACTTTTCTATGGAACATTCATTGATCTCTCGTTTAAAAATTGTCGGGGCAGATAACTTGTCAGGGAGAGACTCATCAGATAGTAAGAAGGTCGGGAAATGATCAGATACATCAGTTTCAATCACTCCAGTTTGATATTCGTTGTTATGAAAATTATTTGTGATTATGTTATCAATTATGGTAGCAGATGTCAAAGTCACTCTCGTAGGTTTGGTTATTGTTGGAATAAGATTATGTTGAAGGAGCGTACCACAAAGATTTTTACTTCATTATTTGATGTATATTCAAGAATGTTTAAATTTAGATCTCCGGCAATGTAAATGTGCTTATTTAATTGATCATCTAGTTTAGTGAGGTGTGATTTAAAGTGTCGTTTAAATTCTTTGAAGATTCCAGCAGGTTTTCTATACATAACAGTTACAATTATATTTCTAGTGTTTTTGTTTATAAGTTCAACGGTTAATGATTCACAGTCGTCAGTATTTATACTCAAGTTACTTCTTAATTTATAATTAATAGAGTTGTGTATAAAGAGACATGTACCACCACCAGCCCTGTTTTCTGAACGTGGTTGATGTATTGTCTTATAACCCGGAATGTTAAAATTTGAATTCGTTACCATGTTTTCCTTGAGCCAGGTTTCTGTTACACAAATGATTTTGAAATTAAATTTAAGGTTGCATAACATTGTTTTCAGATTTTCGAAGTTTTTGCTTATACTGCTTGTGTTAATGTTAAGCAATGAAATCGGAGAAAAATTAGTAGTTTCAATTTTTAGATTTTTAAAATAATTCAAGTCTGGATCAGCCATGTCGTTCAATGTTAAAGGCGCGTAATCACCCTTATCGAAAAAAATTAACATATACATTTTTTATATTTATTTCAATGTTCAGACGGAGTTATGACTTTCCTGAAAATTTGAGGATATAAAACCTACTAGAAATGGAAATAATGGTACTTCAATATCTTGAATTTATTGTGGGTTTTTTTCAGCCGCCATATTTAACGATCTTGTTGATCTCTTATTCTCGTCCAATAAGCGGGCCGTCGCAAAATGTTCGTGTGAAACCGTAGGTAAACAAACGGCCTTATCTTTAAATGAGCACTGAGATGGAGTTCCATAAAATCGCCATTATGGTAGGCTCCGTTCACGCTGTTCTTTTTGGCTTGTTTTTCTTTGAAAACATGGCATCAAAAAGTGGAAAGAAATTTTGGTTCTGTTTAAAAAAGTGGCCGCGCGTAAAAACATCCGTATCACTTTCTCCACTTAGATTTAATTTTCTTCTATTCTATTCGCCATTTTTTTTGGAGACCAGACAAAACAAAACAGAAAGAAGAAATCACAACATTGCCTCGTGGTTATTAATTATGATAATTAATGCTTATCACGCTCTTTCTTTTTTTATTAGCATGGCCGGGATTATTGCATAGTATAAGCCAAAAAAACCAACGGGGGAGAATGCTCATTGTGATAGTTGAAGATAGTTGAAGCACTATGGAGATAATTAAATTGGCATATGAGAAAAGTGAGACCCAATACCCTATGTGATACCCGAGACCCAATACCCTGATACCGATACCCGAGACCCGATACCTTGATTTTTTTTATTTATTAATTTTTTTCGGCGATGTTTTATTTTAATAAAAATTCTAATTTTTTCTCATTATTTTCTTGTTTTTTCAACCTAACATATCAGAGATGATATGTTGGTTTATTCGAAGCAAGACGTACGTTCATCAAAGTATTTGGCGATATATATTATGTGAAAAATGATAAAAACGAAAAACAACCATTCACACAGTTGGAATGAACAAAAAAAAAAACATTTTAACTTGTTGTGAAATTTGCTTTCGGTTTAAAAGTTTCGAAATATGTGAGCATACTGTCTGCATTGCATGCAAAGTTGAATGTGGTCGAACTTTTTTTGAAGCAATGTGAAAAAAAGAGACCTAATATCAGAAACTATCTACACTACCGTTATCGCAGCCTACTATTGTTTCAACGACTTCACAGACACATACTTCATATTCAACGCAACCAATATATTATCTGCATACAAGCATCTTCAATACTACCATCAACGCAACCTATTCCACCTTAAACAACCAGTTAATAAACCAGCACCACCTGTGCCAACAGATAATGATTATGTTTGTTCCTTCCCAACTTGCTATGGTTGTGGAGGAAATTTTGGACAATATACAAAATTTAATCGTGGTTTCGAAAACCAAAAGGAGTTATGTCGACCCTACAACGAAAAAACAAACATACTCTAATGAATTTAAAAAGTCTACTATCACTTCAATCATTCATGTTTGAGCAGACAAAATAAATTTTTTTATGCTAGTTTCATTGTAGTTTCTGGCGATATAAAACTATTGTTGCAACATATTCGCATATTACGTGCAACAAATATTTCCATATAACGAAGAAATATATATATCAAAATGTGTTTTTATTATCGTTCATATTAAAAAAAAAAAATAATAATAATAAAAAAATATCAGGGTATCGGGTCTCGGGTATCGGTATCAGGGTATTGGGTATCGGGTCTCGGGTATCGGGTATCACATAGGGTATCGGGTCTCACTTTTCTCATATGCCAATTAAATTTAGAGCATGAAAGGGGAAATTCTGAAAATTTAGGTATTCTAATTGTCTAGATCTGATACTGTCTCCATAAGGAAACGACTAACTGTTTGAACAAAGGAAAATAATCAAAAAGTAAGACAGCTAGCGAGGCGAAGCTGTCTTCAGAAACAACAACAAGAAGTGGTCAGTGTTGCAAAGAAGTCTGATTTCAGTAAGTTAAAACGTTTAAATTATAAAGAATAACACAGAAACTTCGATTGATTTATCTGATTTATCATGTTCGGAACTTTGTGGATACATTTATAAAAGCATTACGATGGAAACACAGCTACACAGCAACCTCGTTCCCAGGGCAATTTTTCGCTTTTTTGATATCCGAGACTGCGCGAAGAAATGACCCTGGGCCAGGCTGGTTAAAATCAGCACGATTCGTGCTGATTTTTAATTTATTCAAAATTTGGTCATTTTGTTAAGAATTGCATGCGGACCGCCGAGAACACTGTACTGTATTCGCTTTTTTTTGGCTACATACAAATTTTAAATATATATTTATTTTAAAGTTTTCAACCATCTATAGCTAGCTAGCTAGCTAGAAGACGTATTTTTGTAGCTACAAAGGTTGTGCAAACCAAGGTAGTTATGATTTTTAGCTATCGTTATTTTATATTATAGTTAAAAGTGAAAGTACTTTTAGCTAGCTATAGCTAGCTACCAAGCCACAGAATTATCAGAGGGTTTTGTGATTAGAATTACACTGAAGATGCCTAGCTATAGCTAGTTAAGTTTTTAGTATTTTTTTAGGAACATGCAGTCTTTCTAATTCCATTTTTGTCTTGCGGGCGACTTATTGCTGACATAAACCTCTATAAACCTAAGTTGAGGCCTATCACGCCGGCATTATGGTGGCGTGTAGCTAGCTATATATTATACTAGTATTGAGTCATCAAACGTCATCAACGTAACCATGTGTCAGATACAGATCAGATATACACGTTTAGACGTATATAATAACTGGCTCCTTTTGTCTGTTATTGTTGTTGTAACGTGCATATACACCTAAATAAAATCGTATTGTCCAAATTTTTACCTAACTTGTTATTGTTAGGTCAAAATTTATAATTGTCTTTAAAAAAAATCTTATCGCCCTGCTTTAAATGCCTAAATTCTGAAATTCGGAAAGTATAGCTATTACAGAATCATTTTTTATGCTAATCCCATCAGACCGGCCTAAAAGCATCTCCTAACAAGTTTTAACTCAATATCTTTCTTTTTCATCTTTCTTTTTCATCATATTGCACTTTTGGTTTTTCACGAAACGGGTCCCTGGAAACTCATTTACAACTAAATGGCCACTACGGTCAAACCAATACACCTTTACGATAATTCAATTGTACATGCGTTCCTACGGCTCTCCATCGCTTTACAATATCGGAAAAAAGGAGGTAAAAATCGTGTTTTTATAAGAGTTTGTTAGAGACGAAAGCGTGTTTTCTCCAGTTTTTTAACTTCCGTCGTATCAATTTCTTTCAAATTTTCAGGAAACGTTAATAATAATAAGATACAACTTATGTGTACATTTCTTCTCGCCGTCCGAGATTGTCAGAAAGAGAAAAATGGGCCTGGGGACGAGGTTGAGCTACACAGATGCTCTCCCTCATTCATTATTTTTGCTGTAATGGCATGAATCCAGCAACCCATGTGATCGATTTTGCCGTGCGTTTATTATCGCATGATTCGTGCAATGAAAGCAATGGCGGTTCTGTAGGCGAAGAGAAATTGGGGTGAGTTTGTCATTTCTATGAAACATTTGAACATGTTCTGGTTGTCAGTTTTCAATAAAATTTTCAGGATAATGTTTTCTTATGTATATCTTTCAATTTTTACAATAAAATAGGCACCTCTAAAAAAAAGTTGCCTACAGGGTGATTACGCGCCTTTAAGTTAGAGTTAAATATATCGAAAAAAGATGCGTTATCATCCATTTTTATGTTAAGTTGTTATACTATGTTAAAATAAAAAATAAAAAAGTGAGTTAGTTTTCACCTGTATTTTTCTCTTTGAATTCTCTTGTGATCAGTCTATCATAAACAATTCGCGAGAATTTTCCGTCTTCCCTGTCTTTTTTCATTTGTACTCTCAATTCCTTTCTTATTTCGTTTGTTGCATCCGAAAAATCCTCATTAATGTAGATGTTCGTGTCCTTTAATCTGTTAGCATTTTTTAATATTAGGAGTTTGTCTTTGTAATTCAGTAATTACTGAATTGAATAGCAGTATCTAGAGTGCTAACGTAGGAGATGCATTAAAAAAGTAAACATTTTTTTCTGGAATAATTTTATTAACCACGATCAGTAGCTTGTTATGACATGCATCTTGAAACTCCTGCTTAATCAAGTTCATATTCTTGTGATTGCTGATCAAAACTTTTTCTATTTCCATTAGTGCGACTTTCACATAAATAAAAAAGTAGTGGTTTTTTTTGGTTGATGTAATTGATGCAACAAATCCAGTCAAATCTAAATGAATTTTGGAAAGTATGAAAAACAGTCTTTACGGGCCGAAGTAAAAATTTTTGCTTATGAAAGTTTAGATAAACAGGTATAAGGGAGTGAGGTTTGTTAGTTAATGGTATGTACTGTTTAAAATGAGACATTCAAAGCAAAATTTCTGAGTTAATGTGCATATAAGTGCGGAAGACAAAAAACTTACCGGGTGCGGTTGATGGAGCTGAAGGTGAATATGATGATCCTTTAGGAGAATCTGCGAATAAGCGTTTTGCTGTACTTGGTGTAAGAGGTGCATCGGCAGGCCTTTTTGTACCAGGTGAACTTGACACAGATGGTTAAGGTGCCAAAATTTTAGCTGGGCAGTTAAGAGTTACATTTATATCATCTTTATCATCATAGACTAAGAATTAAAATTAGTTAAAATTAGTTATAACTATGGTCGAAGTGAGATGAAAAAAAAATAGAAATCTCAGAAAAACAGAATTGCCAACGTTATATGGAAAAAACACCCAACGCAAAGTTAAAGCCTTGTGACATCAGAATGTAGCTACCAATCAACATGGGATTTGTAGTCACGAAAAAAAAATTCACCAGTGTCAGAGATATGTAAGAAAGGGTTATCAAGAATCTTCATGTTCAACATGTTGCAACCAAAATAAATACAGTATTCGAAATCAGAACGAAAACTAATAAATCTTATTTTTGAACACAGTAGGCACGAACACGAACAACTACGAAAGGTGAGAGGGAGAGAGTAGAAGCGTGGTTTCCTACGAAAACGTGCTGTACAATTGGCTATAAATAACGGCGAATATGATGGAGATTTGCCTTTCGTGAGAAGTTTTCGTGAAAATTCTTTTATCTCCATATCAATAGACTAATGTTGTGGGCAACATGGCACCCTAGCTGCAAAGCGAGATTTCGGACCTACCTGGGGTGACCGCCTTCAGGCGGTCGATAAAATGTATTTTGTCCTGGGTGAGTATGAATCGTCTTACATGCTATTAACAGCAATACTAGAATTTTTAATGAACGTCGACATTTACTTTCGTTGCATCATTTACGTGCAAAATTTCCAATGGTATTCGTACATTGGAGGTGGTGATCGCAAGCAACTACCAGCGGCACAAAAGTAAAACTTTTGCTCAACTGCGCGATCGCTGTTGTAAGGAATTGTTAATGCCCCTTCCACCACCAGACACAACTGATTGCGTGCAATCTTTGTTTTTACATTTCGTTGAGCTACATGAAGCACTCCTCGCTGTTTTATAACGAAGAGTGCACACTTGTTGTTGATTAAAGTTCTGGTGTTCTTGCAATATATCTCTGAATAAACGCTTTGGTTTTTTCTGCGTTTTTTCTCGCTTAAATTTATCTGCAATGACTTTCCCATATAAAACTTGCTCTACGTTCTTAAAATATCTATTCTTGATGGAATTAACACAGTCAAGCTCCAGAACATTACATAAAACAAAAATTATGTGTTTACACAGAGTGATTTTACTGTTTTTATGAAAATCTGTGCAGGTACATGATGGCGTCGATGTAACATCAACAGAAAATTTCGATTTCCGTTACTGCTATGAAGCGATGTTTTAATGACATTTTTTGATGCGAACGTATCTTCATGATTGTGGCATTTTTTCATTGCATTTTCGTAACCGGTTTTGAACATCTTACCGTTATCTCGAGATAGTATTTGAGATTTTGAATGAGAGCTGTTACCGATGTTATCAGTATTCTGCAACAAACTTAAACCCTTGTCGTTCGCCATAGCTACATTCCGGTCTTCATGCCTTCTTTTCACACCAGCTATAAATGGTCCGGATCCCAAGCTGGTACTAGAGTCTTTGTATTGTGCTATTTGACTCTTCAATATCAAAGAGTCTGTTGTATCAAACTCTGCTGTTTCCAGAAGATTCAAGCCAACATCACCTTCGCTCACCCATCCTGCATGGATTACTTCAGCTAAGTTAGATCTATAAAATTTAATCCTTTAAAGACAGAATTTATAATATCAGGCAAAAATCATTCAGAACACCCATCTATCTATTTCGATAACACCAGAATTGAACCAAACCAAAACTTAACACATCTCGGTTTTCATTGGCTACCAAGAAAAACAACGATCAATGCTACTATTGAACAATCGCTCATACAACATCGATCAAACGAAATGCGTGCTGCAACATCTGTACTTATCAACAGTGGTGTTCGCTTTTGCCACCCCAACGCTATATTCACACTCTTCACCACTCTACTGATACAGAAACTACTGTATGGCCTAGAACTCTGTCAACTCAATCGAACATCAATCACAACACTCAATTCCTGTGCAAGAACTTCACTGAAAAGCTCATTTGATCTATCAAGACATTCAAAGGAAAATTACGACAAAATATTTAAAAATAACTTTTTCCTCGCCGCGTGAAAATTTGTAGCAAAAAAGTCTACACTGAAAAATCATGGCACGTCGAAAAATTATGGCACGTCAAAATATCATGACACGTCAAACAATCATGGCACGTTGGCACGTCAGCTTTTTTTGCACGTATGGCACATTGGCACGTCAAATATTTTTGGCACGTATGGCACATTAGCACGTCGCCCTTTTTAAACGTTGGCACGTATGGCACGTTGGCACGTCAAATTTTGTTGGCACGTATGGCACGTCATTTAGCAAACTCGATGGTTTCCTAGCTGTTGCGGGTTTTTTTGGGTTTTTTGTTTTCAATAAATAATTCTGGTTATTATCATTTCTTCTATTCTTATCTCTATTCCGTACTTCATAACCCCATCTTTTGTTCTTTTTCTTTTGAAGAAACAAATTGGTCATAAACACCCTACCTCCTGTAAATGGCTCTCGGTGATTGGGCAGGAGGTAGTGTACAACTGAAATAGGAAAAAGTACTGATAATAAATACAAGGTCCTTTCCACAAACTTCCTTTTTTTACTTTCTTTGTGACCTGTGCACACATGTACTATGAAAAAACAACAAGAGTTTCTTCAAAGAAATACGCCTATAGTATGTCCAGAGCGTTAAAAAAAGTGCTCAACAAATAGAGCGGATGAAGTAGCGCAGTTGAAAATATGTTTTAAAAAAGGAGATACAGAGGAGATTTCTCAAAAAAAGTCGACACAAGCACACTCATTGAGGTAAATCCGTATAATCGTATCATGTTGCGGGGTATTCATATGCTTGCTCTCGAAGCTTTGGTTCATTAAACATGTGAATAACATTGCATTTAGTATAAAATTTCCTTTCAAGCGCTGGAAGGCCTTTTTAGGTGAGAGCTTCTTAGATTTCTGATCACTGCTTCATATTTTGTGATTTTTACCCCTACCATTTTTAAAGTGACATTTAAATTTGCATAATTATGAGTAACTACGAAATTATGCGGGGAAATTAAAAAAAAATCAAAGTTCGAGGCTACACAACCATTGGACATTACAGCTACCATATTTAAATTTGCGCGGCAACGCGGGTGGTATAATTAAAAAAAATGAATAGAGGTGTTATTTTAGTGGGTAGAAGTGTTTTTTTAGTGAATAGAAGAGCGTTTTTTAGTGAGTAGAAGCGTTTTTTTTAGCGGGTAGAAGAGAAAATTAATGTGTAAAAAATGACCCTTCAGAGCCATCGTAGTTCTATTACTTTTTAATGATATATACACAACAATTTTAAATCAATTTTAGTTCAATATTTTATTTTGAAAATTGATCTCCAAAATTGTTCCGTCTATTCGGGCCTTTAAAAATTCAAAATGTAAAACGCTCAAATAAACATATTACTTTTCAATCAGGAGAATAGAAGTGGTATTCAAAAGTAAAACCTTCCTCAAAAAAATAAATTTAAAGGGTTCAAATGTGACATTTTCCTTCATAAAAATATGTATTTTTAAAAGTAACACTTTGTTTAATAAATAGAATACAAGTGTTTAAATGTGATTTTTTTAGTAGCTAGTGTTCATATTTGAGTGCTTTTTTACTCTAGGCTACACTAGTTGTTAATTGGTAGATCGAACAACATGTCAGATACAAGAAAAAGTCACAATCAAAGCGACACTTTCCAAAAATTGTACAATATATAACTAAAGTATGAAGAAACTTTCAAGTATAACAAAAACAACAACAACAACAAAAACAAAAATCAACGTTCTTATGTTGCTGAAGTTTCACAACACGATTTTCTCAAAAACTGACTGTTGCTATCAAAGTCAGCTTCATAACATTTTTTAGGAATTTCATTCTCTCACAAATGTACACAACGTAGATAAAACTTTTTACGCCACTGCAACATCATATTTCTTATTTAACACATCTTCCAGTATTGTGCAAGTGATGAGGTTGTTAGATTTACATTGTTCTTTCGAAGTAATTAACGAGCATTTTGAGCTGATAACTATATCGTCATCAATTTCCGCTTCCGAGGTGCATTTTGGGCACAAATAGGTTGGCAACATTGTTGTCATGTTTACAGAAACTACTTTTACTTTTATGTGAAGTTCCACATCTCGTCGATCTGAATCTATTTTCATCTTAATTTCGGATTTTTTTATCGTAGTGACATCGCTGGTCTTCTTCAGAATTCTGTCATTTTTATACTTCCCAATATAAAGATAGGTTATCAGGTATGGGATACCTTCAATGACAGAACCTTCATGTTCTCCAAAACCTTAGTTCTGCATGTCCAGACTTATCATGCGCAACACAGTGCTACCGTCATAGACATCCACTTCATTGTTGAAACAATGCTTTTCCTGTTCGTGCCCTTTCAATGGTGCGATCTGCTGCTCAGTGTTAACTGTAATATCATCGATTTCAAATTTTTTAAATTGAGTAAAATTTGTTATTAAAATGCCATCCTCTACACGTGCTTGTTATAAAGAAATGCCATGTGTCGTACTGTCTTTGACGTTGGAAAAGAGTGGGTATCTCTTTTTGTTAAAGCAAACAGCCCGTTTTGTGCCATTTGGTGTGAGAATGTTCATGTCGAAGTATTTTTTATTTCTTCTAGATGTTTTTAATGGCGACAATAACCAGGCGTGGATCTAGCAATTTTTTTTACTATGTCAGAGCGTTAAATATAAAAAAACAAAACAATACTGGGGGTCTTGACGTGTTCTACGCCATTGCTTCAGAAGCTTTTGTGACTAAAACGAGTTTCACGTACACTAATCCGCCAAGTTGTTTTCCTCAACAAGGTCATGACACAAGGGAAAATATCAAGCCGTATCAAGGTTAAGTTTTATTCAAGTCTTAGTAATACATCTTCCTCCTAAAAAATATTCTTAAACATTTTGATTGGCAGAGTTGAGTTTCTTGAGCATCTTTCTGGTTCCTCCAAGCTGTACCTGAAAAGTATAAAACACATTTTTGAATGCTGCAAGTGTTTGCTGCATTTTCCGTACAGAAATGCGAAATCAGCGATCGAAAAACAGGCACATTGTTTATTACGTTAGTCACGGTTGATCCGCTATGGCATTGTTTCTTAAACCAATCAGCTTGATTTTTCGGGAATTCAAACCAATCAGTATATTTTAAAATCATAACAAACTTTTTTAATCGACATGTGAGGAGAAGTAAACTTTTTTTGATAACTAAAGTCAATTTTGTTTGAAAAATAAAAGCACTAAAAAGCTTATAAAGCTAACAAAAACAAATGATACCGTTCGGTATAGAACACTTAAAAAAACTCAACAAATTTTTTAGCTTGATGCCTAGTTAAAATGTCAACATTTTACAACTTTTTGCTAACAAAATGTAATAAATTTTGTGGACAGTAGTTATAAGTAGAAAGGACAGGGGCGGATTTAGCTATGGTGTACTGGTGTAAATACACCAGGAAAAATTTGTCCCAAAAAGTTAAGGTGTATCTCTGGGAACCTGTTTTTTTCAATTTTGCGCCCGAAGTTTGAACACAGCGCGCGCACGCCCTCGGCGTATAAAACCGGTTTTCGGAGTCTCCACTCTCTGCGCCCGGGTTCAATGGTCTTGTTTCTGTCTGAAAATACAAGTCGTCGCTCTTTCGTCCCGCAAAATATTTGATTTTCAGTGTCGGTGCCGGCTTCACTATTTACACCAGTTCTGCTGGTGTAGGCTGCCCATCTGGCTGGGCAAGAATTTCTCTGGTGTATTTCTCTGGTGTAGGCAACTGTATGGCACTCCAAAGTCACATTAATAGAGTTATCTTAAGATAACAAGTGCTATCTTAAGATAACTCTATTAATGTGATTTTGGAATGCGTGAATATTCACATTAATGTCCTGATTGTAAGATAACTCGAGTTATCTTAAGATAACAACTTATCAGAGAAATATTGTAAGATTTCTTGATCATCGTAACATTAACGACTTTTCTACCTTTGATGTTAGCGTTATCTTAAGTTAACTAAAGTTATCTTAAGATTGCGAGAAAACTGGAGATTACTCAATCTACGCAAAACTAAAACGCGTTTTAGGCTTTAGCACACGGGAAGTACGGAATATTGCCCAACTTGGTTAATTTTTTTTTGGAATTACCGATTACTTGGTGCATATGTCTAGGGGCTAACAACAAACCTCCTGGCTTAGTAGTAAGCATGTGCGACACAAGAAAAAACAAGTAATGAAAGTACTACCTTTGCTGCTTGTTATACCCCATTCACACCTAACAAAACTGGTTTTACTTCAACTGGTAAAATACACAAAAGGTTTTTTTCTGGAATAACAACCTAATTCGTATATGAGTTCAATTACATTCAATCCTTTATATTTTGCTCCATTTATCTTCTTATGTGTAAACAACTTTGAGATAAAACACGAATAAAACAGCCTCGACATGTTGTTTTTTACAAATAGGTTTCCTTAAAACAGGTTTTATAAAACCACATTAAAACATGTTTTAACTTTAGGTCTTAAAAAATAACTAATACCCCATGTATTAGTTATTTTTTAATTAAAATCGCAACGCACATGGTAAATTTTCCCGCTTAAAATTAAAACCCACTGGGAATGAAGTTGACATTTCAGTGCTGTAATTGTTAATTATTGCGTAATTTAACGCGTTTGAAACGAAGATAATGCTATCTTTAGATAACACGAGTTATCTTAAGTTAGGAAAAATATCGTTAAATTGTATTAATAACACCTCTAATCTCAAGATAACTACAAACTAAAGATATAATATCACATTAATATGTTATCTTAAGATAACTCGAGTTATCTTACAATCAGGACATTAATGTGAATATTCACGCATTCCAAAATCACATTAATATAGTTATCTTAAGATAGCACTTGTTATCTTAAGATAACTGTATTAATGTGACTTTGGAATGCCATACAACTGGTGTAAAATGCAAACTTTACGGCAGAACGATCCAGGACTAACATGCAGGTGAGAATCGCGTGGACTTCAAAACAAAGCTACTTTTGTTGCCTCCATTAAAGAAGAGCGTAATCTTAGTGGAGCTTGTTAATCGTCGCAGCAAACGTTTAAACTTGTTTGGTATACGTTTCTTTACATTATTATGCAATATTTTTTTATCGTATTTTTACATCGTAAGTCGAATTTTGTTGTTGAATATTACAAAGTGCATGTAGCTAGCTGTTAGTAGAGCTAAAAGTGAAGTAAGAGACAATGAAAGAAATATAAGCAGATTTTAGTGGGATCGAGAAGAGCAATAGTCCGTTAATTTTGTGGCGAATTTAGCTATAAGTAATTGCAGGTTGTTACATTTTTTGTTTAGCTAATTTCTAGCGTTTGTCTTTATAACTACTGTCCACAAACCTTTACATTTCGTTAGCAAGAAGTTGTAAAATTTTGACATTTTAAAAGGGACCAAGCTTAAAATTTCCGTTTAGATTCTTTACATCTTCCATACCGAATGAATTAAGCAAATTATTTGTTTTGTTACCTTTGTAAGTTTTTAGTGATTTTAGTTTTCAATTAAATTGACTTTAGTTTTCAAATAAAGTTTACTTTGCCTCACATGTCGATTAAAAAGTTTGTTGTGATTTTAAAATATCCTGATTGGTTTATAATCTCATAAAATGAAGCTGATTGGTTTAAAAAACAATATAGTAGCGGAATTAACTGTGACTAATTTGATAAACAATGCCGTCCTTTTTTCGATCTTCGATTTCGCATTTTTGTACAGAAATGCCGCAAACGCTTTCAGGTTACATTCAGAAATGTGTTTTTATTTTTTAGCTGCCGCGACAAAACCTGACTACAGTGGTATCAAATATGCATCTACTATACCCGACTCTGAAGAAACTCAATTCCGTCCAAGATTTTATGTAATATTTAAGAAATAAATGTAATACTTAATTTAAATGAAAAAAAACAAGAGAAATTAATGTTTGTAATTCTTGTTAAAATTTTTACAAAAAAAGTAAAATTAAGACTCGTGGTTCAGGGGTTGATTTTTAAGTTGTTTGACCATCAGAGGGCGTTAAAGGGCGGTGGTCCCGTTGGGAGGCTGGAAACGCCCTTCAAACCCTCAGTTGTTTTTAAACGCCCTGACAAGCAATTAGGCCTCTTTAAGGCTATTTTACACCATCATCATCATCATCATCATCATTCTCGGCTTAACGTCCGTTTTCCATGCTAGCATGGGTTGGACGGAACCAGTTAAAAAAAATCCTAAATCCGCCCCTGAAGGATACCTATCTCTCTTCCCCCCTCTCATCAAACATATCAAAAAGGGAAAAATGATGAGTTTAGTTTACTAGCTTCTGTTATAAGATAAACGCTAGAAATTAGCTAAACAAAAAATGTAGCAACCTGAAACCACATACAGCTAATTTCGCCACAAAATTGCTCTTCTCAGTTTAATATTTTGCACGTTTTGATTAGCTAAGATTACACACGAAACATTCTAGCTATAGTTACAAATAAGGAGAAACACATAACTTAGCTATCATAGAAACAAAAAAGATTAACAAAACAACTAACCTTAAAGCTATTATGCAGCGATCCTTGTTTGTTTTTACATGGGCAGGAAGATAGTACTTTGCAGGTTAATTTCTTTGGATTAAACAAAAATCAACTTGTTTTTGTAGCATGTCAGGAAATGGTGACATAAAATTACATTTAATTTCCTCTAGCAATTCGGCCTAAATTTCATGTATTCCATCAGAATTTTCTCATTCGAAAACCAACTTCACACGCTCTCGCAAGCTGTTGCAACCCATCTTGAGAACGGAGAGATCCTTTCGAACATGTGCGACCGATATTTATACCAAACGCCTATAATCTTTATCAATACCTAGAAACAACTTTGACAGGGTTTGTGTGCTATAAAGTCTTGTTCCGCGGTCAAACCCTTACGAAAGAACATACTGAAGTTATGTCTAGAAACAACCTTGACAGGGTTTGTGCGCTATAACGTCTAGCGCTACGGTCAAACTCTCACGGAAGAACATATTATAGTAATACCTAGAAAACAACCTTGACAGGGTTTGTGTGTTATGAAGTATATGGTTACAATCTCACATATAATAGGTAGCCCAACATCGGTTGATTGAATTCGCGTTGTAAGGTATGTGATATGGTAGATAAGGCGAAGCAAACTATGAAGTAAATTTCCGTTACCGGGGTTCCGGGTATAATTTGAATACACCGGGATTTATTTCGGAAAGTATTTCTCGTGCACCGCTGCGTAATATTTGGCTAATTTTTTTATTACGTCGCGTGACAGGGTTGACATAGTCTAAATCCGCGCCTGATAACAATATCATTCTCAGAAATAATAATAAGAAAAAACGAATGAGTATAGCTATTTCACAAACAAAATGGAACTATCTAATTTCTTGGCAGAATCATTCAAGTCGATTGGTACATTGCATATTGCACCCTTGATTTTTGGAAATTGTCCCTTTGGCATAATCATGATTTTTTAAACAATAATAATTTAGAAATAAAAACTGATTCTAAGCAATTCAATAACTGTAAAATTTGTGAAACGTGGTCGAGGAGCAGCTTATTTAGTAGAGCTTGACAAGACATTTCATTATTCTTACACTTTTAAGAGCATGTGAGATATATGTAGCATTTACCATCATGAGACTGCACCCCAGCATTAATCGAGTGTACAATTTTAGGGTAAGAGTTTCGCGCGAAGTTTTTTGTTGACCTTCTATAAAGTGTGCGGTTACATATAACACAAATATGGACCACAGAAAATTTTAGTTAAAAATTTTTGCAAACACTTATTATAGTTCTGTGCAATTGCACGAGGGAAAACCTTTTGACAAATTTGATTCAGTTTACGAGATTGTTGCTTTGCACGTTATTTTGCGTTGATTTAAAAACGGAAGTTGCACGACGCTTTTTAACTAATGAAGAGAAAAGTGACGACGACTTTGTTTCTATTTATCAGTTCGCTGTCTCACTTGAATATGCTTCCGTGTTGTTTCAGAAATCTCATTTGTTAATTTGACATACTGAACTTAGTGCTGTATCATGTTGTTTTATGTGGCAAACTCACATAAATGTCCAAAACATGAGCTGACATAGAAAATATATTCTCAAATTTCAAAATCACAACTTTTTAAATTGAGATGTGAATCAATAGCAGAAACATATCACGAAATGCTAATGATAGAAAAGAAATTCCCTCACAAAAGAACAGGTCTACATGACTATGCTGAGGAATTAGACCCAAATTCTGTACTGCTCAATAACATTTTTAAAGACAGAAAAAGTAGTACAAAACAAAGATATGAGCATTGGATGCCTTTCGTTTGTCCGAATTTTTCGTTGCCCTGATGGAAAGATGCCTCGATAACACTGAGAGGTTTATGCAGAATGCAGGTGGCGGTAGAATTTGAAGGTGTTGGGTGACATGACATTTTACATTGTCGTATAGTAGCAACAAAAAAATTAGGAAAACATGAGGAAAAGGCATAGCAAGTGCGCAGTATCAAGTTGAGGTAAAAAACACAACAGAACACTGCATAAAATTGTTATTAAAACAATATCCAACGTACTTTTAACTTGAGTAAACTTTAGAAAAACTCCTTTTTGCTGTACACAACACTAAGAACAAGGTTCTTCGCAAGAGATGTGCTTTCGTTACCGCAGTGCGCGATTTTCCAGACAATAGACGACATAACTCAAAAGTTTTAAAAATATTACCACTTATCTGTTCAGTCATTGTTATTGAATAATATAGATATTATCATGTCATGAACAAGCGAGTTTATTCTAGGCTACGTTTCGACAGCTACAGCTATCATCGACGGGCAATGATCGTAATCATCTTTGGCTATTTATTATTTGAAGAGATAATTAGAGGATCGAAATCAACCAATCAGATCACAGCAATTAAAGTAATTAACTTTTTCACGGACCCAGATGGAAGCAATAGATTGATTAAAATCTTTCCTTTTTTCTAAAAGTTCGCTTTATGTTACGTTTCTTTTTCTAAAAGTTCGCTTTTTGTTACGTTTGTCCCGAACCATTTTGCACTTTTTTCTAAATATTCGCTTTCCGAAGTGCCGGTAACCATATTTCTGGAAGTTGATAGGAAATACTATTGATGTGAGTATTTCTGTCTATTTATGATTTCTTTCAGTTTTCTTGCTGTCCAACCAGACTCTCGGTCTGTGATCTTTTTATTGTCCCAGTCAATAACATGATCATTCTTCCAGCTATGGTCCGCAATCTCATTTAAACTTACCATAAACTTGTATTACATGCCACTGGATTCCAACTTAACTGAAAAGGTTGTGAATTAACCATAAATTCTTATTACATGCCGCTGGATTCAAAAACTGGTTTTCTCCCAGTTAATTAAAATGACTATACATGCCAGGCTTTTGGGGCCTCTGAAAAGCCGGGGATGTGTGTGTTTTAAACAATTAAGATGTATAAAATTAGTTGATAAAAGCATAAAACGGTATGACTTTTGAAGTGTTAATAAGGATATTAAAAGTAAAAATATGACGTCACAACAAAATTTTTCCCACTATCGCTAGCTAAAAATAATGAAAAGTCACCAAATTTTAACCCCTAAAAGGGTATGATTCAGGAGTTATTAAAAAAAATTGTACGAGTGGGGAAATAAAACAAAGCCAGAGACTCGCATGGCAACTCTTCCAATACGAAATTCAGCGAAGGAATTCATTGGATTTTAAATAGGTTACAAACAGAAAACAAAATCAATTAAGCTAAGACAATGAAACATGATTTTAATGATTTTCGGATGGTGGTAATCTGTCTAAAAATGTTAGTCGCTGACAATAAGTTATTTTGTTTGTTTGTTTGTTTGTTTTTGTTATTGTTGTTGTTATTTTTCTTTCTAAATCTTGGTTATAAATTGCAGACAGAATAAAGCAACAATATTCTTCTCAGTGAATTAGTTATCTTTCTTGCGACAACATACACGTCATCACTTTCACATTAACAGAAGCATATAACTCAAGGTGACAAGGTGACACGGTAATTAATGTCACGTAAACCCACACTTCATTTAATTAATCAAAGAACGAATCAAAAATGGATACCAGGGATTTAAAACAGATAAAAAAAGCTTTAATAACGGCGCTGAATTTTAATTTTCTAGACATAGTGGAGTAGTATCATTACTTCTTACTAAGGACACATTAATTAAAGATTAAAGTGTCCAGACATGCTCCATGTTTGTTTTTTCAAGCTTTCTTGAGGTTGAAAAAACTAACATGGAGCAGTTGTCTATTATAACTACAGCGAACAGTTTTCTAATAAGACTACAGCGCAATGAAAAATCTTTTAATATTGAAAGAGTGTTGTAGCCTGTTTTGTTACGTTCTACCAGCGTGGCAAAAGAGAATCTGAGGTGCAAGTTACAGCAATGAAATGAAGTTGTTGGAGAAACATGTTTTTTTCTTTGTATTTACTATTAATAACTATAAATAAGTGTTAAAATAAATAAATAAACTAATAAACTAATAAATAATGTATGAAAAATATAAAAAAATATTAATATATTATACCCTCCTTAAGAAAAGAAAAGTTCAAAAGTGGCCAAAAGGTAAGAACAACTTATAAAAAAACTTGAAAATAGCGATTTATCAGAACGTCTGTAAACGTTAAATATCTTTTCTTTGTGGCATAAAAAAACAAAGCTATACAAACTGTAGGGAAAACTCTACAATTGTATTACAGTAATTTATTCATTGAAAAGACAATTTCCTATAAAAAACGTAACTTATTCAATAAAAATTGAGAGTTAGGTATTGAGAGTCAAGTAATTTTTTTGTTTCTATCTAGGTGTAGCTAAAGTCAAATTTTATCTGAAACTATTTCTTCTCTCCTTCGTTGACCAGTTGGTTTCTTCATTTCAGGCTTTTATGTATGGCATAACGTGATGTATAAAATTCTCTATATACGAAAAAGTCTCCCTCATAATCACAGAATTTCGTACTGGCGACGCGACTAAAGATGTTGCTAACCGTCAGCCTGTTTAAAAAATTCTTTAGTCTTTCTTCTCAAAGTGGATTTACTGAAGCGCGATTTTTTGTTACATTTTCTTTCGGTTTTATTCAAGTATTGTCCATATGCAGCGACTAATTGATATTCCAAGTCCGCTAAAGATTTTAGCCAAACCTTAAGCTCAGAGGAATAATTCAGATTTCGGCGTTCCACCATTTTTAATGCTTCTTTCAAGTTGACAAACCCTTTTTTGTAGTCACATAAGCAGGTAGTCGTGAATGGTGTCAATCTACATTTGGTAGGAAATGTTAAACTTTCAAATGTCAGCACGAATTCTCTTTGTTCTTCTTTAAAAATATCTGTTGAATATGTTAGCCACGCACTCATAGTGACATTCAACAACTTTGTTAATATTTCACTGATATGCATGATTCTGAGTATATAAGATTTCACTATGTGTACTTGAGTTCAGTTGTTATGATGTGTAGGTAAAAGGCTAGTTAGCTTTTATAACAGAAAGACGGGGAAGAACTGTGGAGACATTACCTACATTTGTATTTTACCCAAGCATTTCTTTTGTTTCAGAAGGATTGATTAATTAGCTACTATTGTTATATTAATTAGCTATGTTATTTTTACATGTTTAAGGCCTTGTTTGGACCAATTTTTCGTCGAAATGTTATTTTAAAAAAGAGTGTCAGGTGATGAAACAAAATTTACGAACAAAAATTATCATCATACTTGTTGACTCGTGAGCGCCTAATTACGTTGCTATACAACCTCAATAAGCTGATGAATTTCCTAGAACTCTATTCAATTACCCTTGTTTCTACATACATTTAATTAACAAAAACATGGTGACTCATGTCTCCAAGACTTTAGGTCAAAATGAGGAACATATATCAATTCCAGTATACCTAGTTCTCGAATCAGCATTTTTCCGAAATTAGAACGAAATCAGAGCAATCTTCAAAACTTTTGGAGATAATAGTCTCTTTACCTGCCGCGTGGAAACCATGTCCTATACTTCTTAAATTGTAATTGCTTTACTAATTAGTGGGAAAATTAATTTTCTGTTCGAATATGTGGGATTTACATCGAAAGCAGAAGTTAATTATAAGAGACATATATTAGCTTGGTTGCGTTAGAAGAAAATCAAAAATTTACGGAAAATTAGGGTACTTTTTCTTTTCTTTTTTTCTGTGGCCGTGGAAGAGGGAGTTTAATGTACATTCAGGTATGTTTTAAGAATACATTAAAACCATTACTGCTATATTTTTTTCGATATTTTATATTTTTTATATCACTGGAGAAAGGTATAATTTAGTTTTTATTGGAAATCTATAAAAATATTTCTAAGAAATATTAAGAAAACAGGAAAATGAGAATTAAATTTACCTCTTTCGCAATACGTATTGATAATTTTGAGGTTTTTGGAAGCGAGGCTTTGAATATGTGTAGCAAATTTTCTTATAATTAAGGGAAAATGAGTCAATTTCTCCCTATTGGTAATCCCGTCCACAGCGACTCAAAATAAGCCACCTTAACTTAAAAAGTGGAAATGCACACCGAAGAATATGTATTATGTAAAGGTTTAAGACCAATTTCATCTTTCGTACATGCATTGAAACAGTACCATTTCATTCTCTTTCTGGTCTAACTTCAATCGACTAAAGTTTTATCGAATATAATTAATTGATGTTGTCATATCTGGGAGATATTTCCTTAATCATTTAATAATACATGCAATACGAGGCCAGTGAGGGAAGTACTATTTTAATAAGGATCACACATAGGTATAATTCAGTAAAGTCTGAACGAGTTTTCTTACTGCAGACAACATCATGTTGGTGTATAATTATATCATTTCGCATCAGTGAACTCATTTTCATAGTGAAAATCCGATGTCACTTTTACGTGTTTGAATTAGATTGTATATGCTTAAAATCTGTCACAAGGTACAAATTTCCCTGTGTCCATTTTTATGTTTAATGACTTTAAAGAATACTAAATTGAAAGTCAAAATTATGAAAATAGATTGTGGTGATCACTTTTTCCGCTTTCCACAAAGAAATTACTTAAAAGCCAAAATCATTTGGAAATGACATCACGCCCCCACACTATCTGTTTACATTCACGTGAAACCTAATGTAATTTGTGTGAGTACATCATAATTATAACTGTGTCAGTAATTGGCTTGAAACCTCAAATTATCTTATTCGAAAGGAATTATAGGAAATCTTAGGACTATGATAAGTCACATATTTCGTATTGATTTTAATGCCCCTACCTTTACTAAGGATGTGGTCCGTTGAAACAACTATGACCTATTGTTATCATCTATTTTTCGCATTCCGTTGTTTGTCGATGAATGTTTTTGCGACATAAAAGTGAGTGTAACATTTCTTATGGTTTAAGAGACTGGGCCCGTAAAAAAGTAATTTTAGGGAACGTCAGGAATGAGCTGCCTATATAAAGAATTTTTTCAGCCTCATTCTCAGGGCCTTTTTGCTTTTTTAATGCCAAAGGCGGTGGTGGTGCCAAGAAATGACCCCCGTGGGACAGGCTCCGCCCCCCCCCTGACGTTTTTTTTTTAATAACTCCTTATTGCTATGTTATATGGCTATGAAACTTACTGAGTTTCAATATTTATCTATTAGACACCTGCATGCCAAATTTTTAGGCCCCATACCTTTCAGGGGCTTTGATATTGGCCATTACTCGAAACTACCCCTAAAAATCTCTATGAAATCCTTATAATGGGGAAGATTTAATAACTCCTGTTAGGATTATATTTAGAACTTTAAACTTGCAACACAACTTTGTTTTATTAAGAAGAATCATTTTGCATAATTTGGACACGTGATCAATCCGATTTCCCGATTTTGTCGGATTTTACCCGAAAATCGGAAAAAACCGGATTTTCGGGCAATTTTTGGCAATTTTTTATGCGATCCAAGTAAAAACCGGAAAATATGTTAAGTGACTTTTATTTAGCTTTCAGAAACTTCAAACAGAACGCAAAAATTCGCTCTGGAACAAAAGTAATTAAATTTTAAGCAAATAGTGGCATTTTTAACAAATTTCAAGCTTCTGATGACATCACAGAAAATGTGCTAACGCAAGCAAAAATTTATTGCTGCCATTTTGTTCCTTTTATGACGTACTATAAGTATGCCAAGTTTGATTCAATTTGAACAACCCTATAAAAAGTTATTGAGGTGGGGCGGATTCCCCCCCCCCCCCCGGTCATAGTATGTTCGAAAAACCCCGGACCGAATAGGGTTAAGATCTTTGCTTTTTACTTAGTATGCATGGATACTCTTCAAAATCCAAGCACACCTAATATATACATCTTTTTTACCTTGTGTCGCTTCTTAGCCAATTTGGTAGCAGCTAAGCATTTATTGTGATGTTTTGACTACATATCCTGCACAAACTGATCCTAACTTCACAGCAAAAAAATATATGTATATATATAGAAAAACTTAAAATTATAACTAATTTTTTTTTTTAATTAATGTGCACGTTTATACAACTATACTAGTTATGCCAAATATCTCACTTGTTTATTCAGGAAAGAGCATAGCTGAATGTTTCTGCCTATTATTGCATTTTATACGTATAAATTAATTTATTGTCATAATTAACGAAAGTTGAGAAACCAGTGACATATAAAACAGAACAGCTGACCAAGGTCATTTCTTTGCGCCGTTTACTCAAAAAAGAAAAAAAAAGATTTGACGATTTTATAAAGAATTGGTGACGACGTCATCTACCTGCTTCAATGCAATTTTTTTACAGACATATTTTAGCCTGTTGCCTCTATTGTATAGAGCTTGAAATGGATCATGCCCTTTTGACGAACAGTTAGTCAGATGTTGAGACTTAAAGTTTCCTTAATGACGTCATCAACCCATCTATTTCAATATTTATCTATTAGACACCTGCATGCCAAATTTTTAGGCCCCATACCTTTCAGGGGCTTTGATATTGGCCATTACTCGAAACTACCCCTAAAAATCTCTATGAAATCCTTATAATGGGGAAATTTAATAACTCCTGTTAGGATTATATTTAGAACTTTAAACTTGCAACACAACTTTGTTTTATTAAGAAGAATCATTTTGCATAATTTGGACACGTGATCAATCCGATTTCCCGATTTTGTCGGATTTTACCCGAAAATCGGAAAAAACCGGATTTTCGGGCAATTTTTAGCAATTTTTTATGCGATCCAAGTAAAAACCGGAAAATATGTTAAGTGACTTTTATTTAGCTTTCAGAAACTTCAAACAGAACGCAAAAATTCGCTCTGGAACAAAAGTAATTAAATTTTAAGCAAATAGTGGCATTTTTAACAAATTTCAAGCTTCTGATGACATCACAGAAAATGTGCTAACGCAAGCAAAAATTTATTGCTGCCATTTTGTTCCTTTTATGACGTACTATAAGTATGCCAAGTTTGATTCAATTTGAAAAACCCTATAAAAAGTTATTGAGGTGGGGCGGATTCCCCCCCCCCCCCGGTCATAGTATGTTCGAAAAACCCCGGACCGAATAGGGTTAAGATCTTTGCTTTTTACTTAGTATGCATGGATACTCTTCAAAATCCAAGCACACCTAATATATACATCTTTTTTACCTTGTGTCGCTTCTTAGCCAATTTGGTAGCAGCTAAGCATTTATTGTGATGTTTTGACTACATATCCTGCACAAACTGATCCTAACTTCACAGCAAAAAAATATATGTATATATATAGAAAAACTTAAAATTATAACTAATTTTTTTTTTTAATTAATGTGCACGTTTATACAACTATACTAGTTATGCCAAATATCTCACTTGTTTATTCAGGAAAGAGCATAGCTGAATGTTTCTGCCTATTATTGCATTTTATACGTATAAATTAATTTATTGTCATAATTAACGAAAGTTGAGAAACCAGTGACATATAAAACAGAACAGCTGACCAAGGTCATTTCTTTGCGCCGTTTACTCAAAAAAGAAAAAAAAAGATTTGACGATTTTATAAAGAATTGGTGACGACGTCATCTACCTGCTTCAATGCAATTTTTTTACAGACATATTTTAGCCTGTTGCCTCTATTGTATAGAGCTTGAAATGGATCATGCCCTTTTGACGAACAGTTAGTCAGATGTTGAGACTTAAAGTTTCCTTAATGACGTCATCAACCCATCTATTTCAAAACGGGTGAAATATTCCAGCTAGAAGAATTGGCCAAATTTGACCTCAGGTGCAACCTAATTGCTCATGCGGGGGATGAGGCCAGTTATTTTTATTAAATTTATCTCTTTAGCAATAGGTATTGATAATTTTCAGATTTTTGAAACCGAAACTTTGAAGTTTCATATCTTAAAGATATTTTTGCTCGAGATGCATTGTTTCACGTAAAATGTGCAAGCGTTTTTGAATATTCAGGCAAAGTTAAAATACTTTTGTTTTTAGCATGTCTCAAATCTTTTGCCAAGATATGAACTGTTTTGCAGTTTTTCTTCAGTTAATATTACAAAGTTCTGACGGGAAGAAATATATGTACCAAAATTTTATACAAAGAATGGAAAGGTCGCCGTTTTCCTGCCTATGCAGAGAAGATATGAATGTCTTCAAGTTTTTCTATCAAAATGGAAAAAGTAGCTTCCAAAAATGGTGTTATATCTATATAAATGTTTTTTATTAAAAGGAAAACTACTAAAATACCTTTATATGCCCGTATTATCAATTTATTTTTGGGTTAATTAAGGAAAAGGAGCAAAATTGCTAATCCCGCCACAGCAATAGTGGCTTTTCGCGTATTGCAGTGTGCTTTGCGTCCCTAAACTTTTCGCTTGTAAAGTTTAATCGCGAAAATAAGCTGTGTCAAAAATTCTTTTTAAAAAATTTCAAAATAAGTCGCCTTAACTTAACGATAAAAATCCACGCTGCAGAATATGTATCACATCGGAAACTTTTCAGCACCAATATCATGTTTCATACATGTATATGGAAACAGTACCGTTTTGTGCTCTTTCTGCGTGACTTCAATCAGCTAACGTTTTATCAAATATAGTAAAATGCTGTTGTCATACCCGGGAGATAAGGTAGGAGCACGAAATCACAGTCAAAAAATTCTCTATAAATTTTTTGGAATAAGATAGTTTCAAGCGAATTACTGACACAGTTATAACTATGATGTACTCACACAAATTACATTAGGTTGCACGTGAATGTAAACAGATAGTGTGGGGGCGTGATGTCATATCCAAATGATTTTGGTTTTTGAGTAATTTTGGCATAAATTTAATGTTAGGTTTGCGGAAAAATCCATCATCAGATGCTATTATTACATTTTTGTCTTTCTATTTAGTATTTTTTTTTAAATTGGACCGAAGGGAATTTATACCTGACAGATTCCAAGCACATACAATCTAATTAAAACACGTAAAAGACATCGAGTTTTTGAAATCAAAATGAACTTTGCACCGATGCGAAATAATATAATTATATACTAAACTCTCAGTTAATTTTACTGAATTATACCTTTGTGTGATTAAAATAGTACTTCCTCACTGTTCTCGCATTACATGTATTGTTGATCTATTGCTATCATCTAATGTTCGCGTTTCGTTCGACGACGCCTTTTTTGCCACGTGATCAAAGTGAGTGAACTAATCCTTAAGTTAATACACTGTCATAAAAAAAAATTCCATTGTTATTACTCTTTCATATGGAAATTTTTCGCCACCGAACCTGCACGTGACTTCAAGATCGCAGATGGCACGTAACTCCAAGGCAGATTGGCAGACTGACAGATGGCATGTGACTTCAAGATGGCAAGTCACTAAAAAATTAAGGAATCGATAACACATTTTTTTTGTGGTTTGAAAGTTATATAAATAACTTTCAAACCACAAAAAAACAGGAAACAATACATTTCTTATGACGTAGGAAGAACAAATTACGTAACAATTATCTGTGGAGTTCCACAAGGTTCAATATTAGGACCACTAGCTCCCTAATTTGTCTATTAATAAATAAATATAAAAAGAGCACAATCCATGAAATTCTTAGGAGTTACTGTTGACGAAAATAAATTGCCCGCGGCATTTTCAAAGTCTCCTAACTTTTTAATTACTGGATAAAATTTTTTGAAATTTGTGACTTTTCCTGACTTTTATTGGACTTTTCCAAAAATTGTCCTGTCAATGTCACTTTGCACTTTAGTGACAGGTGGTCATATCAACTTTTGCTGTAGTGCTAAAAATAAATGTTTTCTAAACTAACCAGTTGTATGAATATGTGATTATGTATGTGATAGTCACAAAAAGTCATCATACAATATTGACATGCATACTTCTAATGTCTGGTATACTATTTTCCCCGGTGTACTTCTGGCATTGCAAAGCAAGTATATAGTTTTAGCAGATTTAGCTTTTTACATAACCGTTGTTAGACACCTTAGATTTTGTTAGACCTTTTGCATTTTTATTTTATTTATTTATATTTATTTTGTTGTTGGACCTGCTTATATTTTTACGTTTTGTTTTAGCGGGTATAAATATAATGCAGATTGTGAGCAACCTCAATCCCAGGGCGCTTTTTCTCATTTATTATTATTTTTTTTTATTGCTGCAAATGCTTATTTTTTTTGGACGTTTTGTTTAAGCGGTTATAGATATAGGATAATGCAAATTGTGACTTTAAAAAATTCAAATTACTGTATTCTATGTTTTTATTTGGCCGTTTCTTTTAGAGCTAAATTTTCCTTAAATATTAAGTTTGTTGTTGTGTCTTGAACCGGAAAATATTTTTTTTAGGAAGAACTTTTTTTGTAAGAATATACTCTGAACAATGGGTCAGAATTAAGAATATCCTAAGAATATGTCAAAGCTTGATTGTTTGTTCTAAATACAAAAATTTGTATGATGCACAAAATTGATTAGTAGTTTAGTTTAGTAATCTTTCCGTTGTTACTGAACACTACAGACTGTGTGATTCAGTGTTGATGTCGTTATAAAAAACCTAAAACCTAAACTTAAATCAATGTGTACATCTGTTACGTTACGATCGTTTGAAATATATTCGATTCTTAAATTCGAAAACGCTGCATTGTTATCTTTTTTGATTTTATGCGTGATTTTCTTGATTATAAGTTTGGGTCTGTAAGGCAAACTGTTCTTTTATTATTTTGGATTGAAATATTTCGGTAGATATACAATATAGCAATTAATTCAAGTGTTTATATTTCTCTTTTAAGTGTTCTCAACTATTAATTTCTTATATTTTGAGTATAACTTTGAAAGGTTTGCCGTATGCAATAGACTGAATAGCTGATTTTGTATGACTTAACGAAAAATGTTTTTTTTTAATGTTTGGTATCCTTTTTCCCCTGGTGTACCTCTGGAATGGGAAAGCAAGTATATAGTTTTTGTTGCACATGCTTCAGCGGTTATAAACATAGAATAATGCAGATTTTGAGCAACCTCGATCTCAGGGTTTTTTCTTTTTTTGCCATCCCGTTACAAAAGAGACAAAGAGCCCGGGGTCGAGGTTGAAATGTGAGTTTTGAAAATTCAAATTACTGTGTTGTATGTTTTTGTTTTTTATCCCTTACATCAGTTTAATGAGAGATTCAATGGATTCTTCCACGGGATATCAGATAACTGTTAATTTCTTATATTTTGTGTAAAACTTTGAAAGGGTTGCTGTATGCAATAGACTGAATATCTGATTTTGGTATGACGTGTTACAAACTGTACAGTGTGGAAATTTTGTAATAACTTTTTTTGTATAACTTGGCAAAATATGTTGGATTTTTTAAATGTCTGATATACTTTTTAGCAGATTTCACTTTTTAAGTAACGGTTGTTAGATGCCTTTGATTTTGTTGGACATTTTGCGTTTTGCTTTTATATTTTTTTTTGTTGCACCTGCTTTTATTTGTCAACTTTTGGCAGGTTTGCAATAAACTAACTGATTTTAACATATATATTGAAAGAGATTTGTGTTTGACATTGATCAGTTTTTTTTGTATGTGACATTTTGAGTGATTTAAATTTTATGGGTTAGATGTATTTTGAAATGCTTTGGTAAACTTCTTTCCGAATAATTTTTGCATTGTCAGAGGGTCAGGGCAAGTAATTTTAGTAGATTTAGATTTTAAATGTCACATATATACTGCAGTTGTTGGACACCTTCAAGTTTTTTGGTCATTTATATAATAATGCAGATTGTAAGATTCGAACTGCTGTATTGTTTGTTTTTTGATAGACGTATAACTGTTACATGAATTAAATGAGAAATACAGTGGATTCTTCCACGGGAAACAGCTAGTCTATATATTAATACGCCTTGTGTGTGTGTGCGCACGGTGAGGCCATGTCACACAAATCACGGGTCACTTTCTTACGACGTGGCGTTACGCTAAAATTTACCAAGTTAAAAAAAAGCAAATCAGGGGGTTACTATTTAAATATTTAATTCTCTTTTCTTATTACTTTAAAAAATAAAACTCTTTTTCTTTATTTTATTAAAGCTAATTTTTATTTTATTTTTAAATGGTTTTATTTGTTTTTTTGTTTGAAAAGCCCCGTTGGTCGTTATAGATAGAATAATTTAACTTTACACCCGGTTTACCATGTGCGCGCCGTATCTCACGGAAACAAAGTTTATCAACTGAAAAATGAAAACCGAAGCGAAGAAGGTTGTCTCTTTTTCAAAGTAATCCTGAAAAACGTTATTTTAAACAATGTTTATTCATCATGATTAAAGCTTATTTGTTTCTTCTATTTTTGTGTTCTGGGACCGAGGTTGCTTTCTTTTTAAAAAAACTATCGAATTCGAATGATAATTCGAATCTAAAATGTAAAAAACAAAACTGTTGTTGTAGAGCGACTGTTGTTGTCGAGCGAGAATAAAAAAAGTTTATGTTGTTGTCAGAAATATTTGTTATAAAGAAGAAAAACGTACGTAAAAGAGAACTGATTGGAAATGTATCAGACAATTGTAGCTAGCTATACATTTTCAAATTGTTTTCTTTGGGATGAAGCGAAGTTTAGTAATCGAAGTAAAAACTGATTGGACTTTTATCCAGAGAACGCTAGCTACTACTGAGAAAGCGAAAGAAAACAGGTGTGTTGTTTAGATTATTTGGTAGAGAAATGAATTTAGGTGAATAACGTTTTTAAGCCGTTTACACGCTTCCAGCTAAAACTTTCCTTAAATATGAAGTTAAATATGTTTGTCTTCAGCCTGAACATATTAACATGTTTTTGTAAACAATATACTCAGGGTCAGTTAAAGATATCTTAAGAATATGTCCAACCTCGGATTGTTTGTTCTAAATAAATATAAAAAGAATTTGCCAATAGCTATAGCACTTATAGCAAGCTTTATTTTATTAAGGCATTATATATTTTCAGGACATAGACATGCTAAGAATATAATTAAGAATAACGAGGATAGTATTTGTCAAGAAGTTAAGAACATTTTTTGTAAGAATATATATACTTTAAACAATGGGTCAGAAGTTCAGAATATTCTAAGAATATGTCTAACCTTGATTGTTTGTTCTAAATATAAAAAAATTGCCAATAGCTATAGCAATATATAGCAAGCTTTATTTTATTGAGGCATTATATATTTTTAGGCCACGAGGATAGTATTTGTTAAGAAAGTTAAGAACTTTTTTTGTAAGAATATACTCTAAACAATGGGTCAGAATATCCTAAGAATATGTCTAAGCTTGATTGTTTGTTTTAATATAAAAATTTGTATGATGCACAAATTTAATTAGAAGTTTACTTTTTTATTGCGTATATATCTCACAAACTGAATCTTTTTCTCTCCAAAGCAATGGGCAAGTATACCAGGGAAAGTTAAGAACATGAAGGCTGAAACGAAAAAAAACAAACTAATCTTATAAAATACAGCGTGTATATAGTAGAGAAGAATTTATATAAAATGTAAAAAGTAATTTTTCCGTTGTTACTGTTTTTAACGCTACGAAGTTGATCTCGTTATAATAAACCTTAATGTAAACAAAGTTAAATCAATGTTTACATCTGTTACGTTACCGTTTAAAATATTATTCGATTCTTAAATTCGAAAACACTGCATTGTTATCATGCACGGCACGTTTGCGCACTGGGAGGGTTGCTGTATACAATAGACTAAATAGCTGATTTGGTATGATGCATTACAAACCGTACATTGTGGAAATTTTGCAATTACCTTTTTTGTGTGACTTAACGATTTTTTCTAATGTCTGGTATACTATTTTCCCCGGTGTACTTCTGGCATTGCAAAGCAAGTATATAGTTTTAGCAGATTTAGCTTTTTACATAACCGTTGTTAGACACCTTAGATTTTGTTAGACCTTTTGCATTTTTATTTTATTTATTTATATTTATTTTGTTGTTGGACCTGCTTATATTTTTACGTTTTGTTTTAGCGGGTATAAATATAATGCAGATTGTGAGCAACCTCAATCCCAGGGCGCTTTTTCTCATTTATTATTTTTTTTTTTATTGCTGCAAATGCTTATTTTTTTTGGACGTTTTGTTTAAGCGGTTATAGATATAGGATAATGCAAATTGTGACTTTAAAAAATTCAAATTACTGTATTCTATGTTTTTATTTGGCCGTTTCTTTTAGAGCTAAATTTTCCTTAAATATTAAGTTTGTTGTTGTGTCTTGAACCGGAAAATATTTTTTTTAGGAAGAACTTTTTTTGTAAGAATATACTCTGAACAATGGGTCAGAATTAAGAATATCCTAAGAATATGTCAAAGCTTGATTGTTTGTTCTAAATACAAAAATTTGTATGATGCACAAAATTGATTAGTAGTTTAGTTTAGTAATCTTTCCGTTGTTACTGAACACTACAGACTGTGTGATTCAGTGTTGATGTCGTTATAAAAAACCTAAAACCTAAACTTAAATCAATGTGTACATCTGTTACGTTACGATCGTTTGAAATATATTCGATTCTTAAATTCGAAAACGCTGCATTGTTATCTTTTTTGATTTTATGCGTGATTTTCTTGATTATAAGTTTGGGTCTGTAAGGCAAACTGTTCTTTTATTATTTTGGATTGAAATATTTCGGTAGATATACAATATAGCAATTAATTCAAGTGTTTATATTTCTCTTTTAAGTGTTCTCAACTATTAATTTCTTATATTTTGAGTATAACTTTGAAAGGTTTGCCGTATGCAATAGACTGAATAGCTGATTTTGTATGACTTAACGAAAAATGTTTTTTTTTAATGTTTGGTATCCTTTTTCCCCTGGTGTACCTCTGGAATGGGAAAGCAAGTATATAGTTTTTGTTGCACATGCTTCAGCGGTTATAAACATAGAATAATGCAGATTTTGAGCAACCTCGATCTCAGGGTTTTTTCTTTTTTTGCCATCCCGTTACAAAAGAGACAAAGAGCCCGGGGTCGAGGTTGAAATGTGAGTTTTGAAAATTCAAATTACTGTGTTGTATGTTTTTGTTTTTTATCCCTTACATCAGTTTAATGAGAGATTCAATGGATTCTTCCACGGGATATCAGATAACTGTTAATTTCTTATATTTTGTGTAAAACTTTGAAAGGGTTGCTGTATGCAATAGACTGAATATCTGATTTTGGTATGACGTGTTACAAACTGTACAGTGTGGAAATTTTGTAATAACTTTTTTGTATAACTTGGCAAAATATGTTGGATTTTTTAAATGTCTGATATACTTTTTAGCAGATTTCACTTTTTAAGTAACGGTTGTTAGATGCCTTTGATTTTGTTGGACATTTTGCGTTTTGCTTTTATATTTTTTTTTGTTGCACCTGCTTTTATTTGTCAACTTTTGGCAGGTTTGCAATAAACTAACTGATTTTAACATATATATTGAAAGAGATTTGTGTTTGACATTGATCAGTTTTTTTTGTATGTGACATTTTGAGTGATTTAAATTTTATGGGTTAGATGTATTTTGAAATGCTTTGGTAAACTTCTTTCCGAATAATTTTTGCATTGTCAGAGGGTCAGGGCAAGTAATTTTAGTAGATTTAGATTTTAAATGTCACATATATACTGCAGTTGTTGGACACCTTCAAGTTTTTTGGTCATTTATATAATAATGCTGATTGTAAGATTCGAACTGCTGTATTGTTTGTTTTTTGATAGACGTATAACTGTTACATGAATTAAATGAGAAATACAGTGGATTCTTCCACGGGAAACAGCTAGTCTATATATTAATACGCCTTGTGTGTGTGTGCGCACGGTGAGGCCATGTCACACAAATCACGGGTCACTTTCTTACGACGTGGCGTTACGCTAAAATTTACCAAGTTAAAAAAAAAGCAAATCAGGGGGTTACTATTTAAATATTTAATTCTCTTTTCTTATTACTTTAAAAAATAAAACTCTTTTTCTTTATTTTATTAAAGCTAATTTTATTTTATTTTTAAATGGTTTTATTTGTTTTTTTGTTTGAAAAGCCCCGTTGGTCGTTATAGATAGAATAATTTAACTTTACACCCGGTTTACCATGTGCGCGCCGTATCTCACGGAAACAAAGTTTATCAACTGAAAAATGAAAACCGAAGCGAAGAAGGTTGTCCTCTTTTTCAAAGTAATCCTGAAAAACGTTATTTTAAACAATGTTTATTCATCATGATTAAAGCTTATTTGTTTCTTCTATTTTTGTGTTCTGGGACCGAGGTTGCTTTCTTTTTAAAAAAACTATCGAATTCGAATGATAATTCGAATCTAAAATGTAAAAAACAAAACTGTTGTTGTAGAGCGACTGTTGTTGTCGAGCGAGAATAAAAAAAGTTTATGTTGTTGTCAGAAATATTTGTTATAAAGAAGAAAAACGTACGTAAAAGAGAACTGATTGGAAATGTATCAGACAATTGTAGCTAGCTATACATTTTCAAATTGTTTTCTTTGGGATGAAGCGAAGTTTAGTAATCGAAGTAAAAAACTGATTGGACTTTTATCCAGAGAACGCTAGCTACTACTGAGAAAGCGAAAGAAAAACAGGTGTGTTGTTTAGATTATTTGGTAGAGAAATGAATTTAGGTGAATAACGTTTTTAAGCCGTTTACACGCTTCCAGCTAAACTTTCCCTTAAATATGAAGTTAAATATGTTTTGTCTTCAGCCTGAACATATTTAACATGTTTTTGTAACAATATACTCAGGGTCAGTTAAAGATATCTTAAGAATATGTCCAACCTCGATTGTTTGTTCTAAATAAATATAAAAAGAATTTGCCAATAGCTATAGCAACTTATAGCAAGCTTTATTTTATTAAGGCATTATATATTTTCAGGACATAGACATGCTAAGAATATAATTAAGAATAACGAGGATAGTATTTGTCAAGAAAGTTAAGAACATTTTTTGTAAGAATATATATACTTTAAAACAATGGGTCAGAAGTTCAGAATATTCTAAGAATATGTCTAACCTTGATTGTTTGTTCTAAATATAAAAAAATTGCCAATAGCTATAGCAATATATAGCAAGCTTTATTTTATTGAGGCATTATATATTTTTAGGCCACGAGGATAGTATTTGTTAAGAAAGTTAAGAACTTTTTTTGTAAGAATATACTCTAAACAATGGGTCAGAATATCCTAAGAATATGTCTAAGCTTGATTGTTTGTTTTAATATAAAAATTTGTATGATGCACAAATTTAATTAGAAGTTTACTTTTTTATTGCGTATATATCTCACAAACTGAATCTTTTTCTCTCCAAAGCAATGGGCAAGTATACCAGGGAAAGTTAAGAACATGAAGGCTGAAACGAAAAAAAACAAACTAATCTTATAAAATACAGCGTGTATATAGTAGAGAAGAATTTATATAAAATGTAAAAAGTAACTTTTCCGTTGTTACTGTTTTTAACGCTACGAAGTTGATCTCGTTATAATAAACCTTAATGTAAACAAAGTTAAATCAATGTTTACATCTGTTACGTTACCGTTTGAAATATATTCGATTCTTAAATTCGAAAACACTGCATTGTTATCATGCACGGCACGCATTGGGAGGGTTGCCTGTAATAGACTAAATAGCTAATTTGGTATGATGCATTAGAAATTAAGTTAAGAATATTGTAAGAATATGTCTATATTCTTAGAATATTCTCGATATTCTAAATATAAAAATTTGTATGATGCACGAAATTTGATTATTACTCATTAGTAAACCAAACTTCTTTATTCGTCCAAGGCAACACTAGAGTAGGCTGTTCAGGTCAAATTTTTCTATTCGCCGTTCGACTTTCTAGCCGTATGCAACGTTTTCTACATTTCTATACGGTTTCAACGAGGGGTCGTGCAACTTCTAACTCCAAGCCATTCTCTAGTTATTGTCATTTTTGTCATAGATAGTATAGCCCTTTTTTGTTGCGTTTTTGGGCCAATTTGGCAACAAAACACGGCACAAAGACAGGGGTCATGTATGGGAATTTCTTCACAATTTCTATCTTTAAAAATCAATTACTCCAGATTGAGGCATAGTAAGAACTTAAAATTTTCACAGTAGATAGTACATTGGTAAAAGAAAAAATGTATCAATTTTTGATGGTTTATTTTTAGAAATGACGTAATGATAACGTCATAGCTGAAATATTACTACAAATCGCTCTAAAAGCGCAAGAAAGTATACAACAACCAGTAAATAATTTTATAAACTGCAATCTTAACATTGAGAGACTTCATACAAATGTACGAAATTTCGGACAAGAAGGTAAATTTGCAGACCAGATAGAAAAAATGACGTCATAGCTGAAAATTTTTTTAAAATTGATGAAAATGCAAAAAAAAGTTCACAGCAACATAATAAAACACCACAAATTAGTAACTATTTAAAACTTATACAAACACTCTTGAAGAGTACAAAATATCTGGCAAAAGTGTAATTTGCAGACCAGAGAGAGTAAAAATGATGCTGTAGCTCAAAAATGGCATAAAATTAATGTAAAACAAAGCAATAATAACCGGTAAAGAAGTTTATAAACTGTAATCGTAACATTGAGAGACTTCATACAAATGTATGAAATTTCGGACAAGAACATATATTTGCAGACCAGCTAGACAAAATAACATTATAGCTGAAAAGATATATCAAATTGATGAAAATTTGAAAAAAAAAGTTCACAGGAGCCATTATAAATCACTACAAGTTGGTAACTATAAAACTTAGACAAACACTCTTAAAGCGTACAAAATATTCGACAGAGTATAAATATGCAGACCAGATGAAAACGGAACAACTGCACCTTTAAGCACCTAAATAAAAAAAAGTACACAATATTAAGCTACCTTAAGTGCTAAATGTTTTAATAGAACAATATATACCACATGTCACAAGTTGACAAAACAACGATCCTCAAAGGAAGAAGTTTTTGCCATAAAAGGCTCCACGGTTAGAAGGACTTACATTACCACAAAAATTTCTTCCCTCAAATATCTAATTTAGCAACTATACTATATTCTAAGATAAGATAATAACATCCCCTTCTCAAAATCTAAAATTATTGGAAAACTCCAAACTGTCTCAGGTTCTGAATCATACACTACATTAACAAAGTTGCGTTTAGGATTTGAATGTCTTTTCGCTGATTTCCCCTTTACACCAATACGCATAACATGCCTGTAAAAATTCATTTGAGCTAGCAAAACTTCTGCACGTTTATGTGATAATATATCTGTTCTGGCCCAACTACGGACACCGGCCCAACTTTGGACGCGGGACTGGCCCAACTTTAGACGGGACGGCCCGTCAAAAGACGGGTCGGTGCGTTCGCAGTTGGGATGGCCCATCTAATGACGGGCCCGGCCCAACTTTGGACATATGTATGCAAATTCGTCTTAAGTGGGTACAGGCCTAACTATTGACAAAGGAATCTCCCGCTTTTAAAAACCGTGTCATCGGATGGGACAAACTCAACTGTACACAAAAGACTCTTGCAATTTTAGAAAATGTGTCATAAGATGGGACAGGCCTAACTATTGACGAACAATTCCCATGCTCCTAAAAACTGTGTCACAAGATGGGACAGGCCCAACTATTGACAAAGGACTTGTGCTGTCAAAAATCGTACCAAAAACAAGAACAGGCCTAACTAGTGACACTCTTTAGAAACAGCCACAACATGGGCCAGTCTGAAGACTCCCAGAATAAAGTTAAACCTTGTACCATGGGCAACACACTATTACGAATTTTAAAAAAATTGAAGACAGGCCTAGCGCAACTGTGGACAAATGCAGTCTCTATAGGAGAAGACTAAAGGGAACAAAAAATGTATGGAGGAGAATAAATCATGAATTCTCTAAATATAATCTATTACAAATATAGCTAGCTAAAGTAATGAGCAATACAAATACCATGTCATAAATACTTTTTTCTAAAAAATTGAACGAACACATAAATTGACAAATAAATTTGATAAATGTGAGCTCAAATGGGAGCTTTAAAGACTCTGCTCGAAACTGGTGAGACTGATCACATAAAATATAAATTAACACATAATATTTCTTTAAATCATAGTCATAGTCTCTGTTTCTTGAATATATAAAAAAATATTTCAATCTTGGCTGCCCTGGCCAAAACGATTCTGCCTTTAAAGTTACGTAATAGGTCAAGTTGCAATAATTCCATTGAAGATTATCTTGAAAAGTAAACATAAATAGCTTAAACAATAGCTTAGCTAGCGTATATATATAACATGACATTACACTGAGCTGAATGTTATATATTGAAATCTGAGTCATAATTATTTAGCTAGTCATTATGCACACAACAATCCAGGTAAAAACATCTCCAATCATGCAACAAGGAAGTCTCTAACTGCTTTAAAAAATGTATTCGCTGATATGGTCTTGCACCAAGAGTTGCCAAGTAGTGTTGTTTTTGCCACCAACAACAATCTTGAAATGCATAGCTAACTCGATTTAATCTCAGCTAGCCATATACAACAATACGCCAGAAAAAATTGCAGCAGTTCGGTTTTTTCACTTTATTGAAGATGTATGCAAACACCTTTTAATGTCGCAAGTTGGTCCTGGCCCGTCAATTGACGGGGCAGCATGTCAAAAGATGGGCCACCGTGTCAAAAGATGGGCCACCGTGTCAAAAGATGGGCCACCGTGTCAAAAGATGGTCCGTCCCGTCTAGGACGGGCCGTGTTCTAAGTTTGGTCAGAATATATCCACAGATATCCAAGATATATATATATATATATTTTAAAATACCATTGCTAGACTGTGTATTATCTGCCTTTCTAGTTTACATCAGAAATTATGATATATAACACACTAAACACTGGAATATTTACAAAAATAACATATATATAATCATTATATATCTCTTAAATTATTATCTAAATCTTGCTTTTCAAAACAGTATAAGCTAGCTATAAAGTAACCTACTCTGACTCTTAGCTAACTTTAGGCCTGGAAAGTTGGAAGAGAATTTTTTTTCTGAGACGTTTTTGGTAAAAAAAAATATGGTGAAACAGTAAACAGTTTGCAAGAACCGTGGTAACAAATTGTTCCTGTCTCTGGATTCAACAAATGTCCAGGCCTGATACTTTAACAGTGTTTAAAACCATATCACACTAGTAGTAAGCAAAATATACCATTATTTATTAACCACACAGTGGTATAGAATTAATAAACACAACATCACACACTATGGAGTGTGTTGTAAGCGTGAGTGTGTCCTGGCCCATAACTTCGGCTAATAGCTAGCTAGCTATGGTGCTTTAGTTTAGTAGCTGTGTCTAATGTTAACTGGAATATCTAGCACCATAGCCATGATTAATAGCCATCATTCCAAGACTATAAATTATATAATAAAATAAATAAATAAAAATGGAAATTCGTTGTTGCACTGCAGCCAAGTCACATAGAACTTTAAGGCTTCAGATATAAACAAAAAATGCTTTAATTAAACTAATTTCAAGTGGGACTACCTGATATGTCTTGCACTTTCCTCTGTTTTGCGCCAAGTTTACATTTCCCTCGTCGAAATCTGAATACCCGCTTTTTTTTTTTAATAAGAATAACTTCTATAAGAATATCAGGGTGAAAATTGCCTAAATTGTAAGAATATCTTAAGAATATTTCCAGGGTGAGTTTGCTTAGAATAAAATTGTTAGTTAACCAAAAAATTAGGGAAATCAAAATGAGACATAATCTTTAACCTGTTATATTTGGTTTGATTAATATCTCTGGGGAGAAAAACATTAACATGGCTGTAAATGCGTAACAGTATACTAAAAATATGTGTGAACATCTCATTCAAAAGAACCATATTCAGCTGTCGCGAAATAGTTGTTCTTATGTTTCTCATTAAAATACTTTGGTACATTGTTCGTAATGTTTCTTTTGTCGTTTTTCGTACATCATCGTCGAAGATCGGTTTCTGTGTAACTTACTGTAGGTAACTTGTATTTTATTTCCCGATTGTAAGAATAACGTAGCTGGTGGTTTTCCAGTTTATCGAGTGAGGACTAGTATGATAATTCAATAATAGTGCTTCTAAATCGACTTTCCAGTTTCGGTTTTTGAAAGATTGATGTTTGAAGCGTTTTTGAAATGCAGGGGCGGATTCACACATTGGCAACTCGACACTCGCCAAAGGAGAAATTTAGCCTCCCCCCAACGCGCTTCATAGAAGCGTTACAATTAGGTTCCGTTTTCACTTTGCTTTTTTATATTTTGTTGTAGCAGTATCTCCTTCACGGTGCTTTCCCGAGTCTGTAAGATTTTTCCTAGTTGGTACCGATTTAAATATTTTTGCCCTATTTCATACTTCAGGCCTATACCAAGTGACTCCATAGGCTTACCCGTAAAATTTGGTAAAGTCGGCGAGAAGCACATCTCGCCGACTGTGGAGTGCTTTCGCCGACTTTAGGTAAGGACTTTAGGTAAATTTACGGCAGTTTTCTATAGGCCGACAGAAAGTCCACCTTACAAAGTTTATTGTTGACCGTAGCGTATGACAATCTCGGCAAGACAGGCTGAGATTTCCCTATTTCAATTCTTTCCGTTCATCATGGCTTCAGCAATGAACATGAGGGAACGCGTAGAGTCTGCTGTAAGAAGCAATAACATCAACGATGTTAAAACTTTGCACAGGAATTTATGTGAAGAAGTAGCAATCTCCCCAGGCTATCAAAATCACTGGGATAAAGTCGAGAAGAAAATACTTTTTCGAAATTTTACTGTTGAGCATTTTATTCCAGATTATGCTAAGAACAAATCCATGGTAGCCTTAAGGTAAGATCGTGCTTAACAACATATCAATTGTTTAAGTTTTGATTCCTAAATAAAAATAATTGGCTGCTTTTGAGTGAAGTGATTCAAAAATTGATTGTCAAAAACATAATTGTTTGTTTTGTTTGATTTTTTTAACTTGATTATTTTTGAAAATCTTGAGCACTGTACCGTGAAATTTGGTGTCTAAAATTTTTCGTGTCTAATCTTAATTACATCCAGTGAAATTTATCTTGCCAGTGGCCATGTATTTTCCAAAGATGAACAATAATCAAATCAACAGGCGCAGAGATAATCTCCAGAAACCAGCTAACAATAATCAGATAATCAGATCTATGTAATGCAGGTTATTCCAGCTAGAAGTTTCGTAGAAGTGAAATGCTAGAATTTATATAGTTTTGAAAAATATCGAGTTTACACAGAGTTAAGCTAGCTAGCTACAGCTACATTATGATTAGACCCCCCCCAAAAAAAAACAACAACAACAACACAACAACAACAAACAAATAACACACACACACATAAACAGACACCATGACATGATTGCTAAAATGTAGCTATTATAGCTAAACATGAATTAAATGTCTTTTCTCTTTTTTAATATAGGTACACCACGTGCAATATTCTTTCTGTTATGGAATTTTATGTGAAACCCTGGATACAAATTTATAAAGTGTAAGTGGGATCCTAAAACAAAGAAAAGAAGCCTTGTTAGGATGACTCAAAACTTCAATGTGAACTAGAAGATGTATGGTTTTGTGAAGCTATGGTACCAAAAATTACACATGGAAAAATTTAGCTAGCTATAAAGCTATGGTAAGTTATTTATGATATAGTTATTTTTTGAACACATGTACACACATGACGACAACCCCCTCAAAGTTTAGTATGTTACAGAATTTATTAGTTAATTTAGTTTTAGTAAAGTTTAACCAGAATAGAACAAATAATAATTTTATTATGCTAAGTTTCTAGCAGGTACCAGTTTCAATGAAGGTATTGTTTATTCCATATTACATTCTTGTTGATATCTGCAAATTTCTATAGTCAACAAGATACAAACTTTCAAGTCACCTGTTTCAATGAATTATTTGTTTTCAGTATTTCTGAGTCACTAGATTTTTCTAAGGTTTCATTTGTTTAAGGTATCTATAACCTGTAATTCTTGTGAAGCTGTTCTGCCCAATCTTAGGACGCTGCCCAATCTTTGGACATAAAATTGCCCAGTCTTAAGACTGGCCGGCCAGTCTTAAGACTGGGTAGGGCATCACAAGATTGGGCAAAAGACCATGTTAGGTCCATCTTTGGACGCCTTTTAGATTTTAAAGAAGGAATGTGCCACACGAGCTCTGTTGTTTGCAAGACCCAACAAACATTCTCAGGCACATATTTTGGGTACTGTTGAATTGACCCGGCCAGTTTTTGGACACAGTAGAGTAAAAATATCGTAGCTAGCTAGGTAGCTGTAGAGCACGTGTTATACATTTAGCATTTAATACAGCTTGTAGTGGCTAAATTTTAAAAATAAAATGTTTATATTTATGAAGAATCAGAAAAATCGTATTCAACCATATTATTAGTTAGCTAGCTGTTAATTTCATTGGATGAGATGTTTAGCCAGCTAGCGAGCTGTAGCCAGCTAGCTATTCGGCGATTTGGTTCAGCTTTGTTGCCGTAGTGATGATTGACATTTTGCTTAATTGACGAATCACATTTGTGCTACATCCGCCATTTTTAAAATTTCGCAGGGTGAAAACAAACCTAGTTCGTAGGGGGAAGAATGCAAAATGTGGAAATGGAAGAATAATTAGATAACGAAAGGTAACCACAATAAAAATCTGTCTGGAAATGATGCTTAGCTATCTAGATTTTGCTCTAAAAAATTATCTTTGCTCAAACTTCCTAACATTGTTCTTAAAACTCCAAAATGTGTCTAGCTCTGCGACTTCACGGCTTCTAGCTCTGCACTCTCTTCACCTAAAATACGGAAACTTTTCACCTCCCAAAAAATTGTTATGACGTCAAACCGAATCGCCGAATATATGGTTGTAGTTTCAATACACATGTATAATACATGATGGTATATATAAATTTTTGGCATTTTGATTTACCAATTTAAAGTTCCTTTTAAGAGGTAGAGTCTAAAAATTTTATTGTTCTGTTTGTCTTCCACAATTGTTCTAAGATTGGGCATGTACGTCCATAGATTGGGCAGTCCAGTCTTAAGACTGGCCACCCATTTGTCACTGTCGGAAGATTGGCCTGGCCAGTCTTAAGACGGGGCGCGTTCCAAGATTGGGCAGAACAAAGCAACCAATAGAAAATAAAATAAGAATATTTCACAATGAAGAACCAACCAAATTTTATCTATTCGTATGGATATGGCCTAATAAGGAGTTCAATTCTTCTTCATTACTTATAAGTTTCTCACATGGTTTTATTAATATTCCACAGTTATACAGTTATATCATTGGTTCAGTTGTTGTGAGAAATCTGTAAAATAAGTAGTTTATATGAGTAATTTTCAAAATAATTTATATTTAATCTGTTCAATTCATTTCTGTCACCACATTTAAAATGGAAGTAAATAACGTACAGGAAACATGTTTAGCTGCTTCTGAAGATGTTGGTAAATCCAAATCTGAAGGTAAAATACTTTGTTTTGTAATTTTAATTTGAGTGTACACACATTTTTTTTATAAGAAACATACCCTTTTTGGGTTTAGCCTAGATATTTTTTTTAAATTTAAAGGGTATTTTCTGAAATTTTAAAAATTAGGAAATATGAAAAAATCGATCATCGATCTATTTTTTATTTTTTAAGCTTTTGGCCATAACCATTGACCATCATCAACCTTTTTCAAAAAACAAGTTTATATATTTTAACAGTAAAAGACAAATAAATTAACCTAGCTTTAATAAAAAATAAATAAATTAAAAACGACTTGATTTTTTTTATAATTTAAATCTTATTATTATTTTAAATGAAATTAAAAAAGAGCCTGACCCCTTTTTTCTACCCTTAAATTGCTTTTCAGCAAGATTCCTGTCAAATTATAAATTTACTTTTTGAAATTTTCAGTTTCACTGCAATGTCTTTTATAAAAATTGTGTATCTGTTGTTCCATTCTAAGGGATGACTCACAAATCGAAAAGTATGCAGATAAGAGAGGTTAAATCCTTGACATTGATTTAGTATAATCTTATGGCATAATTTTCTGCCATCCCCATGAAAAGAGTATTTTAAAATAATTTGTCTTTAAAGTGCTTTTTAGAAGTGTATGACCGAGTGTGCTTGTAATTTTAGTGATTGGCAATACTAAAATATAACTTCTTTGATTTTGATCTTTAGAGCAGGGAGGATAGGGATTAAGATCTAAACATTGAATTGATGTTTAGCGTACAGTCAAATCAGTATAAGACGGCCACTCTGAGAACTTAAAAAAGGGGTTGTATTAGGCAGTTATCTTATAAAACACCTTTGTCAGATGGCTTTTCCCTTTTAGTCTTAACCCCAACTTGTGGAATGCAAAATGCAATGCAATCTGAAATTATGCAAGGGTTTGCATACAGCAGCTCTCTCGATCTGTGTCTCCAGTGTCTTATTTATCTTAATATCTTTTTTTTGGATGATCATCTGCTGATATTATGATGATTGAAAATAAGTCTAAACTTAAAAAATAATGTTTTGAGGAAACAAGGCAAGGCTGTGATATTCAAGTTATTCAAACTTAAAATGTAAATGTAAAGGCTTCACTACACTTTCGTTTTACTAAATAAAAGTGGGAGATGTTTGAAATTGTGAACCCCACACATTATGACTGAGTGTTTATGTGTGTCTCCAGTGTCTAATTTATCTTAATATCTATTTTTGACTGATCATCTGATATTATGATGTGCAAACTTAAAAAATAATTTTTTGAGGAAACAAGGCCAAAGTCAAATAGTTATTTGCAGAATTGACACCTAAGTAGACAAAAATTATCTGCGAAAATTAAGAATGTCCTTTAATGTTAATACATTTAAGAATTATTCATGTGGCAACAATTTCTCTGACCAGGATTCGAACCTGGATTACCATTAAGGTGTCTTACCAACTAGACAATCAGAGTGAAAATTGCGCCTTAAAGTTTGAGTACAAAATAAAAATGTTTTGAAAAAATAACTTACTTTTATCTGAGAAACATTTGTGATAGAAACTTTTTGTAATTTAGCAAAACCTTTTCTAGGTAGACTATAAAAAATAATCAGTCACAAAAAAAGTCTAGCCTAAACTTCAAATCACTAAAAATTAAACCAAATAGACTACCTTATTCCATGAAATTAAACAGAGTTAAGCTAGCTAGCTACAGCTACATTATGATTAGACCCCCCCCCCAAAAAAAAACAACAACAAACAACACAACAACAACAAACAAATAACACACACACACATAAACAGACACCATGACATGATTGCTAAAATGTAGCTATTATAGCTAAACATGAATTAAATGTCTTTTCTCTTTTAAATATAGGTACACCACGTGCAATATTCTTTCTGTTATGGAATTTTATGTGAAACCCTGGATACAAATTTATAAAGTGTAAGTGGGATCCTAAAACAAAGAAAAGAAGCCTTGTTAGGATGACTCAAAACTTCAATGTGAACTAGAAGATGTATGGTTTTGTGAAGCTATGGTACCAAAAATTACACATGGAAAAATTTAGCTAGCTATAAAGCTATGGTAAGTTATTTATGATATAGTTATTTTTTGAACACATGTACACACATGACGACAACCCCCTCAAAGTTTAGTATGTTACAGAATTTATTAGTTAATTTAGTTTTAGTAAAGTTTAACCAGAATAGAACAAATAATAATTTTATTATGCTAAGTTTCTAGCAGGTACCAGTTTCAATGAAGGTATTGTTTATTCCATATTACATTCTTGTTGATATCTGCAAATTTCTATAGTCAACAAGATACAAACTTTCAAGTCACCTGTTTCAATGAATTATTTGTTTCAGTATTTCTGAGTCACTAGATTTTTCTAAGGTTTCATTTGTTTAAGGTATCTATAACCTGTAATTCTTGTGAAGCTGTTCTGCCCAATCTTAGGAGGCTGCCCAATCTTTGGACATAAAATTGCCCAGTCTTAAGACTGGCGGCCAGTCTTAAGACTGGGTAGGGCATCACAAGATTGGGCAAAAGACCATGTTAGGTCCATCTTTGGACGCCTTTTAGATTTTAAAGAAGGAATGTGCCACACGAGCTCTGTTGTTTGCAAGACCCAACAAACATTCTCAGGCACATATTTTGGGTACTGTTGAATTGACCCGGCCAGTTTTTGGACACAGTAGAGTAAAAATATCGTAGCTAGCTAGGTAGCTGTAGAGCACGTGTTATACATTTAGCATTTAATACAGCTTGTAGTGGCTAAATTTTAAAAATAAAATGTTTATATTTATGAAGAATCAGAAAAATCGTATTCAACCATATTATTAGTTAGCTAGCTGTTAATTTCATTGGATGAGATGTTTAGCCAGCTAGCGAGCTGTAGCCAGCTAGCTATTCGGCGATTCGTTCAGCTTTGTTCCGTAGTGATGATTGACATTTTGCTTAATTGACGAATCACATTTGTGCTACATCCGCCATTTTTAAAATTTCGCAGGGTGAAAACAAACCTAGTTCGTAGGGGGAAGAATGCAAAATGTGGAAATGGAAGAATAATTAGATAACGAAAGGTAACCACAATAGTTTGGTCAGAATATATCCACAGATATCCAAGATATATTATATATATATATTTTAAAATACCATTGCTAGACTGTGTATTATCTGCCTTTCTAGTTTACATCAGAAATTATGATATATAACACACTAAACACTGGAATATTTACAAAAATAACATATATATAATCATTATATATCTCTTAAATTATTATCTAAATCTTGCTTTTCAAAACAGTATAAGCTAGCTATAAAGTAACCTACTCTGACTCTTAGCTAACTTTAGGCCTGGAAAGTTGGAAGAGAATTTTTTTTCTGAGACGTTTTTGTAAAAAAAAAATATGGTGAACAGTAAACAGTTTGCAAGAACCGTGGGTAACAAATTGTTCCTGTCTCTGGATTCAACAAATGTCCAGGCCTGATACTTTAACAGTGTTTAAAAACCATATCACACTAGTAGTAAGCAAAATATACCATTATTTATTAACCACACAGTGGTATAGAATTAATAAACACAACATCACACACTATGGAGTGTGTTGTAAGCGTGAGTGTGTCCTGGCCCATAACTTCGGCTAATAGCTAGCTAGCTATGGTGCTTTAGTTTAGTAGCTGTGTCTAATGTTAACTGGAATATCTAGCACATAGCCATGATTAATAGCCATCATTCCAAGACTATAAATTATATAATAAAATAAAATAAATAAAAATGGAAATTCGTTGTTGCACTGCAGCCAAGTCACATAGAACTTTAAGGCTTCGATATAAACAAAAAATGCTTTTAATATAAACTAATTTCAAGTGGGACTACCTGATATGTCTTGCACTTTCCTCTGTTTGCGCCAAGTTTACATTTCCCTCGTCGAAATCTGAATACCCGCTTTTTTTTTTATAAGAATAACTTCTATAAGAATATCAGGGTGAAAATTGCCTAAATTGTAAGAATATCTTAAGAATATTTCCAGGGTGAGTTTGCTTAGAATAAAATTGTTAGTTAACCAAAAAATTAGGGAAATCAAAATGAGACAAATCTTTAACCTGTTATATTTGGTTTGATTAATATCTCTGGGGAGAAAAACATTAACATGCTGTAAATGCGTAACAGTATACTAAAAAATATGTGTGAACATCTCATTCAAAAGAACCATATTCAGCTGTCGCGAAATAGTTGTTCTTATGTTTCTCATTAAAATACTTGGTACATTGTTCGTAATGTTTCTTTTGTCGTTTTCGTACATCATCGTCGAAGATCGGTTTCTGTGTAACTACTGTAGGTAACTTGTATTTTATTTCCCGATTGAAGAATAACGTAGCTGGTGGTTTTCCAGTTATCGAGTGAGGACTAGTATGATAATTCAATAAGAGTGCTTCTAAATCGACTTTCCAGTTTCGGTTTTGAAAGATTGATGTTTTGAGCGTTTTTGAAATGCAGGGGCGGATTCACACATTGGCGAACTCGACACTCGCCAAAGGAGAAATTTAGCCTCCCCCCAACGCGCTTCATAGAAGCGTTACAATTAGGTTCCGTTTTCACTTTGCTTTTTTATATTATGTTGTAGCAGTATCTCCTTCACGGTGCTTTCCCGAGTCTGTAAGATTTTTCCTAGTGGTACCGATTTAATATTTTGCCCTATTTCATACTTCAGGCCTATACCAAGTGACTCCATAGGCTACCGTAAAATTTGGTAAAGTCGGCGAGAAGCACATCTCGCCGACTGTGGAGTGCTTTTCGCCGACTTTAGGTAAGGACTTTAGGTAAATTTACGGCAGTTTTCTATAGGCCGACAGAAAGTCCACCTTACAAGTTTATTGTTGACCGTAGCGTATGACAATCTCGGCAAGACAGGCTGAGATTTCCCTATTTCAATTCTTTCCGTTCATCATGGCTTCAGCAATGAACATGAGGGAACGCGTAGAGTCTGCTGTAAGAAGCAATAACATCAACGATGTTAAAACTTTGCACGCGAATTTATGTGAAGAAGTAGCAAATCTCCCCAGCTATCAAAATCACTGGGATAAAGTCGAGAAGAAAATACTTTTTCGAAATTTTACTGTTGAGCATTTTATTCCAGATTATGCTAAGAACAAATCCATGGTAGCCTTAAGGTAAGATCGTGCTTAACAACATATCAATTGTTTAAGTTTTGATTCCTAAATAAAAATAATTGGCTGCTTTTGAGTGAAGTGATTCAAAATTGATTGTCAAAAACATAATTGTTTGTTTTGTTTTGATTTTTTTAACTTGATTATTTTGAAAATCTTGAGCACTGTACCGTGAAATTGGTGTCTAAAATTTTTCGTGTCTAAATCTTAATTACATCCAGTGAAATTTATCTTGCCAGTGGGCCATGTATTTTCCAAAGATGAACAATAATCAAATCAACAGGCCGCAGAGATATATCTCCAGAAACCAGCTAACAATAATCAGATAATCAGATCTATGTAATGCAGGTTATTCCAGCTAGAAGTTTCGTAGAAGTGAAATGCTAGAATTATATAGTTTTGAAAAATATCGAGTTTACACAGAGTTAAGCTAGCTAGCTACAGCTACATTATGATTAGACCCCCCCCCCCAAAAAAAAAACAACAACAACAACACAACAACAACAAACAAATAAACACACACACACATAAACAGACACCATGACATGATTGCTAAAATGTAGCTATTATAGCTAAACATGAATTAAATGTCTTTTCTCTTTTTTAATATAGGTACACCACGTGCAATATTCTTTCTGTTATGGAATTTTTATGTGAAACCCTGGATACAAATTTATAAAGTGTAAGTGGGATCCTAAAACAAAGAAAAGAAGCCTTGTTAGGATGACTCAAAACTTCAATGTGAACTAGAAGATGTATGGTTTTGTGAAGCTATGGTACCAAAATTACACATGGAAAAATTTAGCTAGCTATAAAGCTATGGTAAGTTATTTATGATATAGTTATTTTTTGAACACATGTACACACATGACGACAACCCCCTCAAAGTTTAGTATGTTACAGAATTTATTAGTTAATTTAGTTTTAGTAAAGTTTAACCAGAATAGAACAAATAATAATTTTATTATGCTAAGTTTCTAGCAGGTACCAGTTTCAATGAAGGTATTGTTTATTCCATATTACATTCTTGTTGATATCTGCAAATTTCTATAGTCAACAAGATACAAACTTTCAAGTCACCTGTTTCAATGAATTATTTGTTTTCAGTATTTCTGAGTCACTAGATTTTTCTAAGGTTTCATTTGTTTAAGGTATCTATAACCTGTAATTCTTGTGAAGCTGTTCTGCCCAATCTTAGGACGGCTGCCCAATCTTTGGACATAAAATTGCCCAGTCTTAAGACTGGCCGGCCAGTCTTAAGACTGGTAGGGCATCACAAGATTGGGCAAAAGACCATGTTAGGTCCATCTTTGGACGCCTTTTTAGATTTTAAAGAAGGAATGTGCCACACGAGCTCTGTTGTTTGCAAGACCCAACAAACATTCTCAGGCACATATTTGGGTACTGTTGAATTGACCCGGCCAGTTTTTGGACACAGTAGAGTAAAAATATCGTAGCTAGCTAGGTAGCTGTAGAGCACGTGTTATTACATTTAGCATTTAATACAGCTTGTAGTGGCTAAATTTTTAAAAATAAAATGTTTATATTTATGAAGAATCAGAAAAATCGTATTCAACCATATTATTAGTTAGCTAGCTGTTAATTTCATTGGATGAGATGTTTAGCCAGCTAGCGAGCTGTAGCCAGCTAGCTATTCGGCGATTTGGTTCAGCTTTGTTGCCGTAGTGATGATTGACATTTTGCTTAATTGAACGAATCACATTTGTGCTACATCCGCCATTTTTAAAATTTCGCAGGGTGAAAACAAACCTAGTTCGTAGGGGGAAGAATGCAAAATGTGGAAATGGAAGAATAATTAGATAACGAAAGGTAACCACAATAAAAATCTGTCTGGAAATGATGCTTAGCTATCTAGATTTTGCTCTAAAAAATTATCTTTGCTCAAACTTCCTAACATTGTTCTTAAAACTCCAAAATGTGTCTAGCTCTGCGACTTCACGGCTTCTAGCTCTGCACTCTCTTCACCTAAAATACGGAAACTTTTCACCTCCCAAAAAATTGTTATGACGTCAAACCGAATCGCCGAATATATGGTTATACACATGTATAATACATGATGGTATATATAAATTTTTGGCATTTTGATTTACCAATTTAAAGTTCCTTTTAAGAGGTAGAGTCTAAAAATTTTATTGTTCTGTTTGTCTTCCACAATTGTTCTAAGATTGGGCATGTACGTCCATAGATTGGGCAGTCCAGTCTTAAGACTGGCCACCCATTTGTCACTGTCGGAAGATTGGCCTGGCCAGTCTTAAGACGGGGCGCGTTCCAAGATTGGGCAGAACAAAGCAACCAATAGAAAATAAAATAAGAATATTTCACAATGAAGAACCAACCAAATTTTATCTATTCGTATGGATATGGCCTAATAAGGAGTTCAATTCTTCTTCATTACTTATAAGTTTCTCACATGGTTTTATTAATATTCCACAGTTATACAGTTATATCATTGGTTCAGTTGTTGTGAGAAATCTGTAAAATAAGTAGTTTATATGAGTAATTTTCAAAATAATTTTATTATTTAATCTGTTCAATTCATTTCTGTCACCACATTTAAAATGGAAGTAAATAACGTACAGGAAACATGTTTAGCTGCTTCTGAAGATGTTGGTAAATCCAAATCTGAAGGTAAAATACTTTGTTTTTGTAATTTTAATTTGAGTGTACACACATTTTTTTATAAAAACATACCCTTTTTGGGTTTAGCCTAGATATTTTTTTTTAAATTTAAAGGGTATTTTCTGAAATTTTAAAAATTAGGAAATATGAAAAAATCGATCATCGATCTATTTTTTATTTTTTAAGCTTTTGGCCATAACCATTGACCATCATCAACCTTTTTCAAAAAACAAGTTTATATATTTTAACAGTAAAAGACAAATAAATTAACCTAGCTTTAATAAAAAAATAAATAAATTAAAAACGACTTGATTTTTTTTATAATTTAAATCTTATTATTATTTTAAATGAAATTAAAAAAGAGCCTGACCCCTTTTTTCTACCCTTAAATTGCTTTTCAGCAAGGATTCCTGTCAAATTATAAATTTACTTTTTGAAATTTTCAGTTTCACTGCAATGTCTTTTATAAAAATTGTGTATCTGTTGTTCCATTCTAAGGGATGACTCACAAATCGAAAAGTATGCAGATAAGAGAGTGTTAAATCCTTGACATTGATTTAGTATAATCTTATGGCATAATTTTCTGCCATCCCCATGAAAAGAGTATTTTAAAATAATTTGTCTTTAAAGTGCTTTTTAGAAGTGTATGACCGAGTGTGCTTGTAATTTTAGTGATTGGCAATACTAAAATATAACTTCTTTGATTTTGATCTTTAGAGCAGGGAGGATAGGGATTAAGATCTAAACATTGAATTGATGTTTAGCGTACAGTCAAATCAGTATAAGACGGCCACTCTGAGAACTTAAAAAAGGGGTTGTATTAGGCAGTTATCTTATAAAACACCTTTGTCAGATGGGCTTTTCCCTTTTAGTCTTAACCCCAACTTGTGGAATGCAAAATGCAATGCAATCTGAAATTATGCAAGGGTTTGCATACAGTAGCTCTCTCGATCTGTGTCTCCAGTGTCTTATTTATCTTAATATCTTTTTTTTTGGATGATCATCTGCTGATATTATAATGATTGAAAATAAGTCTAAACTTAAAAAATAATGTTTTGAGGAAACAAGGCAAGGCTGTGATATTCAAGTTATTCAAACTTAAAATGTAAATGTAAAGGCTTCACTACACTTTCGTTTTACTAAATAAAAGTGGGAGATGTTTGAAATTGTGAACCCCACACATTATGACTGAGTGTTTATGTGTGTCTCCAGTGTCTAATTTATCTTAATATCTATTTTTTGACTGATCATCTGATATTATGATGTGCAAACTTAAAAAATAATTTTTTGAGGAAACAAGGCCAAAGTCAAATAGTTATTTGCAGAATTGACACCTAAGTAGACAAAAATTATCTGCGAAAATTAAGAATGTCCTTTAATGTTAATACATTTAAGAATTATTCATGTGGCAACAATTTCTCTGACCAGGATTCGAACCTGGATTACCATTAAGGTGTCTTACCAACTAGACAATCAGAGTGAAAATTGCGCCTTAAAGTTTGAGTACAAAATAAAAATGTTTTGAAAAAATAACTTACTTTTATCTGAGAAACATTTGTGATAGAAACTTTTGTAATTTAGCAAAACCTTTTCTAGGTAGACTATAAAAAATAATCAGTCACAAAAAAAGTCTAGCCTAAACCTTCAAATCACTAAAAATTAACCAAATAGACTACCTTATTCCATGAAATTAACGCGATTTTTCAAAATTCGCGTTAATTTAATTTAATGCAGTGTTAATTTAAAGACTGTAAATTTCATAACTCGTTAATTAAAATACTGTTAATTTGGTGACTTTTTCATAATATATAAAAGCCTAAAAAACATAAAAATACAATTTTTTTTACAAATTTACTACTATAGATAGCTCAACGGTGTTTTTTTTCAGCGATCTTTTTTAAAATAGCTTTTGTATCATCTTCATACTCTGATTCAAGTGGAAAATTATCTTAAAATTTTTAACATTGTCTTTCCAAACAACAAAAACAATTATTTCGATTTCCAAACCGCCTTGTAATAGAGAAGACCGCTTCACCACCGTGGATTCGACTGTTGCTGTAATTTTTGCTTCGTATGGTAGCTATCGCATATTCTCAAATTCGCGTTAATTAAATGCATTTTTGAAAAGAACCTTTCTCAACCGCGTTAATTAAATGCCTTTTACAAAATAATTTTATTGAACCGCGTTAATTTCATGACCGTTAATTTGATTCGCGTTAATTTCTTGACTCGTTATTTTCATGGAATAAGGTTGTTTTTTTTCCTTTTTCATCATTAATAATATAGACCACTTTATTTGTTTAAATAGAAGGTTGTTGCATTGCTTATTTATAAACATTTATTTCAAACATAACCTCTTTTCGAAAAGAGCAATGGCACAAACGTTTCTCAGATTTGAGAACTACTCCTAAAAAGGCTTCTTCCTTGTGCATGAGACTCCTTTTTGAATAAAACATTTTGAAAGTATTTCAATTTTTTTAGATCATTCAATCTTTCTTAAGCCATTAACCTTGGAGGTGTATCAACAGATTTTAAACGTCATTCTATTGGACTCTGATTTCAGTTCTGAATTGAGTGATTATGACGACCATATTTTAAATGAGATTCCAATCTTTTACAAAAAATACAAGAGAAATTTTTTTATTAACAATAATAAAAATATGAGAAAATTTCAACTCAAATTAAAAGATGGAGAACTAGAGCGCTTTCACACTGGTATACCAAAACTTCAGGTTTGCATATATAATCGCAAGACAAAAATAACTACATGGCGGGAACTGGTGCCACAAGAATATGCTGAAAAGATATTAGAAAAATTACATCAAATAAAAATGTGACACAGAAAGAATGACATGTCATCCAAATTCAATCAATAAATTAACTAAAAAGTTTAATGATACATACTATTTCCGTGGAATAAATGAACTAGCAAGAGTTTTTCTAAAGAACTGCCCTACATGTAAAGTATCTAATCCATTACCACAAACAGAGCTGCCACCACCAATCCCAATTCGTACCTTTTGGCCCCACCAACGTTTACAATTTGATTTAATTCTACTTGCAGTAAATAAACGCAAATTATTTAAGCAATAATATATGGGGGTTCAAACACATCCTAACAGTAAAATGCACCTTTTCCAAGTATATATGGTTATTCCCAATAATATCAAAGGAAGCTGAGCATGTATATACATCATTACGATTTTTATGTGAGAAAGAAGGTTTTCCTGAAATCTTTCAAAGTGACAATGGAAAGGAATTTGTAGCTAAGATAATTACTGATTTTTTGAAAACTCATGATGTACAAATAAAACATGGTCGTCCATATCATCCTCAGAGTCAAGGTCAGGTTGAGAATGCCAACAAAGTTGTTAAGAGCCACTTGAATCGAATTCTACAACATATGACAAAAGATGAAAGTGCTAGGACTTGGCCTTTGCTTCTACCAGGTATCAGTAGCATCATGAACAACACATGGCATCAAACCATCGATGACATTCCTTTCCGTATTTTTAAAACAAAAAAAAACTAAAAAGGAAAAAAATGCATAACCATCGATTACACGAATTTTATTGGGAAATATATTTCATATAAATAGAATTATAAAGTGTCCGTGTTAATGTCATTATTAATAATTATTATAGTTAAAAATGTTAACATCGAACGTTAATTGGGACTATTTAATTATGTCCATTATGAAATGCATAGGAACCCAAAATATAAGATGTTAAATAACTTGATTCCGTCACTCCAGAGGAACATGGCAAGTTATCAGCTAACGTATGTTCCAAACTTTCCATTTCAGAAGTACTCTGTTTAAAAAATTCTTTGATGTGATATCTAAAAAATATTGATAGTAGTTATTAAGGGAATAATCTACAGGATAAAAGTAAGTGCTAAGAAAAACATTTTATAAAGCCAGAATGCCGGCACACTGGAGGGGGGAAACAAATACTTTTCACCACCAAAGTTTTTTAAAAAAACTCATCTTATCTCAATTTCATTAAAAGAAATAGAACTACCACTTTGTTATATAATAAAACATTTTCCAAATTTTTGACACTAAGATTTCGAAAATTATATATATATATAATTTAGTTTTATTTTATTGAGTACCTGACAGCAACAACCCTATTAATCAGTAGGTAATCAATCTAGGTAACATTCAATTAGTTTGGTGACTCAGTGGAAGAGACCTCTCTTCAACAAGCTCTAGCCTACCAGTAAGTAAGTAAGTAATTTTATATCTAATGATAACATGTTATAAATACATTCATCTATCATTGTACTATTACCATACACTATCAAATATTTCATTGTAACAGTATGAAAAGTTTCATATTATTATCATTAGGTACCAAGAAGGAAGACAATGGGAAAATAACAAAAGATAGTAAAGAAAACCACTGTCACCCGAGAAAAGTGTTGTCAGGTCAGCATTGTCAAATACATACAGAAATTTACTGGAAGCATCAAGAGGACAGGGGAGAAAATAAAGCACAGAGACAGCACTAAAAACACGTCAATAAACATTATATATACAACACACACACTTCAAAGACACAAAGGCTAGCCTTGATTATTTACTACTTGCCATACGATTATCCCGACTGTTAATGAAAATTTAATTTGTGATGTTGATTTTATGGATTCTTCAGATGCAGCGTTAATCCTAGACGTAAATTTGAAACATGCTTTGTTAGTGTTTTCTCAAACAATTTTCAATAGGTAATGTAACCCTGGTAATAATTTGGCAATCCTAGTTTTAGCACTGTATGATCCTAAAGTTATGGTGTTGATACGAGGAATGAATACATAATTTAAAATGCGATGATTTTGTACAGTGTTCATGTCTATATCTAACAGGAGAGCATAAACTTTGAAACACAGATGGAATATTGTTTTTATAATGGTCAAAAGCTAAAAAACAATTTTTCAGTTTCATACTGCAGCTCAGTGGAAGAATATTAGATTCAAGGTAAAATGGACCAGTAGACTCCCAACATTTTTTAAGGGAATAATGAGATTGAATTCTGTTTTTTATTTCAAGGATGATAAACCCCAAATGTGACAGCTGTATATACATACGTATGTGAGATGACTGTGAAAGATGGCATGGTAAATGGAGCACAATGTAGGATAGGTCACTACCAAAACTTTAAACAAAGAAATCTGTCAACACAAACAGAAAACAGAACAACTGATGATGGAGAGATAGTGATTTTCAACACAGTCAACAACTAGCATGGAATAATCAATCAACAAGCTAATAACAGACTCAATCATTGTTATGTAGTTACTATGAAACATTCTTCTTGAAGAGGAGGTAGCTATATATATAATATATAGCTAACAATTTTGAATATGGAATCTTTGGCAGAAAAATATTATTTATAGCTAGCTAGCTAGCTAGCTAACTAAGTTTTGTTGGCTTTCGAAATTCTTCATATCACTGACACGCTATCTTCACCTTGGCCCCTTTTTCTAGCTAGCTAGCTACTTTTAAGCTAGCTAGCTATAATATAACCCAGCTAAAAAACTTATACCCTTAGCTATGCCTCGAACAAATTAATTTTAGCTTAGCTTTCTTGACTATTATGACAAGAAAATTATTAAAAGGTTATAAAAAATTATCAAAAAGTTATATTTATCAATAAGAATTAGGCTTTACCCTTATATAAATGACTGAATGATAAAAACGTTGCTGTGATTTCTTCGAGAATTTGCCACTGTTTACCTTAACGGCTTTAAAGTTTATACTTGTAAACACCATACTCAAGCATGCTAGATATCATCTCAACGGATGCAAATAAGACACAAAATAGTTGACACCGATACACCAATCAACCCCGTAGCTCTCAACCGCGCATAAAGGAAACTGGGCTCTAGTTTAGAGGGGACAGACAAGAAGCGCCGGCGTTATTTCAAGAGGGTTTCAAGAGCAGAAAGACATATTTATTTTATAATACATAGCAAACTTATATTTTTAAACAGTTTTTATTAAAACTACAATGGGGCCAGTCAATTGCGCTGTTGTTGAATGCACTAACAACTCAAGGATGTTAGAAAAGTGGAAGAATAGTGAATGTGAAACTCACCATGGTGTGCTGAAAAAAGAATGTGGCTGTGAGCAACCCTTCAAATTATATTGCTTTCCTGGGCCTGTCAGATATTTGGAAAAAAGACAGAAGTGGATAAAACTTATTAAAAGAGTTAACCCAGATAAAAGTCAGTGGCAGCCAAAAAGCAGTGATCGCATTTGTAGTATTCATTTTGTTGACAATGTGCCAAGTGTGGAAAACCCTAATCCTACACTAAATATGGGTTATGAAATGCGTCAGAGTACTTCAAGAAGAACACTGTTTAAAAACCCATTACCGTCAGCAAAAAAGAAATCCAAGAAAATTGATGATCGAGAAACCCTTGGTGTAACTGAAGCAAATCCTTTCTTGTCACCGCCACGTTCTCCTGATCAACAATTGACTGTTGACATTTTTACACCACCTACGCAAGATCATCAGTACTGCCTGTCCGAAGGCACCAAGCAATGCCTTGTCTGTAAAGATAAGAAGAGCTTGATATTGTCGTTGACGAGAAAAATTGGGACATTATCACGTGAAAACAAAAGACTGAAAAAAGAAGCCCTATTGCAAAAAAATCAAAATACTCCATTTAGTTCACAAAAGATTAAAACTGACACCAAAATGAACTTTTATACTGGAATAATGACAATTGCAGCTTTTAATGCTATTTTTGCACTTCTGAAGCCTTACATTTCGTGTATGGTTTATTGGAAGGGATGTTCAAAAGCACGTAAAGCAACACACTCTAAAATAAAAAGGCGAAATAATAACTCCAATACCACCACGAGAAAGCTTTCTGCAAAAATGAGTTTTTATTGACATTAATGAGACTGAGACTTGGTCTGTTAAATGAGGATTTAGCAGATAGGTTTTGCATCTCCACAACATTATGTTCTAACATTTTTACGTCGTGGGTTAAATTCCTTAGAAAAACATTAGCTGATGTGTTAGTTAATTGGATACCAAAGGAAAGCATTTTGGAACATATGCCTGATATCTACAAGGAAAAGGGGTACGGAAATGTAAGGTGCATAATTGATTGTTCTGAGATATTCATTGAACGATCCAAGTCCTTAAATGTTCAAGCTGTCACATGGTCAGACTATAAACATCATAACACTGTAAAGTTTTTAATTGGTATTTCTCCTACTGGTTATATAACCTTTTATCTGATTGCTATGGGGGAAGAGCTTCAGACAAATTTATTTGCAATGACAGTGGCTTTTTTGAATTACTAGAATATGGAGACAATATAATGGCAGACAGAGGATTCCAGATCACAGAGGAACTCCTTTTACGATACTGCCATCTAGTTGTACCTCCAGGAGCCAGGTTAAAATCACAAATGACATTTATGGAATGCAGCAAAACCAAATCCGTGGCAAACTTAAGAATACACGTGGAAAGGTCAATACGGCGTATCAAAACTTATCGTATCTTGCAGACACCTCTACCAATTACAATGCTGCATCACGTTGATGATATTGTCCGTACATGTGCTGCATTTTGTAACTTGAAATCCATGTTAATTCAAAAAGCTAAAAAAAAGGACAGTTAATTTATTATATTTGATTAGGTATATTTATGTATATAGCTATAGCTGTTTTTTGTATAAATTTAATATTTTCACGCATTTGTAAAAAAAAAAGTCTTGATCGTCTAATGTAAGACACCTACATTGTAGGAAATCCAGGTTCAAGTCCTGGTCAAGATGATTTTACGTTAGAATATAGCAGCAGAAACTGTATTTCAGACATAAAACATTTTAACAATGTTATGTATTTTTACATATTTGCAAAATATTATACCATTTTATCTCTAAATTACATCCATAATACCTTGACCAGGACTTGAACCTGGATTTCCTACAATGTAGGTGTCTTACATTAGACGATCAAGGCTTTACGCAATTTTTTTCTAAAATATATACACAAAAAATACAAATACATCAGTTAGTTTTAAACATTAAACTTAAAATCTATAAATTTTTCATAAAATAGCTTTACCATCTCAATTAAATTTTTACAAAAATCTTCATCATACAAAATGTCATCAATAACAAAGCCATGCGAAGTCCAAACCATAAAAAAACATTTTTTCAAATTTGTTGCATACATTTGCAATTGACACTGCGTGTAATATTTGTGTGATTTTTTTAACACCTTCTTTCCATTCCTTTCAACCAGAAAATCAAGTACCACATCTGTTGGGGACTTGTGGCTTATTGAAAAGGGGCACTTTATTTCCAGACAGCTAGGCGAACAGCAGCAACAAGTCACCAACCCATCAGGACTAGCACCAACAAACTTCACGTCACCGTCAATAAATAAGCCACAAGACCGCACTTCTACATTTTTATGCTCTTTCTTTATTTCTTCTTTAAATGCGGCTAACGCAACAGGCTCCATTTCTCTTCCATATTTCAGTGCAGGTATATTTGGGTTGATAAACACAGACCCAGACACTTTCTGAAAAAGGGACCAGAGGTTAACATTAAGATTCCCTTTTTTAAACTTTTTCATTTTAGTTAATACCTCATGTGCTTTTGATGCAGTCACAATATCCTTCCGAAATAAATACCATGCCTGATTTTCTGATTGCCCACAAGTTATCTCTTCTATTTTTTTTCTGGCTTCTGGTGTCATTTGGCTATCTAGTTTACTGAGAAATGTGATCTTGTTATCACTAGATGAAATCATTTCATTAACAGATAATACATTTTTTTGTTCTGGAACAGTTTTAACAATGTAAACAATACACTACATGGCAGAGTGTCTTTCAGTGCAGTTACAATGTTTTGAAGCTCTAAAGGCTTTATTTTACATGTAGCAAGAGGATTATAATTTCTTTTCGGAGTTGCTACCAGCGGTCTCTTTTGCTTTTTAGATTTTTTCATTTCATCTCTGTTTAAAACCAAATCTATCATTTTCTGTGGTCTGACTTCTTTTCGGTTAGGTAGCCATTCACAAGCTTTGGCTGTGCATGATGGATTTGTCAGCCCACATGTTACTGCAGCATCTACTCGAAACAAAAGTGCAGCAATATGGTTGCATGTCTCGGACATTCCTGCCATGCAGGTGCAGTGTGCTGACATAATCCGATTACTTTCTCCTTTCAGAACGCATACCCATAGTTTATGAGGTGGATCATTTAATCGTTCTGAAGGCCTACAATCTCCTTTTAAAAAGCAGTACTTTGAATCTTCGTCAATCGGATGGTACATTATTGGTCCTAGCCAACCATTTGTAAAATAGCTATATGCTTTGCTTGTTTTGTAATCGTTTAGGTCGTCACTCCCCAGTGTGCTAGGAGTAAAGGTTAAATAATTAAAAATATTTCCATATGTAATCATTGGCCAAAACGATACACCGTCTTCCTCCGCTAACCATCCAGAAGTAATGTCCATTGGGTCAGGTATAACACCATCTTCAACTAATAATTTGCTCACATACTCTTCGTTTAACTGCTCTTCTACCTGCGCTGCAGTTTTTACCAGCTTTACATTATTCTCACTAGCAGAAAATACCCTTGCCACCAACTCACATTTCCTTCCAGACACCTTTAAACCCCGCATTCTTAAATATTTTTTTAATTCTTCAACTTTCATCTTGCTTATCATATCAAACTCCATTGTAAATGAGCGTGTTTACTTCTTCTTGTCCCTCCTATACTAGTTACTAGTCTTTTCCTCCGACGCGGTTTCATAATGGTAGCCGGATGGGGTTGATTGGTGTGAGACAAAGTAATAAATGGTAAAGCCAAATGGTTCCTTGTTGACATACAACTGGCTTATGGCTAGATGTCTTATGTGCATAGCTATGTGTCTGAATAGAATATTTCTAGTTAAGGTTAGGTAATGCTTTTTTTAGGTCTGAAGCCTCTGGGAATTGCTTGTACAGTTCAGCTTCTTTGTGGATTTGTGGGGATAACACAATGGCAGATAAGTTAAGATTATTTACATCTATGGAGCTATTTCTTTTCCCTTCTTTTTATGCATGCCACCCAATTTTTTTATCCATGCTTGAAAAACATCATAATCTTTTTCAATCCCATAACAGTGTTTTAGCCCTTTCTGTTTCCCATGCTGCTCTTGATAGTGGTGGACAGGTAGAAAAACTTGTTCAAAAGGAGGCAGTTCTAAACCTAAAAGATAAGACATGGTCAAGTTTTCTTCGTTTACTGGCATTGTCGTCAGTCACCGACCAAAACATATATTGTTATTATCCAGACATTGGGTTGGAAAAATTTAAGGTTCTAATGAACCAAAAAATTTCACTCAAAGAATGTGCTACGTGACATGCATATACTTTTTTGTTATGAAGGTCTTATTACCACATCTCAATTTGTTCCTAATCATTTTGTCCCACTTATTTTTTCTAATATGAAGCACAGGACCTCTGGAAGTGGAAACCTAAAACGTAAAAGTGTAGTTCTTGACGGCAACATGTGTGCAGGAAACAAACTTCAAACAAAGTTGGCTTTTCCTAACATAAATAGCAAAGATTTTAATGCTGGGTGTGCTAGCAATAACACAAGTGTATCAACCTTTTTTAGTGAGTATAAAAAATCTATTCCTACACCTATTTCTAAAGTTAAAACGCCAGTTGAAGAAACTTCTGTTTTTCATACAGTATATGACATTGGGTCATATCGTAAAAAGGTAGTCAAATTAAATGATACTGAAATTTATAAATTAATAACCAATGTTTTTATTCCTGATCAAAGTTATAAGTTCCCAGTACGTTACAAACGACATTTTAAATTCCAATGGCTCTCTGATTTTCCATGGTTAGGTTATTCTCCTGCATATGATGGAGCATTTTGTTTACCATGTGTGTTGTTTGGAGACAGTTTCCTACAAAATGTTACAAAATATCCATGTTTTTTTTCAATTCCTCAAAGCCATTGGCCCGATGCAGTGCCTTCCTTCAAGCGTCACAATTCTACTAAAAGTGGCTTACACCAGGAGACATCAATAATATTTTCTTCTTTTGTGAATAGAATGTCTGGTGTCACACAGTCAGTAGATGTACTTCTTGACTCCCATTTAGAGAAACAAGTCTCTGAAAATTAGACAGAAACTTATTCCTATTGTTGATACAATAATTTTATGTGGTAGGTTAGGCATACCATTAAGAGGTCATAGAGATGATTCTGTTTATCATCCAGATGTAGGTCAATATTCTGGAGGTAGTGTTGGTAATTTTATTGAACTATTAAATTATCGTGTTCGTGCTGGTGATACTATGTTAAAACAACATTTAACCACAGGTAGCAAAAATGCAACCTACATTTCCAAAACTTCTCAAAATGCTTTGATTCATTGTTGTGGTGAAGTTATCACTGAACAAATAATTAAAGAGATTAAAGAAAACACTTTTTATTCAATAATTGTTAACATGTTTTGTTTTATTTTATAGTTATTGAGTATATTTGTATCCTGTGGTGTGTTCAATATAGTATTATTCGTTCAACGTTTCATGGTAACAGAAGGTGGTTGTATTAACAGAATTTTATAAACGATAGCATCAGGAGGTTTTTTGAGCCCACCACTGAGGGATGAGAAGAATAAAGACTTCTCTTTGTGGTTGCGTGAAGTTAAAGCGTTGAAATTAGCAACAAGTAGTATAACAGGACTCAAAAATGTCCATGGTCTGCAGCTAGCTTTACATTTACCAGAAGGAAGTGAAATATAGCATCAGGTATTTGATAAACTAGATACTGATGAGTTAAGTGGTGAGGAAGGATGGGATAAAATAATTGATTTACTTCAAAAACATTACAAGAAGGATGACAATACGACTGCGTTTGACACGTGACGAGAATTTGGAAATCTTACTTGAATGAAGGAGCAAACAATCGACCAATACATAATGCATTACGAAAAGTATAAAAAGAAAAGAAAACGATTTAAAACGGATCTTGGTGAGCGTATTCACGGCTTGAATGAGCGTATTCATGGCTTGAACTTACTCTATGGTGCTGGTTTAAACGACTCTGAGCTAAAGATTGCAATGCAAGAAGTTGATTACGATAAGCCAGAAGACATGTACGGACAGGCAAAGAAGGCATTAAAGAAGTATTATGGTAGTTCAGCAATCACCAATGTAACAAATCAAGTGGACCTTATTTCAGTTACACCTGCAGTTAAGGAAGAAGTATTTTAGACAAATAATGATGAGTACAACAGTTTTCTTGTTTGGAAACAGTCTCGTCATAACCAAAAAAGGTTTTATACAAACAATCGTAATAGTGGTAATCCTAACAATGACAATAGAAAGAATTTTAATAACTTTAAAAGGTTTAATCCTAAAGATTCAAAGGGGGGGGGGGTACTTGAAATGCCATGTGTGTCAGTCTGTGGCATATTTTTAGAGAAATTGTCCCCACAAGTCCACTTATCACAATACTAACGCTTCTGACACATTTTTAGTTAGTGAACGAGAAAATGTTATTGAATGTGACACTGCCACTGATGATTTTAGACACTGGTTGCCCCCAAAATGTTGCAGGTTTAGCCTGGGCTGAATGTTTTTTAAACAGTTTAAATGAAGACCTGCGAAATCAAGTCCAAGAAAGTCCCAGTTCTAACAAGTTTAGGTTCCAATGCCTTTGGTGGTCACATTTTGAAGTCCTTGCACCAACTCGAAGTGCCAGTTATGATTGCTGGTGAATTAACAAAAATTGTTTTTGATGTTGTTGATGGTGATTTACCTCGACTTTTAGGTAAATGCACAATGAAGAATAAAATGTTGTCATATCAACTGCAAATGATACTGCTGAAATGACAATTAAAGATAAAAAAAAGGTAGTTGAGCTATACACGTTATCAAGTGGCCATTGGTGTCTCAACATTCAACCATGTTTTCCAGCTGACTCTGTATCTGTGTTGTTTGCACATATACAAGAAATGTCAAGTAAGGAGAAGTTTAAAGCTGCCAAGCATTTGCACCGACAATATTCCCATCCACCATTTGAGTTTTTAAAAAAGGTTTGGATGGTTTTTGATGAACAAGACACAGAGTTTTTATCAATTTTAAAAAAGATATCATCAGAATGCTTTAGTTTGTAAACGATACAAACCGACTATTCCCAGACCAGCAGTTCGAAACCTCTTTGACCCTGATAAAATGAAGTTTAACGAAGTAGTCAGCCTTGATCTGAAGAAACGAAATGGCCAGTGGATTCTTTATCTTATTGATATGGTTAAAAGATTTACCAGGGCTACTTACATTGAAGACAAAAGAAAAGAGACTGTTGTTAACAACCAAACGAAGTGAGTGATGCAAATGAAGTTAACCATTAAAAAATAAAAAATGGATCTCCAGCTACTGTACCAAGCTCAGATAATACAACTTTAAACAAGCCTATTTGAAGTCAATGAAGGTTATGAAGTAGAAGAAGAAGTTAACCAAGAAGAGATCCAAACAAAAAATCAAACAAAAGCGTCAGACGTTTTGCCAGTATCATTTCCTAAAAGACATGAAATAATTGATTTTAAGTATCCAGAGGAGGAATGGAAAGGTATCAAGGTATTCACAAAAACTGGTTAAATGTGAAAGATGATAATCACAGCTGGTCAATGGATTGGTCAGATGTGGAGGAGTGGAAGAAGGTCGAAGCTGAAAAAATGATTGATGCAACGAATGTAGTTGAAGTTTCTTTTGCAAAGTCCAATTCGAAAAAAGCTATAGCTGAACTTAATAAATGGAAAGAATTTGATGTTTATGAAGAAGTTCAAGATATTGGCCAAGATCGAATTTCAGGGCGATGGGTTTATACACATAAAGTAGTAGTAGATGGAGTACTTAGCCCAAAAGCAAGATTTGTAATAAGAGGTTTTCAAGAAGAAGCTTCGATTCAATAAGATTCTCCCACAGGAAGTAAAGAATCCATGAAGATTCTTCTTAGCATTACATCAAGCCGATGATGGAAAATGAATTCTATTGATATCAAGTCTGCTTTTATTCAAGGAAAGCACCTTAAGCGAGACATATACATAACCCCACCAACTGAAGCATCAACTGAAAAGAATCTTTTGTGGAAACTACATAAATGTGTCTGTGGGTTGAATGATGCTGAAAGGATGTGGTATTTCGCAGTATCAGAAGAACTGGAGAAACTTAATTGAAAGAGATCTTCAACTGATTTTAGCATATTCTTTTGGTTGAAGGAGATGAACTTTCTGGCTTCATACTTGCCCAAGTTTTTATGGGCAGGAACTGAATCTTTTAAAACAGAGGTTATAACAGAACTTTGTAAAGCTTTTCAAGTAGGCATCACAGCTTTAAACAAGTTGACTATATCTCTTCTATTGAATCTATTTTATTGACTCGTGACCGTCAAATGGAAAAAAAGAGCCTTTGCAACAAAGAAGAAACTTCTCTGGAAACTGGATTGCTTGCCAAACACGCCCAGATATCTTGTTTGATGTTTGTACATTGAGTGCAAACATGAAGACCCCAACAGTGGAGCACTTATTGAAAGCCAACAAAGTCCTTTGATATGTGAAAGAACAAAGTCTCCGAGTTTGCTTTCCTGCTTTGAAAGTTCTAACACAATGTAAGCTGTACTGCTTCAGTGACGCATCTCTTGGCAATCTACCATCTGTAAAAAGTACAGCTGGGTATGTTATATTTTTTGTTGATACAAACAACAAAGCATGCCCTATACAATGGAAACGAACACAGTAAAAAGAGTAGTAAGAGGTACACTTGCAGCTGAACATGTTCAATGGTTGATGTATATAGACGCTTGCTACTTTTTATCACATTTCCTTCATTGCATTGAACCATTGCACCAAAACCATACCCAGTCATTGAAGATTCAGATCCATGCATACACAGATAACAAGTCATTATTTTCAAGTGCACGCTCTACAACCATGGTTGAAGAAAAACGCTTTCATATCGATATGGCTGTCAAAGAGATAGTAATGGACGAAAAACTTTTGTGGATCTCGACACACAACCAGTTGGCGGATTGTCTGACGAAAAACGGAGCAAACCCCATGAAGTTGACGCAAGCATTTGAGATTGGACGTTTGACTGAGTTAAACACTGATTTATGACAATTTTTATATTCCTCCAAAAAAGACAATAAAGGAATGTTAAAGGGGAAGTAACCTCAAAAATGTGAATTTTTTTTTTCGACTACGTATTTGTATTTGAAAATATAAAATCAGAAAAATAACACATAAACACAAGAATTTATTTCTAAATACCTATATTCCCTGTTCATATCTCCGTAAAAACTTCGTTTTTGAAAAAAGCGTGTCAAAATAAAAAAGACTGGGTTCTAATTTGATTATGACGTTTTATAGTTCAAAACATTGCGCTAGCTAGACGAGGCCCTATGTTGGTGCTTATAATGCAACAGACTTTCGAATAAGAAACAAAAAAATGCATTATAGTTTCTTGTCCAGTGACGAAGAAAACACTGTTCCAGACATTTCGGCTCTAAAGCCATTTAGTTTTGAGCCTGAAATGTCGTTGGAAGAGCAAGATTAATTTTTAACTTCAAACCATGAAGACGAAGTTATACAAAAAGAAGGCAATCGAATTGGAAATAATAATTGGTGTAAATGAGGTGGTCACTGTAGACCAATGAGTTTATTCTCTGAAAGTTTGTGCTGCAAAGATAATAATGAAATTCCTGACGACTACTTCGAAAGTACAAATAATTTCGCCAAATATAAAGTCTTTCATATTTATAATCATGACTGAAGTGATATTTATATCTTTAACATCCTTCTGTCTTCAATTAATTGAAATTGTTAACTTGAATCGTGTTAAAAATAAAAAGTCCGATAAAAAGGAAATACATTTTCCATACGCACAACATGATAAAAAGTTTCTCACCAAGCTCTTTACAATAAACTTTTCAACACAATCTTTTGTGAAAAAAAAACATGTTGCTCTCCATCCGAAATATTTTATGCAACTGCATCTTTGAAATTCAATGAAGAAGGCCCGGAAAGCAACAATGATGAAGGGATTAAAAAAAATAGAATACCGAAGATGCGTTCTAATGAAGAAATACAATAGTGAGATGTGCTCTCAATGAGTGTATGTAAACAGGGGGTAAATTTTAAATTTCCTATTTTAGGAAAAACGTATTACAGATTTGATGGGTATATAATTGATTAGAAAAAGATGTTCAGAAAGACATACCATCGTGTGCTTTATGGGCAATCCGCAATAAATACTCTAAAGCCGATAGATATTTCCGAATTGTTGTAATTACCCCTGTCTGTCAAGACATGCATGCGACGAAGAAAACATTTACTTGTTGTGAGGTGCATAATTTTTGAACTTGAAAGTCAAAGTAAGTTTGAAAAAAAATGAATCAACAAGACGAAGTATTAGGAAATCATTAATGTTAAAAGAAAGAATTATCATTGTGTAAAATATAATTTTTGTTGGCTTGGTATGTAATTGTTGGTTACGAACACGAAGTTTATTACCGAGCTTGTATCTTTTTATTTTGATAAACAAATACGAAAGAAGCATGTGTTTGGTTGATACATACAAAAACAAATGATTTACGTAAATCAGGTAATTGCCTGAAGATCTCTTTCAAAGCACTCTGGCTCAAAGTGCGTGTCTGAATCCTTAGGCAAGGGACCAGTTCTTCTAATGTTATGGTAACCATCTTTTTCGAAGCTCGTTTTTTTCCTCTGCGCTGGGAATTTTGAAAAAAACTACAACATCGTCAACATTTTCTTTTGATTTATTATTACCAGTTCTGTTAGTGCAGTTGATGGCGGCGCAATTTGGCATATTTTCAAGCAGTTAAGGCGAATTAAGGCGTGAGTATACAAAAAAGGTGTGATATTTTAAAATGCTTTTAATTCACCAAAACTTTATTTTGATATATTAATGTATATATTTTTAGAAAGCCTATATGATTTCCTATATAATGGTATAAAAATTATTAAGAAAAAATAAAATTTGAAGGTTTAATAGACACGAAAAAAAAATGACCCCTCTCCCACAAATGCGATCTCTTTTACAAAACTACTAATTTCTCAAGTTTGCTGTTTGCTTCTTTGTGATCACAAGACATTGATCTAAAAACGCTTTTTTAATTTTTTCTTAATGTTTTTTACTTTTGGAGTTATTTAGTATTAAAATTTTTTCCACAATTTTTAACCTCTAATTGTCAGAAAACTCATCATAACTCGCGTTCTGCTCATTCTCAAGAAATAAAAAAAAGCGTTTTTAGATCAAACATTCCTCTCCAAGCTAAGCGAGCTCTCCACCCCACATCCTTTATAGTTTTGTAAAAGAGATTTAAAACGTAAGTGATACTCTCTTAAAAATTTAGAATAATTAGAAGAATAACTGAGTATATTAATATTCTTCCATTACTTCCCCGTGTATTCTGTAGAAGAATAAAAATTCTTGAATATATTTTCGTTATTCTTCGAATAAAAAACAAGCTGAATATAATCAAATCAGTTTGATTATATTCAGCGAAAAAAGAATATTCAAACAATGAGTTGTGTACAGCATTAGCATACTTCTATTGAAATATGACGTCATTGACACTTTTTCTTTCGAAACTGCGCTATTACCCACATGAAATGAAAAGCTGTGAAAGAAACTTAAATTATTGTTGAGTAAAGTCGTAGTAAACACAGCTTTTTTTAAAAAAAATGACGAGCAATGGTAATCCAAATTCTTTTCAAAATTATTTACGTGGAATAAATATGAACTGTGAAATAGTTGTTTTATGGATCCGAAATTGATACATAGGTATCAATTTCGGATCCATTAGCCTTTCATGCGACTCGCCAGTGGCCCAGAAACGAAGAGTAAATAGCTAAGTTTTCTGCAGGGAAAATTGACGTTCTCATCATTGTTGTTTGCTTGACCAAGTTCGGCCCACCAAAATTCCACAATTTTCTAGAAGAGGGTGAAAATGTCTGTTAGTTATAGCATCGATAGAGTTATAGAATAGCAATTTTATCTCATTTTACCTCCCTGCAGGGATGTACACCCTTGAAACCCACGATGTAACCTCGTTCCCTGGGTCCTCCAAGAGCCATACAACCTTTGGTTCGAGGTTGCCCAACGACAGGCATACCCATAATGGAACATAGAGGAACATGAATTCGAGGTTGCAGAAAGAAAGTACTACCTTATAGTCAGAAATTTTCGCGACAACTAATTTTCGCGATTTTCGCGATTTTTGGGCATTTTCGCGAATTTAAAATGCCGCGAAAAAAATTTAATTGACGAAATCGCGAAAATAAAAACCGCGAAATATTTTCTTTTTTTCTTCATTTTTTAGACTCCACAGGGTGGCAGACGTAAAATTTTTGCAACAAAATAATTCTGGTGATACCCAGTTTGATAAAACCCGGGAAAATTAAGGAAGAAATGCACTTTTAAACACAATTTTAGAAGGCGGTTTGCCTTTTAACCTAAATGGCATTTTGTGTTATAAATCATTGATCTCCTTTTTTATGAAATTTCCTCTTTTTTTAAACTTTCCTGTCTAACTTTTACACCTATGAAACCTCTTCAGTTTTAATTCTTTTATCCCTAGTGACATTCCTAACCAGATACCAAAGGCCAGAAGAGGTCGGAGGACATGGGTCTAAAAGACAGTATGGGATTTCGTTTCAACATTTTCCTTAACGTCAATACCATTATTTAGGCAAACGCCGAGGCGAGTTTGAAAGGTTGTACTATCCTCGCTTGATCAAAAATAAAGGTTCTTCCGCTACCTTATTGATTATAACATTGACGCCTTTTATGAAAAAAGCTTCCTTTTACAGATGTCATTATTAGAGCAGAAAAACGCACTTAAAAATCATATTTTGTTTTTCCTCCACTCCGTAACTCTATGAAATTCGCGAAAATTAAATGTCGCGAAAAAAATTCAAGGCAACGAATCGCGAAAATAAAAATCGCGAAATTGTCCCAAAATTTTTATCGCGAAATTAAAATGTCGCGAAAATTTCTGACTATAAGGTATGCGCCTGAAATATGCTTACCTCAAAAGCTGCAGTATTCATTCTTAAATAACGTCTAAAACTTTCAAAATCTCTGAGTCTTAGTTCAGCAATTAAACCATTCCTTAACCCAAACTGTGCGCTTTTTACGAGGCTTTTTTCTTTTCCTATATTTAATACCGCTATTACAAGTAGCCATGATAGTAATGAGAAGAGCAACTTCTTCTCGAAGTTATCCATAGTTGCACTCTGACTGTAATAATCTTCCGTGTATATGTTTGAGAAATAACGAAAGAATATGAAATTAGTAGACAGGTCTTACAATATTCTTTTAATATTTTTTCGTGTATTTACCAAAAAAATATTAGAAGAATATTAAAAGAATATTTAAAAAGTGAATATTCTTTGTGAATATTCTTCTGTGTATATCGGCCTTTACAGAAATCTTATACTTCTGCATAATAATTGATCACTATGGTAACGACTATTTGTTAACAGGTTTTTTTCACCTCTTCTGTTTATGCTGCACGTGTTCGCTCACATTCGCAATTATACACAGTTGAGTATGGGTAAAACAAAAACAAACTCTAGAAACAAAAATCACGAAAAACCTCAACTTGAAAGGAAAAAAAGAAGTATGTTAACGGAGATGAGTGACTGTGGGTAAGTAGCTATAAATATATCATAATTTTATTTTTTATTAAAATTATTTTGTTAACTTTTCTAGTTATGAAGGCACACTCTTCGTTAGCAGCCTAGAAGACTCGATTTCTTCGAGGAAAAAAAAGAGGAAAAGGTATGGTGGCCCACAAGTGTCACGGCGCAAACAAGAAGCTCACGGCGCAAGCAAGAAGCTCACGACGCAAACAAGAAGCTCACCGGCGCAAGCAAGAAGCTCACGGCGCAAGCAAAATGTTCATGGCCGCAAACAAGAAGCCCACGGCGCAAAGCGAGAAGCTCCCACGGCGCAAACGTTTTGTCTCTGTTCACGGGGTTTTGGGCCATGCTGCTTTTTAGATCAAAATGGCACCGTTTTTTTTCGCGAAATGCTATAACTTTAGTAAACAAACAAAATGTTTGTTTGATTTGAGTTTAGTCAAGCTTATTAATAATATAGATTATTCCATAGTAAATACATTGCTTGGCTTGGAAATTGTAAAAGGTTTGTTATGTAGCTAGCTAGCTAATACACTTAATTAGCTGGGCACATCAATGTATAATGTATTACATCTAGAGCTAGCTAGCTACATGTAGTAGCTGCTAACCGCTAGCCTTCACCACACTCTTCATTTATTATAATCAGTAATCCTTGGCTATTTTTTACTGATTATTTTAAAGCCTACAGGCTGTGGCATGGAAATAATCCTGGATTTCTGACTATAACAGTCAGGGAAAACCTGTAATTGAGGTCCGCCATTCTACAAAACATATAGCTAGCTAGATACACATAACGTTTTGCTATTTTTTTAACTAAACCCGATATCAGGGTAATCAAATAAATGAATGGATGGAATATCATGATTTATCTTTAGAAAAAATGTTATTTATCAGAAATATTTGTTGATTGACTCATGTTTTGTTTTGTCTGTGAAGAAATATATATCAGTAAAATCTGAATTTTACACGTAAAGGTTGTTAAAACGGGTATATAAATCAGTAAAACGAGACAAGATAATATTATAATCATTTGTCAAAATCATCAGATATAAATATATATATAATATATACATGTCACATATATTGTTTATACAGTATCAGCAAACATAACAAATTTAGATATATATATATAATATATATACAATTTTGAAATAAAATGTATGATTGTGAGTATTATATATATTAAAATGTATTTCTAGAATTCTACTTTCGCACACTGTTGCATATTAAACAAACGTAACTGTGAATAGATGTGACACCATTTACTACTTCATTGGATATTATTTTTGATTCATATTTATTTAGTGGAAAATCCAGTGAAGCTCAAATCTTTTGAGCAATACAAATTAGACAAAGGACATCAATGGAAGAAACGTGTTAATGGCAAATCAAAGAAAAACGAGAACTTGACAAAGGAAGAAGAAGTGGTTATTTTCATAGGGTTAATTACATGGCATGAGAAAGATTGCAACCTAAAACCTATTAGGGGAAAACAAATAACATTGAAAGTCTCAACCTTTGACAAGGCTGCTATTACAATTAGAATTAAAGGTGAAAATAAATGGAAAGAATACTATCCAAATTTATATAACTCTGACTTCTCCTATATATGAGAGTGGAATAGAGATAACAAACTTACCAGGTACTACTGAACCTTTTGTTCTGCATAAATACAAAGAGGACCTAGGAAAAGATTACAAGCGCATTACATTGTATTTATGCCCAGAGAATGGCATTTTTATTTCAACAAAGACATTCTTTGACAGTGATAATGATAGTGAAAGTGAGGAATCAGTCAAGAAAGTAGAAAACAATGACCAATTTGAACCTAATTTTTTAATGGACCAACATCTTTATGATGAAGCTGTTCTAAATGAACCTAGCATATTTGAACCTGTTTTAAATGACATAGTTGGAAGTATTAATTATGACAATCAAGAAATAGTAAATAACATCAATGCTGAAACTAACTTCTTATCAAAATACAGGAAAGATAATTCAAAGCTGGTCTCTCTTTATCTGGAGAAATTAATATACAAACAATAAGTACTACAAGGCCAACCATACCATCTACGTCAAATTCAAGAAAAGAACAAAAAATATGCTTAACTTGCATTTGCACATATATAGAAACCTGTTTGATATGTGAACAGAATTTAGAATACAATGCTAGTTTATTATCTGATCAACAATCTGGACCAATGGTATCTTTAGCAACCTCAGTCAATTTTGACGAACGTTCTGCATCAAATTTTACAACAGCAGCTCCATGTGCCACTTTTATCAGAGATGTTAGATTAAAACATTTTAAAAGAAAGCGAAAATTGCCCTTACGGTTTAGACATTCAATAGGGTCTCCCATTGCAGTTAGTAGTTCTGATGATGAAGACTCAAACAATGAACATTTTTTTGGAGATGATGAGGTTGATAGATTTTTAGAGGAGTCTCACAATGATAAATCAACTGATAAAATCAAACGACCGAAGATAGTCCAGCCAATATCAATAAAGATGCTGCCGAATTTTTAGAGAGTCTTAGAATTAGAATGGAAACAAAAACAAAAACGAAGAAAACAATTATTGTTCAGAGAGATGAAAACAAGTTCTGGAAGATAATTTTGAGACAAGATTTTGACTTGTCGAAGCACCTTCTTAATGTGCGCTTTGCTGGTGAGTCAGCGGCTGATGACGGTGGACCCTATGTGCAATTTCTTACTCTATGTATGAGACATTTTGATCAGGCTCCTGACCTGTTTGGCTCACCAAGTAGCATATATTTTTCAGGAAGCCCTCAGAATTGCATGGAAAATTTGTACTACGTTCTTGGCCAACTAGTTGGTGTTAGCATAATAACAACTGGCAGAGGACCAGAGTGCTTGCATGAACTAATCGTAAAACAACTATTCAATCAAGAAATTCCTACTGAAGTCCCAGAATACTATATTATTGGCTTTGAGGAATATGTGAAACAAATTCATGAGGGGAAATTTGACATTCTGTACGATCTCAATATAACTCCTTCCAATCAATTGGAAACTGATAAGAGATTATTCTTGATCTCTTTTATCTTACTGAAACCATCATATGCCATACAACAGTTTCGAGATGGTTTGGCTAGCATTGATGATGAAATGGTCCACCCTGATTCATTGCCGTAATGCAACAATTCATCCAACCTAGCAGTAAATCTATGCAGCTCGAAGAATTTCTTACACTGTTCAACTACAAGAGAGAATGCGAACCAGAATCTAATAGATGGAGAGCTATAGATGACACCATATGTGAATTGGAATTATTTCTTAATGACATATCATCCAGTGCAGTTTTCGATCGATTTGATGTAGCATTAAAATTGCGTGATGTGTTTTGTTTTTATCAGGTTATGATACTATTCCTCCACACGGTATGCCAAAAAAGATAGATGTTTACTTTACAGAAGAAAAGCAATTGCCAAAAGTTTCAACTTGTGGCTTAACTGTGACTATTGCTTTAACAAGTCCAGGTTTTGAAGTAGCTACTGCAATAAAAACTGCAATGAGTTTTGGTTGTGGATTTGGTGCAATTTGATTATACATTGATTATTGCATTGCAATATATCCTCTTTTGTTATTTTAGGATTAGATTTTTAGTGGTTTCATTCTTTTAATTTGCATATCATTGCAACTATAAAGATAGACTTCATGTTTTGTTCTTATTTCTGTTAAGCATACTTTTTTATTCTTGCTTATTCTTTTATTATCTATATACGCTTACTATTACTATTGATTCTTGTGTTGTTTTTAGTTTTTAGATAAATGCTAAATATAAGAGATCTCAAGGTTTCTTACAAATACTCAATCAATTTATCATATTTTCTCTGATTTAAACAAATGTATATAAAATACAAAACATTTTTTTATGACGAATTTGTTATTTATATTTTGTTTCAAAATTTTCTCCTTATTGTTGATTTTTTAAGAAGTTGTACATTTATCAAGAAAAAAGTTTATTCTTTTTTTTTCTCCTTTTAATATATCTCTAACAAAATAACTTAACAAAAGTCTAAGCATGAACAATTAGCTTTTTATACATTTCAAAAGCATCAGTCCAGTTTCTCGGAGTAGGTATCATCAATTCATCCTGTAAATATTTAAAGTATGCTTTGTATTCGCTACCTTCACTCTTTTGGACAATATTAATCTTTATGTCTTGAAATTCCCCAGTACAGATTGAAAGAATAAGGTCTTTCTCTCCATCATACCTTTCAGGTATTTCGTATAACACATCTGGTCTAACCGCAATTGTATCAAATCTTGATTTCCTGATACGATGGGAATTCCAATGTTCTTTTACAAAGGTTAAATCTTCTTGTAAAATTTCATAAAAACAATACCAAAGACATTCTCTCTGTGTTTCCAATGTCATGTTAAGAAAACCTTGAGATTCCATATCTTTAAAAAAGTTTCTCCACCATCCACATCTAGTTTTAAATAAGTAGGACCACCAAGATTCGATGCGCTGATTTCTAGGTGAGGGCACATATCTGTGAGCATTGATATCATCTCTGAAATAGCATTGAATAGATGCAGCAAAACCATTTTCTGTTCCGAGATCTGTGATAAGCAGGATAGGACACCCTTTAAATTCTTCTACGCAATCAGTGTACATTTTTGCTATATTAGCAGGAGAATTATCAGATCATGTAACTTCAAGCCAGAGCACTTTACGACTAAACCCATCAATAGCTCCATGAATTGGTAAACCAAACGGTTTTAACTTATCATATCCATCCATGTGCCAGGAATGATTAGGGCCCCTATTACTGTATTCCGTCTTTTTAAACGATGCTTCTTCCTTGCCTCGCAACCACTCGGATCTATCTCTCGAAGTGTCATTTACTCCTTCAAGTTTTAGTAAATGCCATATTGAACGATACCCACTTGAAGAACCAGGCCCGTTAATAAACAATTCGATTTTCTGTCTTGCTAGTGCTTTGTTAGATATGGAAGAATTTAATTTCGCGCGTCTCCCAAGCCCATAGTCCTTCAACCTCCGTAATAGGGTGCTACGGCTCATTTTGAGGTCATGTTTTTTTTCGAGAACGATAAGAATGTTTTCTATTTCATATCCATGTCTAAAATAGTACTTTATCAAGGCTTCATCACTTTCAATTTTATCGTCACCTTCTGCAACTGAGCTTGTCTGATCAAGAACTAAAGGAGACAAGAGAGTAATAGCTACATTAACTATTGTAACTATTATTAAACAAAAATATAACAAAAAATCCGGAGGAGGAGTGGCTACCCCACAGTAAAACTAATACCGTATTCGCTTACAGCTGCTACTAAAGATAATAACAAATATAACAGGATACCAAGTGTAAATTAACAAATCTGACCTTCACACATAATGAATCTGAATGATAATCCTTGCTAAAACCAAATGATAACATACAAACAAAAGTAACCACGCGATCAGAAAAATATTACTACTTCTTTGATTTGCTTGTTTGCGCCGTGAGCTTCTTGTTTGCGCCGTGAGCTTCTTGTTTGCGCCGTGTACATTTTGCTTGCGCCGTGACACTTGTGGGCCACCGTAAAAAGGAAATAAACAAATTCGTTATTTTCATTATTGTTTATGGGCAAGATGTATGTACAGAAAAGAGATAGGTCCGTGTGAGGCCCAGTATGCTTACCCTAAAACAGTGTTGGACTTCATTCAAGAAGTTGCGGATCTTGCGTAATGTTTTAAAATTGCCCAAGTTTCAGTGAACATTTTTTCGGCGTTCCCTTTATTATTACGAATAGTTCGTCCATAAAAATTCTGCATCGCGTCGATTCTAGCTAATGTAAGGCGACCTTTTCCACCAATACCTTTACCGTCGTCTAACTTTTTTCCTTTCATGTTTTTCACAAGCTTTCGTAAATTAGTCCCCATTCTCTTTGTAACATGGTTGACACACTCCTCCTTGGCAACAAAACATGTAGCGCCGTAAGGTCGTTCTTTGTCCACGTTGGAATATGCGCTACTGTCTCCATCTCCAATATATGGATTGTAGCGGATGTTGTGCTTTTCAATTGAGCGTTGATAAAGATCTAATATACCATCAGATTCCATTTTCTAAAATATGTAAAAGAAATTGTTAATTTATTATGAATTACACTTTTTTTTTTATAAGAACAATTTTATAAGAACAATGAGGCTATAAAAAAAACGATAATACGCGAACCTATTCAATTTACCTGTGGGCTTGCAAAGTGGTTTTTAAAGCAATTCGGTTCGTGTTCTACAAACCAATCAAGAAAATCGATAGTTTCCATGGATCCATTTTCCCTTTTCTCCGTCATTGCCTTGCATTGTTTGCAAACCCGTGACTTGAGTGTCACATCCAAAACTTGTGCCGATGTGTCTGCGATTGCGGAAACCACACCATTGCATACAGTCCAACCACGGCTGCACCATGTTCTATCGAAGCTGGTTGGGATATCCATTACAGTTTCTGTGCAACCACATTCTTCTCTTGCTAAATCTCTAGCTCGTTCAGCAGCCATTTTTAAATTTTCTTCGCGCAGTTCTAATGCCTTTTCTTCCCAAAATTTTACATGTTCTACATAGCGATTTTTTCCTATCGGAGATGAAAGTCCTAGAACACTACATATCTTGGAGAGCCCTCTTCGTCCTTTACCAGCTAGGCGACAAGCAAGAACACTTTTTCGATTAACTTCGAATATTTATGGAGCTAAACACAGTTTAGCTCATGTTAATTGCAGTTCCCAATACTTGATAGTTGCTATGCAGATGCATCATTAAGGGTACACAAGGTTGTCTTGCTCACCCAAGGCATCTTTGTCTCAATTAACCAAATCAAAGCTATGTGTCATAACTTGAAGCAACTTTCTTGTTGTTGATACTTTAGAGTAGGGGACTAAAGGTTTGGGTATAGTCTGTCCATATTAGGAGGTTCTAAGTTAGCCAATCAACAATCCAGGGGCCCTATAAATAGGAGAGAGTTACTCTGATTTAGCTTCTCACCAGTAGTAGCAATAACTTGCTTAACTGAAATAATTTTAAGCTAGCTCCACATTTTCAAGAAGCATCTATCACTGCAACCTACTAATATCATCAACTCCATCTTTTGGCTTCAATTACTATAATGGCAGCGCATCCAATGACTCTTTTTTTTTTTTTTTTTTTTTTTTTTTTTTTTTTGACATTTATTCGGGTTCCATTATACAATGGTTCTTATCCCTATAATAACATAATAATACAACAATAAGAATAAAAAGTTTAGAACAAAAATGATACAAGAAGCATGGAGATCTAGGTTTCGATAAGAGTTGTAGATTTAGGTTTTATAAAGGTTGTTAATAGATTAAATAGAGGAAAGGCATAGGCTATAGTTGTATAACGGCGGAAGGTCTCCTTCGACTCTGAAAGACTTCGTATACTATATATATATATATAAAATATAAAACCCAAGCATAGGAAGGCTCACTGTGGAGGCTCAGAGATTATCATATGGTTCGATATGTCTAAACGAGATTTGGAAATAAGAAAATCTTGGTAACTTGGTGGAGGTTGAAAAATGTGGAAACTCAGGACCCGCGCTTGACTCTAGTAAATTTTGGATCATGTACCTCTGGTATCAGGAAAAACCTTCGCATATTTCTTCAGGACAGATATTGCATGTAGCCAGGTCGGTTTGTTTCATTTTATATATTATATCATCATGTTAGGAGCCCAGAAACTGTCACTTTATAACCACCCTAGAGCCATTATGGCTTTTATACAAGTAACGCCAACCTTGTAGCCAGGTTGCCATTATGATAACTCGTTATGTTATGTACAGTGTTGTTTATGTTCATTCACCGCGATAGACGATCATGATACGATCCTGCTCCAACCTGTATATAGTAAACTGTATCTGCGTGAAATTTTGGCCTCGTGTTTTCACTTTGCAATCTTATAATACATTTTTCAATTACAGCCAAATGTTTTCAAAGAATTAAGACTATACTTAGCTAGCCAGAAAAACTTCTTTTTTCCACATCCAGAAAATATTTGCCAGGCTTGTTTTCGTAAGTTATGGGTGAATATAATAGCTTTGGGGCCAATATTCAGGCTATAAATTTGGAGAAACTAGATTCTGTAAAAGACATGCAAAACGGTATCTATTACTAATAAAAACTTTTCATATTTAATCTATTTGAAACATTTAATCACATGAAAAAGGAGACAGATAGAGAAATAAGCAACAACAACAACACAAACTGCATTGTAAATAGGCTTTATTTGTATTATTAAATCATAGTACACCATAAACAACAACAGATAAATAAAATAAAAATGGCAAAATTATATCATGATTTTGCACAAGTAAAGGCCGCTATATAAAATTTGGTTTTTAAGCAGCAATAGCTAATTAAAAACAACACAACCTACCACAACAAGTGAATGACCACTGATTTAGCACAACATTCAGTCAAAAATATTTAGCCCTTAGCCTACCAAGAAAAACACTGTTTTATTTTTCCGTAACCGTTTTGGCTAAGACTCTAAAATGTTGAATCAAACTTGAAAATACCTAGCTGTTATGCGATAATTACTATAAATACTTGAAATTTTTAACAAAACAAATCATTTAAAAACAGATATCGTTAACTACATTATTACACATTTTGTGTCCATCAGGATAGCGTTGTATACGTATATTATGCTAAGTCATTTTCGCCATGTTGGTAGAACCACAAACATTTTCCATGCCTGTCAGCATAACTTCTTTAGTGAAAATGTGAAAAACTTTCGTCATTTCACCCATTAATTAAAACCATGCTTTTTTCCTAATTTTTATAATTAACACCGTTCCCAGGAATTATTTCGATATAAGATTAGAGCTTTTAAACCACACATCATCAAGTCTTGTCGAAGTCATTCTCCCAAAACTAGTCACGACTAGTGTTCTCGTCCGTGGCCTTGTGGCAAGTTAAGAAATCGTTTAAAAAGTGTCTATTGCCAGAAGCTTTGAATCTACAAAGTAAACATACAAAGTTGTTATGCAGCTATTCGATTTATTGTATTGCTATCAAAGATGTACCTGAAAACGTTGTCATTAAAGTTAATGCTATGATTTTGTTAACTCAAAAAAGCCTGCTTTTTCTGCCAAACTGCTTTCTTCTGCAATCACAGGCGACACAGAGAATAAATGTTTTCCAGTAATGTTTCTTCTTAGCAACATTGCTCAACTTCATTCCGCAATCATATATTCAAACCTTCCATTTACTTGCTGCAAGTCAATACAAAACTTCCTTAGCCTTTAGACATGTTGAATCCGACCCTATCAAACCGACCGGCTACCGGGAGGCAATAACAATAGGTAGAGTAAATTATCCCTACGCACCCATGACCTAATTTCAATCTTTCTTTACCGTAAATTTCGACGACTTCGGCGGAATTCTTCTTGACGTCACATATTCTTTGTTTTACAAGAGTCCAAAAGTCCACACTTCGGCGCGATTCTTCTTGACGTCAAAATTATTTGTTTAAGAGGGTCAAAAGTCCACACTTCGGCTGCCGCCGAAGTCGACTATTTTACGGCAGAAAACAAGGAATCGCGCAACAATCGGCGAAATGCGGCAAAATGTAGTTGGACTACCGTGAAACCAGAGAGTTAAGCCTCGTCAAACACTCCTGAGTTGAGATAAATTTTAACTCGACTCCTGGGCGCAAGGAACCTTATTAAACGCCAATAAAATTATGCGTTGCTTTCAACCGATTACTAGTTTAGATCCACATGATCTTCTCATTGGCAATTTCTACTTAGGCGATACTACCTCACTTTAACATGGAATTTTTTTATTTTTTTATTTTTTTATTTTTTATTTTTATTTTTATTTTTTTGCAATATGTGTCCAGTCTTTAGGATCAATTTTATAAACATTTCACATAGCCGCATTTTGAATGATACCCAAAATTGTTCGATCAGGCTATATCTTTTGTGCAATTTGGAAATCTGGAAATGCTTTTATTGTCAGGGCCCTTAATTTAGAATGGTTGGGGGTATAAATACGGTTAGGCTTCCGATTTTAGGTATTCCCTTTATATTAGGCATACATCCATGATAATTACGAAAAATTAGATTTAACTACGTGTCAATGTAGAGTGATTCAGTATACATTTGGCCTACAGTGATTATAAAATAAGGTCAGGCTTCTATTTTCAGAACTGCTATTACATTTAACATCAAGGCATCCAAAACAGCTCCATTTAGGAAAGGTGTCACAATTCGTTTTGCTATGATTGAACAAAAATTTTGCCCAGTAAAAGCTTTAAGAAATTACCTGTTATTTCGGGGGGCTAAGGCTGGCCCATTGTTCGTTTTATCAAATGGGGATTTTATTACCCGGATTGTAAAAGGCTAATTTATAGGCACTTGCATGTAGTTTTCTTTTTCATGTCAATTTGTTAAGCCTGTTATGGCATGTTGAATTATCTCGTCGTAGTTCTCGTCAAAAATATTGCCTCATAGATAATGAATTTTCATTTGGGGAATTTGGGGGTGCTGGGCTGCCCTGGGCAGCCACAAAGTGTAGAGATGTGCGTGTACCCCTGGAAGAGTATGGTGAATTAAGTACAGGTGCGAGGAGATGAACGACGGTGCACCACGCGAGCAGGACAGATGACTGGGGAAATAACAGCAGGGGGATGCGGCGCTGACAGTCAGAGGTGGGGCACCAAGAGGTTAATAACAGGTGTGAAATGCAAAAGAAGCTAGAGCTCATAAAGAGTAGGTTCTTGTGAGGTATGATAGAGGAAATGGAATCACAGGAGAGGAGCTCCGGATGTGATTGAGAGATTAGTTAAGCCAGAAAACACTACTAGGAGAAGAGCTCCGGATGTAGTGGAGAAGAGCGAACACTACTAGGAGAAGAGCTCCGGGATGTAGTGGAGAAGAGCGAATTTATTGGGAACACGCACGTGAGCTTGAGACAATATCTTCTCTTCAGTCTAGCATCCTCACCCGATTCCGCCAAATTATCCTCAGTTTATTCTTACAAAATTGAAATAAATTTTCTACTCCAAGTTTGTGTTTTCATTGGGAACTACAGCAATTAAATGGAGCTAAACACAGTTTAGCTCATGTTAATTGCAGTTCCCAATACTTGATAGTTGCTATGCAGATGCATCATTAAGGGTACACAAGGTTGTCTTGCTCACACAAGGCATCTTTGTCTCAATTAACCAAATCAAAGCTATGTGTCATAACTTGAAGCAACTTTCTTGTTGTTGATACTTTAGAGTAGGTGACTAAAGGTTTGGGTATAGTCTGTCCATATTAGGAGGTTCTAAGTTAGCCAATCAACAATCCAGGGGCCCTATAAATAGGAGAGAGTTACTCTGATTTAGCTTCTCACCAGTAGTAGCAATAACTTGCTTAACTGAAATAATTTTCCCACCCACCCACCCATATATTTGGTTAATTTTATTTTATTTTTCTCTTTATGTGACACACCTGCATCATCGCCACACTATGTTGGAACGATAACGGATTATCTACAATCGAACTGGTTCATCGAGGCTACATAACGTCGTCGAGCGTAAAGAGATGTCCAATTGCTTTAGCTACACGGTTTCCTTGAATTGGCGCAGTTTGGCTTAGTACGACCAACAAGGTTTTAGTCCAGTGGTGGAAGCAATTGGCAACTTTACTCAATTATGTCAATGTGTTAAATTTAACTGGTGGGGGTGCTGGGCTGCCCTGGGCAGCCACAAAGTGTAGAGATGTGCGTGTACCCCTGGAAGAGTATGGTGAATTAAGTACAGGTGCGAGGAGATGAACGACGGTGCACCAACGCGAGCAGGACAGATGACTGGGGAAATAACAGCAGGGGGATGCGGCGCTGACAGTCAGAGGTGGGGCACCAAGAGGTTAATAACAGGTGTGAAATGCAAAAGAAGCTAGAGCTCATAAAGAGTAGGTTTCTTGTGAGGTATGATAGAGGAAATGGAATCACAGGAGAGGAGCTCCGGATGTGATTGAGAGATTAGTTTAAGCCAGAAAACACTACTAGGAGAAGAGCTCCGGATGTAGTGGAGAAGAGCGAACACTACTAGGAGAAGAGCTCCGGGATGTAGTGGAGAAGAGCGAATTTATTGGGAACACGCACGTGAGCTTGAGACAATATCTTCTCTTCAGTCTAGCATCCTCACCCGATTCCGCCAAATTATCCTCAGTTTATTCTTACAAAATTGAAATAAATTTTCTACTCTAAGTTTGTGTTTTTATTGGGAACTACAGCAATTAATTCCCGTCTTTTGAGTGGTGAAACAATCTTACATTGCAAAATAAACTTCGTTCCCAGTCCAGCTCGAACGTTTTTGTGCTCCGTTGTGGTTACTTGGCTGTGACAGATTTTGCAAACGGAAGATCTTTTTAAACAATCTGTCAATAGATTTAAATCAACGATCCAGTTGCATGGCGGAAAGTTTGTGTATTCGTCATCGCTCTCATCGCTAACGCTGGATGACACAGCGTCTACAATTTCTTCTCGACTAGTGCTAGCTTGGCGATCAGCAGTAGAAACCTTTTGCCTTAATCTTCTTTTAGCTGGCGAGTCTAATATTTTTGTTTTGGATTTTCTTCTTTTTTTGGATGATATAAAAGCTTTATGACGGACATTTTTATTCGCTGTTAACTTATAAACTGGTTTTGCCATGTTTTTCACAGTAAATTATATTCAACTTCGGAAGACAAAAAAGAAGAAGAAAATATCCTTATGGGAAATAGGAGAAAAACTTCAAAAGAATCTTTTAACTACATACGAAAATAATTATAACCTTTAACAATTATAACCTTGAACATAATTGAGTAGTAAAAATTAATACCCAAGATGATTACGTGTGAACAAATATTTGATCTTTATCGCATAACAAAAAAGTAATTTATGAAAAAAAAATTTTTTTGGGATAATAATCTATCTTAAATACATTTTTTTTTAAATATTTTTGCACCATTTAAAAGCCCAGATCTCTTTCTATCTAATCACTGAAAATTTTTTTTTAAAAAAACACTTTTTTTCGTATACTCTTAACAACTAATACTACTACCACCGCCAGCACACTACACTTTCTGAACTAAAAAACGTCATAATTTCAACTCGACCCAATCCTTTTAAAATCGCAAAGGGGTCAGAATAACGAAGAGATTTCACGCGTAGTCAACACAACTTTTTATTAAGTTAGTGAAACTTTTATATGAAAAGAAATAGGTACTTCAAGTTTTTTTTGTTGCGGCTACTGTTTTTTTAAATAAAAAATTAGAGCTTTTTGAGGTGGGGACCTCCCACCTCAAAAAAACTTTTTCTCATATCGTAGATAATGCTGACTTATTAAAGAATTCAATAATTATTTTGCACAATTTATTAGTATAACTTAGAAATATTGTATTCTTTCCTACCATTTTTACCAAACGTGCTGCCTTCAACAGTAATGGCGGCCTTCCTCTCCAAAACGGTCTAGTTCAGCGGATGCGAGAAAAATGTAAACAAATGACGTAGAGCCGGCTATGAAGCCGACCGCTTTTGCGGAATTAAACAACCCCCTGTTTTTTTATAAAGGAAATGTGTTTATGGCGCGCCGCAGGTTCCTATTTTTGTCGAATAAAAAATTAATTCAAAAGTAAAAATTTACAAAATTTTCTTGCAATATAACGAAAGACGTGGCAAAGTTTCGTAGAAGTTAAAATTTTAAGTATGGGTGCGTCTTGCGCTGCCGTAGGCTGTCAAAACCATTGAAAAAGGAATCCGGAGTTATCATTTTTTCAAATCCCGCGTGATAAATCTACCGCTGCTACTTGGATAGCAAACATGAAAAGAAGTGATCTTCCAAAAACTATTTATTTATGCGAGGAGCACTTCCAAAGCAACTGCTTTGATAAGTTCATCGATTTAAGAAATCAACTAATGCAAGGTAAGCATAGTATACAACGTTTTTTCTTTTTGTTAGTCCAGTTATTTTCATTACTGGAGGGGCTGGTAAGAAAGTTGTGATACTGAACACAGTGTATATTGCGAATGTGTATGAATTAGTCGTTCGTATTGCAGGTTTCAGAAAAGCACCCCGTAAGCTGGTCTTAGGGGCTGTTCCAACGATCTTTGCACACAAGCCTGAACATAGCAAAAGAGTTAGCGTCGTTGAGAAGTTACAAAAAAAGAAGGTGAAAGCATGAGGAATTTCTGTACACAAATTTTTGGCTGCTTTTTCTTCGCTTTTTTGTTTCTTTTTCATGAAAAGTACATTCTGGTCTGTTCAAACATGCCATCGGAACGGTGAAGAATTACAGGAGCGATTTTTGTCTATCATACACCACATCACCAACAAGCATAGCTTTCCGAGAAACAAGTTTTATAAGAAGTGCGAACACGACGAGTATTCCAGGGAGGAGACCGATGAGCGATGTTGGTTGGTGATGGGAAGCCCAGCCCACAACACATTAAAATCTGTTATCATGTTGCCGCAGCTAATAAAAGACATCGCTAAATTAAACGAAAATATTTTTACAACCTACTTAGAAGTGTTTCATTCGTTAAAAATTCGTTATTTGCCGAAAAGTATTTTTTACGAACAAGAAAGGATGATATCGGGCGTCCAATTAGCTGCTTTAGCTCATAACCACAACATTGATAGGCCGCAGGTTTGTTCTTATTTTATCTTATTTTAGTCTTAGAGCACTACCTGTTTTAATAAATTGCCGTAACTTTCAGGTCCACAAAAACATCAAGGAAGGAATACCGATCCCGCGGTTTAAAATTTCTTATTCAAAACCGTCGAAACGATTCGTTGCAGAGAAAGTCAAAACGGAGAAGTCATATCATTACTTGCGAGATATCGCCTCTGATATTTACTATCGCTCGCAAAGTAACAATGAGGAGGATAGGGAAAGTCGAAAACGATCGATATGTGTTGCTCCCATTGAACGACCAGACCGTGAAGAAATCATTGAACTTCACACTAAATATTCACGGATGTAAGATGGAACTCAACTTTTAATTTACACATTTTTATAAAATTACTTACATTATTATTTACATTACGTACCTTGTCGGGGAAAAAAAACCGGGGTTTAGCTTATTCAGCAAAAATTAATAGTGGAGCCACTTCAGTCACCAGCCCTCAAATTTTCTCACTTTTCCCGTTTTCCCTTATATTTATGTTTATCGTACACGATCGAAAGTCCACGACAACTCCACTTCGCTTCCTTGAATAGCCTCCTTGAAGCCAACGTAACTATCATCAGGAGATGGGAACTCTCGTCTAATTCTTGAAACAACACAAGATGGAATAACACGCCGTATTTTTCTCCCTGTGCGAACATGTACCCACCAGGTGAACTGGCGATAAGCAGCATACCGATATGTTCTACAATAAAAGAAACAAGTGTTTAGGAATAATAATATCCATATTATGAAATCTGAATAATATTTACGTACTAGTAACTTACAAATTGGATACATGTCCTTTGTTTGTTAGAAGGGTACTCTCCCTGTCGTGCATGCTAACCAAAGCTGTCCAAAGTGCGTCTTTTAAAAGGACGATGTATTTGAAATTTTTATGTTCAGTAATACATTTTTTATCTACAATAAAATGATAACTTGTAGTCCTTTTTACATCACGATCACGTAATAATATCATCCTCGTTGTTCCCTGGGATTTTTGCCTCTTTTTGATATACGCCGCTTCCCTTATATCAAAAAGGCAAAAATCACTGGGAACGAGAGTGCTAATGATATTACAATTACCTTCCAACTCTGTCATCTGAGAAATTCCTAACTCCCTGCAACATTTGCACTCACACTCTAGCGGCATCCTCTCACACTTCTCGCAAGTACACCACTGATCAATCGGCTGTTCGATCCGATTATGCTGGGATTCTTCATCAACGTAATCATTGCCGCTGTCATAAAAAATGCTTGATTCGTTTGAATGACTATCCTCATTTTCTTCTCTCGATTTTTTTCGACAAGGTTCAAACCAAACTGAAAACCTAATACATTTCCAGGCATGTTTTATAATAAATGCCTTATTATTAATTCTTTTAGCATGGTTTGTAAAAGCTGAAGAAACATTTTATGATATACTCAGGGGGTCCACCTCTCTGCCGCTTGCTCGGCATATTTTTCCGTCTGAAAAATCATAACTTGCATTACGTAAGCAAATTCGCCATTAAGAATGGAGCATTTTCAAATCAGCGTAGCCATGTGATGAAAAGAGGTAAATTTTAGTAAAATGTTTTGGCTTATTTTAGAGATACCACATTAGAAAGGAATTAGTAATCATTGAATTCGTTATCCAATATGTTTTCGATATAAGCAAAGTTTTTTTGAGGTGGGAGGTCCCCTTTAACATCTTTTGTTTATCTTGTTTTGTTTTATTTTATAGTTATTAAGTATATTTGTATCCTGTGGTGGGTTCAATATAGTATATATTATTCGTTCAACGTTTCAGGACTTACTGCGGTGAAAGCCTTCTTGCTCTAAAAACCCATTTGTTTGGTCAAATGTTAGTTGATAAAACCCTTGCAGTAAGAAACCATTTTAAGTAATTTGCATTAATTAAAAAAAGCACAGGCACAGGGGATCCAAAATAATTATAAATAAAAATTAAATTACATACTTTGCAGAATAGATAAAGTTAAATCTACTTTGGTTTCATAAACATGCAAGAAAGCTAAGCATGATGAAAATATTCCCCAATTATCAGTAGCTAAAGATGTTAATAATTAGACCCACCAACTAAGACAAACAGGTTGACTTTGTATATATATATTGTTTTTTCAGATATAGCTAGGATACAAAAGGTTTTTAATTATAACTTCAAATGTATTATATACATTGGAATGCTTTTAAAAAGTTGCTGGTATAAATAATATTTATGACAAGTTACGGTAGCATTTATGTAAATTACAATATCAAACTGGATAAGAGAATGTACATCTTACACACTTTTACGAAATAAATATAAAATATAAAAAAGAAAGCTAAGCATACATCTTTATATTATGCAACAAATTTCGGAGCACTGAGATTTGAATTTGTGCTGGGTTTTTTGGTCACTGGAGCACTTAGAGCTGTTGGAGCATACAGATTTGACTCTCAGGTATAATAGAAATAGCCCCTATAAAAGCCCATGTTTTTGCGGGGGGTTTTCAAGAAAAAAATAGTATCAGTAAAATTTCAGCCTTTGTTCTTATTTTGTTCATACTTTTCAGCCTAATTGTTCTTATTTCTTGTTGTAATAAATTTTTTTGTATATTTCAAACTTGAACATATGTATTAAGCAATGATGTTGTCACAAAAACCCACAAAGTATGATCTTTACAATTAAGTTCAGTTCACACTGCAAAAAAAGTTCTGTGTTGTGGCGCGTTTTGACATGGCACGTTTGGATCGAAGCTGCAGCAGTGTGTGTTGCTGCATGTTAATATGAGCATAAGTGACGTATGCTTATCTTCAGTTTGCTGCATGACACAGCACGTTTGGGTTGAAGCTGCATCTCTTATTTTATAATGGGACTCCCGATAACAAAAAGCTCTAGGGACAAGGTTGGTCACAAACGCTTCAGAATCCATTGCGCAATGCAGACCATTTCGAGAGAGGCGTGCGATCGCACGCGCACACCCCCACACACTCGCAGATTTGTTTAGGCGTGCAATTAATCGCACGCGCAAATCTTTGTTTTCTTTATGTCTTTTCTGAAATACTGAAATTACGAAAAAAGCGAAATATGAAGGCAGAGAATGATTTAAAGGGGAATTAAGCCTCAAACTTAAATAGCATTATTTCGGTTAACATGTTCATTTCCCAAATTCTGTTTAAAGGACGTGGATATTCTGCCGGTACCGGCAGAATAAGTGGGGGTATTTATTCTGCCGGCACTAATTACCGGTAGAATAAGGGGGTATTAATTCTGCCGGCAGTAACCAACTACGGGCAGAATAAAGAGAGATATTAGTCTGCCGGCACTAACTACCGGCAGAATAAATCTGCCGGCAGTAATAGCGAAAAACACGAGTCAAGTGGAAAAAAATATAATGCCGGCTATGTACCTTCTTCGATTGCTTTTTTATCTCCCCTTTTCGTAACAGAATATGGTAACATTATTTTAAGAATGTAATGACAAAAGAATTATTGACTTTTGTATTGTAAACTTTGGTAAAAAAAGCAAATATTCCCATCTGTGCTATTAAAACAATTGTGGTATCTAATTAAGCACCTTGCACAAGAGCGTGGTTAAAAATAATAATAATAATAAATATTTAAAGTGGCTAGCCCAGAAAATCACAAAACCTATAGTTAGTGGATTGTTTCCACTGGGGGCCACTAGAACAAAAAATGATAAACCTTAGACTGCCTCAGCTCAATCAAACATAGTAACATTTATAATCTGTGAAAATTGAAAAGAAAAAGAATAAAAAACAAAAATTAAAAAGTTAAAAAGTGATCTCCATTAGAATTTGCCAAATACATTAGAGATGGAAGTCTTAAACGAAAGCAGACTTCCATCACAGGTCACTTGGTCTGGAAGATTATTCCACACTTTTGCAGCTCTAAATGGGAAGGCTTTTTTGCCAAATTCCGTGTTGACCAAGGGAAGTGTGAACCTGTTTTTTGAAGCTCCTCTTGTTTGATGATTATGACAGTTTTTTGTCAAAAGGAATTTTGAGCGCATGTAATCAGGAGCAATGTGATTCATGGCTTTGAAAACTAATATGGCATCGTTTTTGATGAGTAAATTATTCATTGAATATTCCCTCTCTTTCCCAAGAAAGGTACGGACACATTTTAATCGTTTTTCTAGTTTTCCCAATCTACCTTGGGTGGCACAAGCCCATGCCGAGGAGCAGTAGTTGAAATATGGCATGACAAGTGCATTAATTAAAAGGTTTTTTGTGTGAGGTGTTAAACAGGATGCAATGGTTCTAATTTTAGAATATTTAATTAGTATTTTTCTATTTATGTCATTAATGTGCTTTTCCCATTGCATTTTTTGATCAAATGTTACCCCAAGATATTTAACTTCAAAGGAATACCCATATAGTTGATAGTTTTGTTCTCAACTTTTTTTAACTGGCTGTGGTTGCCGAAAAAGATTGTTTTGTCCGTATTAAAAGTCATTTTGTTATTATTCAGCCAGAGGTCGACTTGCGAAAGTTCTAACTCGAGCTGGGAGACAAGGGTATCCAAGTTTTTATGAGACGAAATAATTATTGTATCATCTGCATATAGATGGTGGTAGTTTGAATTGATGACAGATTTTAAGTCATCAATATACAAAAGAAAGAGCAGGGGCCCCAACACAGATCCCTGCGGCACCCCAAAAGCGTCTTCATGAAGCAGATCTGATCCTGTGTCGTTTATAAGAGTCAGCTGCATTCGGCCCGTTAAGTAGGACTCGAACCAGTCAAAGGCAGCATCTCTGATGCCAAAACACCATAGTTTTTTTAACAGAATTTTATGATCAACAGTGTCAAAAGCTTTTTTAAGGTCAATGAGCACAGCACAAACAAAGTTATGTTGGTCGAGCTCAGTAAGAATAAAATCAGAGACATCGACTACTGCAGTTTCTGTGGCAGTACAATATATAATAAATCAAAAAGGACGTAGCTGTCAATGCAGGAGCTCTTCAAGCTTTAGTCTTCTTTTTTCTTTCTTCGACTTAGCGCGCCAAGACCGGAGCGTTTTAGATACGTCCGACCTCAACGAGAGCTAAGCACGGAAGCGACAAACTCTGCTTTACAATTTCCACACAAACTTTCTTTCCGTGATTCAACTGCATCTTTTATGTATTCGTACAGCTTACCATAAGTTTCTTTTAGGCAAAATCTCCTAATTAGTTTTATATTGAATGATTTGTCACTTATGCAATTAGGAAGATCCTGTTTGATCTACGCTTTCGTTTTTATTTATACAGTTGATAGCACATTCGTGTGAAAACAAAACAGACAAAATCATTTTAGCCTTTCCTTCTTCGTTCATCTTGTTAAAGTCATAAATTTGGAAATCACCATCGAGAACAGGTAATTAGCCGTTTCCTTGCATTGGTCTGTGAGGCGCTTTTGTTTTGACAAGTGGTTGAACAATATCTGTGAAAAATATACCATTTAAAAGTATAACATATATATATATCATCAAAAGTGTAACACAATTAACAATCAAATTTATATATATTACAAAGATTACTTTTAATCTTTATTATGTACAGATAATAAATGAAGGCAGCAGGAATTGAACCTGCAACTGCAAGACAAGAGCCATGCTGTTTTCCTGTTAAACTATACCTTCGAACATAATGATTCTTAAGTTGACTTTATAATAAGCCACAACAGGGTGGCAAAACGCCTATAAAAATTGTACCACCGTGTATAGCTAGCTAGTTACCTTGTTGAGTTCATGATTATACTTATCAACTATATCCTTTACTTCTAAAGTTTGGCCATCTGCAGATGCCCTAATCTTGATACTAAATGGGCAGTTATTCTTCGGTGTTCTGTAATAAAGAAAAAAGAACAGTAGCCAGCTAGGCTGGCTGGGTGAACAGAGCTTGCTAACTAATACTATGCAGAAATTATTTTTAATAAAAAGCTAGAATCAACCTTGAAAAATAAATAACTTATTAATATGTACTTACTGCGAGGAGCGTTTTCCTGAACTTTCTGATTAAAATTTACCACCACCATGAACACAACACAAGACAGTTTGGCAGTTTAAGCTCATAATAATATTTTAAATCAGGGTTTAGTGTTTTCCCACTTATTGTCCAAGAATGTCTAATCCATAAATCTACAAAATGTGATGTTTCAAAACGTTCAAATCTATTACATAACTCTCCAACAGTAAATGCACCATTAACCGCATCCGCCATTACGATAATGCCTGAATGATGTTGACGTACGCGATTTGGCGGGAAATTTACTGCCGGCAGAATAATTTTCTTCCTTAATCTGCCGGTACCGTCCGACTAACGCGTGTTACTATTCTGCCGGTACCGGCAGAATATACACTCCGCTGTTTAAAATTTTGAAAAATAAATATTATTTGGGTTGATTTTAATATAAAAGTTTCCCCTTCTATGAGCGAACGGTAAGCACCATTTAAATTTTCTGAGGCCACGGCTGATTCTGGAGACTGTTATATCGTGACGTATCTTACGCTGAAGAAGCATAAGCTTGCGCTGAGCGCAAGCAGCGAGATATGGAAAATTTAGGCTCCTGCTCTGACTCCCCTATTTCTAGAATATTCAAGTGACTCTAGTGAAACGTCAGTAACAGGATGTTACATGAATAAGCCTGAATACTTTCAAAGACCATATTTCTCATAGTCACACCAAAATAAAACATTCTTCGTATCTTCTTATCTTCTCACTTTTCGCTTTATAATCTTACAGGTCCACGCGCTATGAAAATACACACCATCGCAGATTATTTAATTAAATTAAAAATAATGTCATTCCTTGAATATCAAATAAAAAAGGAGAAGAGCCCTTGTGCCTCAAATAACAATTTGTTTCAAAGAAGTTTTGATGAATGAATAATTTCAATATATTTTATCCTGGTTTACACTATAACTTAAACTTTGATTCGTTGTACGGAAATGAGGTACACCAGTTACTCACAGTACATGGCCTGGGTACATTATTATGAAAGGCTTGGAAAAGGATGTTGCGTGGTGATTCCAACTTGTGTTGTGCGAAAAATAAGGGAAGAATTTCCTGATCCAAATGGAAAGTATACCGGTTTCAAAGAATTTGTTGATATATAACGGGACTTAGCATTTTCAAACAAACAATAACAACAACGAAAAAGCGAAATAAAGTACAACGGACTAGAGTTATTTTTTTTGAATCGTTGTTACGTTTGTTCACGTTGTGTAAACAACTTTAAAAAAGACGAAGAGATCAAAAAATTGAAATGAGCGTAAAATACGTCATAGATCTCCATCGCAGATATTTTATGATTTTAACATGGCGATTACTGTTGTCAACTTTTATGCTAGAAAAGGGATGTAAATTCAAAGAATTTCAATTTTTTTTATATACCATCAAAATATGTAGGGTTTGTAAAAGATATTTCCGAAGAAAAAAAATTTGGGCTTAATTCCCCTTTAAGAAGGCTTTGCAACCCCTTATCATTAACTTAAATCTTATTCATGTACGTAGAAAACCCAGTAGTTAAAATACATATTTTTATAAATTTGCAATTCTTTTAATTTAAATCTAACGAAGTTAAAATAGAAAAATAAATTAATTAATAACAAGAAAGCAAGAGATGCCATTAATAATAATTGATAAATAAATTTATTTTTACATCTTTTATAGTAAAGTTTTTTGGCATAAAAAGAAACAAAAATGAATTATTACAGATCGTCTGTAACAACGATGTACGCAAGATTCTTTTCTCATGCTTATAATTTTATTATCCATTTTCATCTTAGCAATCATAGTGTGCATAATAAAATGAGTGGCAGTAATGGGGAGGACAAAGTTTCATGTGTCTTATTAATTGTATTTTCTAATTTTTTTTCACATTTTTTGTAGCCACCTGTTGTTTGAAAGTAGTGAATATAAAAAAGAAAAGAAAGAATGAATATCATTTAAACTAAATTGTAACATTTTTTACTGTTTTTAACAGCATTTATCAATTTAGTCCTGGGCACTAGCTTGTGAAATACATATCAATAACACCTTAAAATGATCTATTACCAGAAGCAAATCATTTCAATGTGTTCAATGTGATTGCAAAGATATAAATAGATTATATCTATTTATATAGATTATGTTCTGCTTGGAAAAAGTTCAGAGAGTTACTTCCTTTGTTGACTAGCAGAGTCTTGTCAATTGAGTTAAAAGGTAGGTTGTATGAGGCCTGTGTAAGAAGTGTTATGTTGTACGGTAGTGAGACATGCGCAGTGAAGCAGGAAGATATTGACCGTTTAGAAAGGAATGATATGAGAATGGTTAGGTGGATGTGTAACGCCAGTCTGAGAGACAGAAAGAGTTCAGATGAGCTAAGAAGCAGGCTAAGTATCCGTAGAATTAAAGATGTTATCCAGATAAGAAGATTGAATTGGCTGGGGCACTTAGAAAGAATGGAGGGGGATAATTGGGTAAGAAAGTGTAGAGACTTGATAGTTCCTGGGGCAAAGGCCAGAGGCAGACCGAGAAAGACTTGGCAGGATGTTATAAGGACAGACTTGATACAGAGGAAGTTGAGTTTAGATCTAACACAGTCTAGATCAGTTTGGAAGAGGGTCATTAATATACCCCGTCCAACCCATGCTAGCATGGAAAACGGACGTTAAGCCGAGAATGATGATGATGATGATGATGATGATATTCTTCCATTATGTAGCGCAAACATCAACGCTGCTCTGCACCTCCATGATTAGACCTTTTAAAAGCATACATCATACATCAATGTCCAACAAAACCCTCATAATTCGACATTTTTAGCATCGACAAATAACTGCTGTGGCTATATTCGCACTTATTAGAATACTGTGGCAGCTTTTAGGGGCTTTTTATGTGCGATTTTACCACGTCAAATAATTGCCGACGCGAAGGTACATGTTTTGAAAATATGTCGGTAATTACGTCGGCAAATGCCGAGTGCCGTCTTAAATTACAAAGGTTGTAAACCGCCCTTAATCCTATTCGTGCTGGAGGGGGAGGGGTGATGCAGCCCCCTCTCCCTTCCCTCTTCAACTTTTTCCATAACTTTTTATGGGCTTATTATAGTCACACCTTGATATTTTGTTACTTTTATTTGCCTTCCAAAATATATCCTTTTGAAATAAAAACCATACACAAATGTGTGGCATGTTGAATAATCAGTAACTTTCACAACCTGCGTCTCAAATAAAAGTCCTTTGAAATAAAAATCATGCACAACTTGCGTCTCGTATAAAAAGTCCTTTGAACTAAAAATCATCCACATTTTATTTTTCGTTTGATTGCTCAGTTATGTGAGAACATAATGCAGAATTATGTTTATTTAAAAAAAAAAAATAATCGTTCGTAAAGAACTTTATGCAGAATTATTTTAATTTAAAAAAAAAAAATAATCGTTCGTAGAGAGCTTTCGTTTCACTTTGCCGCGTGAAGGTATCTGTTCTGGCTATAACAGTCAGTAATAATTAAAGCGCTACTGAAATATTACGTAACAGGGTCACGTGCCACTAGACTGGAGCTAGAATGAAAATTTTTAACGAAGAAGAAGGTCGAAGATAACCAAGATGGCGGTCGAGCGACAAGAAAAATAAATATTTAAGAAGCTATATCTGGAGTTACATGAAGTTTTAACAAAAAGTGAATATATCATTTAGCATTTCTCATGCAAATCTTTCAGATGAGTCCAACTTGTAAAAGTACCTCGGGATCCCTTTAAGGTTACTGTAAAGGAAACAAATTTTTTTGGGGGTTTTTTTGCAAAAAATTCAGGACGTATATATAGAAAAAAAAATTCTCTTTCAAATGACAAATTTTATATTCCATGAAAATATTTGAAACATCCCTTTTTTCTAGAAAAAGCCTTTTCAGAGGTGTTATATCCTTCGCGCCTTCGAGGAAATATGTGCAAAATGAGTTTAGCATATTTTTTGTAAACATTATGCATGATATGGAACTCCCGTATAAAAATATGCATAATAATATTTTTTAGATAGTTTACTTTCACCATCATCATCATCATCATCATTCTCGGCTTAACGTCTGTTTCCATGCTAGCATGGGTTGGACGGGGTATATTAATGACCCTCTTCCAATCTGATCTAGACTGTGTTAGATCTAAACTCAACTTTCGCTGTATCAAGTCTGTCCTTATAACCTCCTGCCAAGTCTTTCTCGGTCTGCCTCTGGGCTTTGCCCCAGGAACTATCAAGTCTCTACACTTTCTTACCCAATTATCCTCCTCCATTCTTTCCAAGTGCCCCAGCCAATTCAATCTTCTTATCTGGATAACATCTTTAATTCTACGGATACTTAGCCTGCTTCTTAGCTCATCTGACTGGCGTTACACATCCACCTAACCATTCTCATATCATTCCTTTCTAAACGGTCAAGATCTTCCTGCTTCACTGCCTATGTCTCACTACCGTACAACATAACACTTCTTACACAGGCCTCATACAACCTACCTTTTACCTCAATTGACAAGACTCTGCTGGTCAACAAAGGAAGTAACTCTCTGAACTTTTTCCAAGCAGAACCTATCCTGCAAGTAACACTTCTTCCAACACCCCCTTCACTGCCCAACATATCACCTAAGTAACAGAAGTTCTCAACTATCTCTAACGAGCCACTGTTGTACATCATTAAAGCTGGAAATACTTCATTCTCTATAATCTCACCTTTGCAACGCTTGCATACAAACTGAATGTCAGCTCTTAACCTTCCACCAATACTACTGCACTTCTTATGTACCCAATGCTTGCAAGTCTGACAAAAAATTGAGTTACTACCAACCCCTTTCCTGCAAACTCCACAAGGCCACTTTCCAACTACAAGGTCACACTTGGCTGCAATGCTACTAATCATGACTTTAGACTTTGCTGTGTTCACCCTTAGCCCTTTCTCTTCTAGTCCTTTCTTCCACTTCTCAAACTTTTCAACTAATTCTTCCATCGACTCTGCTATGAGAACCAAATCATCTGCATACAATAACTCCCATGGACAACCTGTTCTGAACTCCATCGACAGCGCTTCTAAGACTAGAACAAACAACAAAGGACTAAGTACAGAACCCTGATGTACACCAACATTTACACTAAATTCATCACTAAGTGAATCGTTAATCCTGACACGACTTCTAGCATTGCTGTACATAGACTGTACCATCGTAACTAGCCACTCATCCACACCTAATTTTCTCATAGCCCACCAAATAACTTTACGTGGCACTCTATCAAAAGCTTTCTCTAAATCTACAAAGGCAAAATAGAGATTCTTTCTCTTTCCTAAATACTTTTCCTGAAGCTGTCTGAGTAAAAATATTGCATCTGTAGTGCCACGCCCTGGAACAAAACCAAATTCCATCTTATCTATATCAATTCTTTCTCTAAGTAACTTATCAATCACTCTTTCAATAACTTTCATTACTTGATCAACCAACTTCAAACCTCTATAGTTACCTCTTTCTAATGCATCACCCTTGCCCTTGAAACAATTCACTATTACACTCGACTGCCACTCACTCGGAATAGCACCATCCTTTATAATCTGATTAGCAAGACTTGTAATTAGCTCAACTCCAATATATCCAGATGCTTTTACCATCTCTGCAACAATACCTGATACTCCTGCAGCCTTGCCAATCTTCAATTTACTAATAGCCTCCACTACCCATTCTGTCTTGATCTGCATAGCTGGCCCTTCTACAACATCATCATCAGACAAATTATCCTCATCCCAATCAAACTCAGTGTTAAGCAACCTCTGATAATAATTCTTCCAAGCTACCCTTTTCTCCTCCACTGTGCTAGCCAAAACACCTTCATCATTACGTATACACTTCTCACCTACAACATCTTGATTAGTCTTCTTCATTTGCTTTGCTATCTTGAATACCTCATTGCGCTGGTCTTCCCTTCTTAACACATCTGCAAATCTGTTTCTCTCTGCTTCTGATTTTGCCTTATACACTGCTGTACGAGCACGACGTTTAGCTTCTAAGTAAATATTTTTACTACCACCTGACTTCCACTCTTTCCAAAGTTTCCTCTTTTCCTTTATACACTGGTCAACCTCATTATTCCACCACCAGGTCTGTCTATGTCTAGCTGGTCCTTTCGTCCACCCACAGGTATCATCAGAAGCTTCTAGAAGACAATTCTTCAAAGTAGTCCAAGTACTTTCAACATTGTCACTATCACATTTACCATTGTGGGCTAATTGCTGAACTTTTGCACTAAATTGTCTTGCTACAATCTCTTCCTTCAGCTTCCAGACTTTACGACGGGGCCTGTACTTTCCCTTGGCTTCTTTAACACTCTTCAAGATAATATCACAAACCAGCAACCTATGCTGGGAAAAACACTCTTCCCCCGATATAACTTTCACGTCCTTCACCACTTTCTTGTCTGACTTTCTAACCAGGAAGTAATCTATCTGTGTCTTACAACCACCTGACTCGTATGTTATCAGCCTACTCTGTCTCTTACTGAATGTTGTGTTGCAAACCACCATGTCCGTTGCCATTCCAAACTCAAGCAATCTCTCCCCTTCCTTATTTCTGCTCCCAAATCCATAGCCTCCATGCACACCTCTATAACCCTCAGATGACTTTCCAACATGACCATTAATGTCGCCGCCCACCATGACAAGTTCAGTGTCTCCAAACTTTGATGTGACTGCTATTAACTCATCATAAAACTTATCTTTATCTTCCTCACTGAGTCCACACTGTGGAGCATAAACTGACAGAAAAGTGACAATCCTATTACCTATCAAAAACTTTATCACTATAATACGACTATTAACACGCATAACATCTATTACTTTTTCTACCCACTTCTCTGCAACGAATATGCCAACTCCTCCATATCCATCACTATTACCAATCCAAAAAGCTTATACCTTGCCCTCCTACCTTCCACAAATCTCACTGAAGCTCCTCTCCACATGACTTCCTGAACACAACACATATCAACAGATCTACGTTCTAACATTTCAACTACTTCACCTGCTCTACCTCTCAGAGTACCAACATTTACACTAGCCATCCTCAACCTAGTGTTATCTACCTTGTGATGTGATAGCTGGGTAACGGTCTGACGATGCTCACACCTGACATCTGTCCTACCGTGCGCGACACCTTCACTCCTTAGAGTTCCAGTCCCGTTTACGCAGTTTGTCTGATCAACTGTTCTTACGGCCATTAATAAAGAGTTTTGGCATTGTTTTACAACTGGATGCCCTTCCTAGCGCCAACCGTTCACAGACCGGACTGGGTGTTTTTTAAAGTGACACCATCACTATGTGGCATTTCATGGGACTTCCACGATCGCCCCTTTAAACCAAGGTATGGTGGAGGACGTTCAACTCCTCTCTTGTCTCTTAAAGAGACCCTTCACCACATATATATATATATATATATATATATATGTGAAAATTGTGAACTTCTTAGACATCACGCTAAATCTCGACAATGGAACCTTTAAACCATACAGCAAACCTGACAACATCATTCAGTACATCCATACTCAATCCAACCACCCACCTAATGTCATCAAACAAATCCCAATCACTATTGAGCAGCGTTTATCCGAACATTCTTCAAATGAACAAATATTTAACGAAGTCGCCCCAATTTATGAGAAGGCGTTAAAGGAATCCGGGCACGGTGTTAAACTGCAATACCAAGAACAAAAGAAAGCTGTTTCAAAACTCGCAGAAAATAAGAAAAGAAAAAGAAATATAATATGGTTTAATCCTCCTTATAACGTAAACGTATCTACGAAAATCGGAAAGTTGTTCTTGCTTCTTATAGACAAACATTTCCCGAAACAAAACAAGCTTCACAAAATATTTAACCGCAACAACGTAAAAGTCTCTTACAGCTGCACAAAAAACATGAAAGCCTATATAAATATCCACAACAACAAAATCATCAATAACAACGATACAGTAATGGATAGAAATTGTAATTGTATTAAAAAGGAACAATGCCCAGTTGAAAATAAATGTTTAACAAAAAACATTATTTATAAAGCAACCACAAATTCAAACATCCCCAACTATGAGCGCAAGGTTTACATTGGTCTAGCAGCAACAACGTTTAAACAAAGATATGCCAACCACAAAAAATCCTTTAACACAGCTAAATACAAAAAAGACACGGAACTTTCAAAAGAAGTATGGCGTATAAAAGATAAAAATTACACACCATTAATCACATGGAAAATAATCAGAAAATGTAATGAACTTGTCCCTAACTCCAAAGCGATTAAATGCAATTTGTGTTTAGCCGAGAAACTAGAAATCGCAATGTACGATAATAACAACTTATTAAACACGCGATCAGAATTAATATCCAAATGCAGGCACATCAATAAGTACAAACTCTTCCAAAATGATACTAAAGACTAGAAGGATCGACGTCACTTTTTATAGATACCATTATATTGTCCTTTGATAACTTTATATTGCTTTTACGGTTTAAATGTCAATTTATTCAACTGAGAATTGCGAAAGCATGAAACTATAGTATTGAACGTAAAAATTGTCTTCGTTTCTTTCCTCTGTGTATATATATATATATATATATATATATAATCATTAAAAAAATCAAAGTTAAGGAGTATGCATATGAGCTGTCTCTTGTAACCCTGACTTCTGTCTATTAATAATTCTGAACGCGTGCATGCATATTCAGCATAAAGAAAAAGTTTGCACTTCTATCATCTTTCTGCATACTCAGTTCACACATTTTCATAACACCTACGAAAATCTTTAAAAACAAATATCTCGTTAGTAAATTTCGCATACATGCCTTTACGTTTGTGTTCTCTTTTTCCGAAAACTTCCTATTGGCTCATTGGTAATGGAAAGCTGAATAAATTATGTACAAAAGGTTCCCGGATTTTTTTGTATAAATTACTGATTAGCGAATTATGACGACAGAAAGAAAAAAATATGCATTTTTTTGAATGATTATTTATAATTACAAATAATTTCATAACGACGTTATTAGAAAGAAAAAAACCGGGAACCTTTTTGAATTTAATTTATGCTGAATGTAATGGTGCAAAAACGAGAAGTCTGCGACCACGCGTTCGGAAAAAGAAGCAACTTTAAAACGTACGATATAAAAAAAATGGTGTGTCTTTATTTCATTATATGTGATGCTCTCTAGGAAAATCGACCACTTCTCTTTTCGTATTAAAAAATACGAAATACGGAAATTTCGTATTAAAAAATACGGATTTCGTATTTTAAAATACTTGTATTTTTAAAAATACGAAATACGAATTTTCGCATTTTTAAAAATACGCAATTCTATTTTTAAAAAAATACGAAATTCGTATTTCGTATTTTTGAAAAATACGAAATACGAATTTCGATTTTTTTTTAAAATAGAAAATAGAAATTCGTATTTTTTAAAAATAGAAAGTACGAAATTCTATTTTTATAAATAGAATTTCGTATTTTTAAAGGTACTGTCCGATTAAAAATCAACTAAAATTTTGACAAAAAATTCTTATTTGTAACTAATTTCTATAAAAGAATTAAATAATTATTTGTTTTCTTTCCTAACACCAAACTGAACAACATCTCATTCTTGTTTACAGAAAAAGCATGCGGTCTCTCGCTTCGATTGTTTATATGGATGGTGGATGATAGGCACTAAAGCGAGGCTGAAATAATATGTCGCGTGTGACGTATTTACCTGGAAATTTTGGTAATTTTACCCCCTGAATTGTGAAAGACTGCTTTTTATGAATTATTCATATGGAATTAAAAAATCGAAGGCGAGAGATGTGTCTAGACCTTAAGGTAAACACACACTGTGCTAATTCTGTACGAACGTAAGTAAGAAGCATTCGCTAATAAAACTTGAAGTTCAATATGACTTTAGCCTTAGGGTTGCATAGTTGTTTCCAGCTACTCTAAAGCCAACCAATCAATAATTAAAAATTAGTTTCCTCTTTACTAGATGTCCCGCCACAGAGAGATTAGACTCAGATCGCACATTAAGTAAGGTTGAGAGGCAGAATAATGTCGTGGTGCGCTGTTGTGAATTGCACTAACAACAGTCGAAAAAAACAGGATAAAATTTTTTTTCGCTGCCCAAGGATCCAAAAAAAAATCTTCCGTATAAGAAAAAAACAAAAGTCAGAGAAATATCTGAACGGAGGAAAGAAAAGGATGTTAAGGAGGTGAGTGGGGTCTGGTAACTAGGTGGTCGTTCGAAATCTCTCTGTCATGGAGTGCCACCAAAGATGTCCACAGCTTATGTTCGTCTACGTACGTCTTGAAAAGTCGGAACTAGCTCATCATTCGCTGTTCTTTCCGGCTCGAATTGAAATCCTAGAACCTGCGAATTATTTTCATTCATTGCTATCTTCATGAAGAACCTTTTAAAACAAAGGAAAAAAATCGATGCGCAAGTCGGGGGGTTCGCCTAATAAGAAGCCAGGTAACTACGTCACAAGCAAAAATGTGCTGAATAATGAATTGACCCAGTCCTTTTGCCGCGTTCGAAAGTTTGTGAAGATGGTAGGCGAGTGCAGCAAGATCAAAACAAACAAACCCTAATGGTGCTAAGTATTGGATAAATGTTGTTTAAGAGTGCAATCTTCGTTATTTTTGATACTTAATAAAACAAAAGAAAAGATATTGTTTTTTAATCGGACAGTACCTTTAAAGATGTTAGTGTATCAAGGAGTGGTTAAATAAATTAAATAGAAAAATCACTCAATTTTACAAGTTTGTTTTTAATAGGTTTTTAATTGGCTTAATGATTTCACAGTAACGTTTTTTCATCACTTTAGAATGAAATACGGCAACTCTAAAGCTTCGCAGGGACGTTTTCTCGTCATTTTAGAATGAAATACGGCAACTTTAGAGCTTCGCAGGAACGTTTTCTCGTCATTTTAGAATGAAATACGGCAACTTTAAAGCTTCGCAGGGACGTTTTCTCGTCATTTTAGAATGAAATACGACAACTTAAAGCTTCGCAGGGACGTTTTCTCGTCATTTCAGAATGAAATACGGCAACTTTCAAGCTCCGCAGAGACGTTTTCTCGTCATTTTAAAATGAAATATGGCAACTTTAAAGCTTCGCAGTGACGTTTTCTCGTCATTTCAAAATGAAATACGGCAACTTTAAAGCTCCACAAAGACGTTTTCGCGTCATTTTAAAATGAAATACGGCAACTTTAAAGCTTCGCAGGGACGTTTTCTCATCATTTTAGAATGATATACGGCAATGTTAAAGCTTCGCAGGGACGTTTTCTCGTCATTTTAAAATGAAATACGGCAACTTTAAAGCTTCGCAGGGACGTTTTCTCGTCATTTTAGAATGAAATACGGCAACTTTAGAGGTTCGCAGGACGTTTTCTCATCATTTTAGAATGAAATACGGCAACTTTAAAGCTTCGCAGAGACGTTTTCTCGTTATTTTAGAATGAAATACGGCAACTTTAGAGGTTCGCAGGGACGTTTTCTCATCATTTTAGAATGAAATACGGCAAAAAGCTTCGCAGAGACGTTTTCTCGTCATTTTAGAATGAAATACGGCATCTTTAGAGCTTCGCAGAGACGTTTTCTCGTCATTTTAGAATGAAATACGGCAACTTTAAAGCTTCGCAGAGACGTTTTCTCGTCATTTTATAATGAAATACGGCAACTTTAGAGCTTCGCATTGACGTTTTCTCGTCATTTTAGAATGAAATACGGCAAACACCACGTTTCAAAATCATTTCAGAATAGTTTCAAAATTGTTTCAAAAGCGTATCAGAATAGTTTCAATTCGTATCAAAAATGAAACGATCTCGGAGACGATCCCTAACCAGACATTACTTTTTTATGTCTTTGTATTTTTAATCTACAGCGTATATTTAGAAATACGTATTTTTAGAAATACGCGTATTTTTTAATACTAATTTCGTATTTTTAAAAATACGAAATTCGTATTTAAAAATACGCGTATTTTTAAATACGAATTCCGTATTTTTTGAAAATACAAAATACGGTTTTTAAAAAAATACGCGTATTTTTAAATACGCAATTCGTATTTTTAAAAATACGAAATACGGAATTCTATTGTTTTAAAAATACGAATTAAAAATAGAAGCGGTCGATTTTCCTAAAGAGCATCACATATTTTATTTTTGGAAAATTAACATCTCACAAAAATAACACCATCAAATAAGTCTTTCATCAAGCATTCAGAAACAAAACAAAAATAAGAAAAAATATAAAAGTATTGATAAATTATAAGGGTTTTTCTGAGACTACTCATCAAGTGAGTTTTTTCCTTTACAGTAACCTTAAGTGAAGTAAGGTCATACAGTGCCGATCGCGAGTAAAGCTACACATTTTTGAGAGTAAGAGTACAAAAATTAAACAGTGAGAGTGCGAGTAATTCACTTCCGAGTACAACGCGAGTACAACTAAAATGATATTACTGGCATTTTTGTTAATCATACTCTCAATGATTAATTATATTTTTACTCGCGAGTGTACTCACGTAAGTACAGTTTTTAAAGTCAACGTAATACGCGCGTGAACACATTTAATTTTTTTGTAAGAGATATTAAATTGTAGACTTTAAAACACTTAAGTTAAAAAAATTAAACTTTTTTTTTAAATAGTGAAACAGACTGTGTTGTTTAGAAAGTAAAACAAATTTTTTGTTTCTTTGATCTTAAAACATCCCCACAAAAACAAAAAGATAAAAAGCTTTGTGACGTCCTGTTTCTACGGCGATATTTTAAAATTATACAGATTGTTGTCTGAGTTATAAAGCAATGTTTGTTGAAAAATATTCAGAAAGCAAAGTCTGCATGTGGCAATTGATCTCCATGACTATAATTAGATATCATGCTGACTCTGTGCTTGCGAAAGAATATGCTGGAAGTGATTTCACATAACAAAAGTAGCAAAAGCATTTAAGGAAGTAAGAGACGGAAAAGTTGAACTTTAAATTTTTTTTTAAATTTTTTTTTAATTTGAAAAGACCAACTAAATTAAAAAAAAAATTAAATGGTGAATTAAAATTAATGTCTTATGTTTTTCTTTAATATAACTCGCAAGTAACATGATATATTTTTTTACAGATTTACTCGCGAGTAGATTAATTATTGCGTACTCGCGTTATTAAAAAGATTACTCTCATTTATTTTACTCGCACTCGCATTGTACTCTCACTCTGAATTATTTTACTCGCATTTATTTGTACTCGTACACTCGCGATCGGCACTGTAGGTATTGGGTTTTTTAAAAATGTGTGTTATTTATCTTATTTGTTAAAGGAATACGGCAAATATTTATTTGTTCCGTTCAGTAGCGTTTTGTGATTTCATAGTTCAAGCTTTATATATTTATAATCGTCTTTCGGAGAAATAAAGTTCAAAAATAATTAAAATAACAAAATGCTAAATATCGTTATTAGCCATGCTTCAACTTTCCGTACTTTAATTTACAACAATTTTTCGTACCATGGGTTTAAATTCCCGGCGGTAAAGGAATTTTGTTCTTACTTTTGCTTCTTAAAAAATTTAATTTTTTTAAGATCGCACGCGCACAGCACGCCCAGAATTATTGCGGCGTGCGATTCATCGCATACCTACCTAAAATCTTACGAAATGGCCTGGCAATGTACGGTGTGTCAATCGTAAGTTTTTTGATTATAAGAATGTGGTTTTCTTGTTTGAGTCGATTTTGATAAACGTGAGCTTCAGAGACTCTTAGAAGGGAAAAGGAAAGATTAGAAGACAGGCATTGTTTATTTTTAGCTTGTTTTCAATTTTAGGGTTTATTTCAAGAAACGCTACGAGGAACAGAGGGACAGGTGCGTCAAACACCGTAGCGTCAAAAAGATTAATTTGTGCGGCATCCTTATCAATATATATTGTAACTATCAAAGTCTATTTTGAGTTAAGGCATCGTAATTATAATTATAGGTTCTAAATAAAAACTTAAAGATAGAAAATGGAAAATCCTAATGTAAAACAAAAAAGTGGTGAGGCTAAAAAGCACAGACAACGTACAAAGAAGTTGCTTAACTTGATACAGAAACAGGTGTGTTTTTATATTTTGTAAAACCTGTTCTTCAAGAATTTTCATATCTTGAACAAGAACGTTTGGTATATTATATAGGAAACATAAGCATGTTGAAGCGTGGTTAGTAATAGAATCATCATCATGCACTAAACTTCCTTGTTCAAGAATTGGTAAATAAGCCATGAATAATTATAATAAACACTAAACATAAACACTAAGCATATGAAAAGATATAATAATATTCTCAAATATTCTAACAGGCCTGGTAATATAGGCCAGGTCAGTCCTTCACATACTCTCTTTACCCAGCTTATAGGTACTTACCACACACTTTTTTAATTTATATTTGCGCCTTGGAAGATTGCCTATAATGCCACATTAAAAGGCTACGAAACGGCTGTTGGTTTTCGACTTTAGTGACTTACACAACAGTAGAGCTAATGGCAGTGACTGAAGGAAAAGTTCTTTTAGAAAAAAATAAAAATAAAAAAAGTAGCAAATTCATCATAAAAAATAATTTTTTTATAAACAGGTTGTCTAGACGTCTATGTGGTTTTAAAGTTTGTATAATTTCTTGCACATTGACCTTTTGAGTGCTCCTTTAGTTACACGCTGTTCTTCAGAATGTGCAGGGATTGAACTTATTGAATCGTTTTGTAGCCCCTTTGAACAATTCAAGAAGCGTAACACGGGAGGGTGTTATCACAAGAATATATGGGTGTTATTATTTGTGATAAATGAATAAGCAAAATGCGCATAGTTATTATTTGTGATAAATGAATAAGCAAAATGCGCATAAATCTATATAGAAAGAACATTTTCCTGTATCAAGATTAAAAAAAATAAAAATGATCATAATGGAGGAGGGTGTTACAACAAGCACATCTGGTGTTTCTTTCCGTAATAAAATGTGCTTCCTTTCCGTGTGTACCTGAGACAACTCAAACCACGAAAAGTCTTAAAAACAGCAAAACAATGCACAGAAAAAGAAAAATTGTTGCATATTATTACTTTAATTTATTTATATATTATCATTTCGCTATAAATCTTGCCTCTAAGAAAATTTTATTCCATAAAGTCATCCTTGTGACAACACCAGAAGGCAGACGTATATATATATTGTTTAGTAGATCATAACAGGCAGGATCTATAAATTCTGTAACTCTGAGGTGTTACATACATAGCGGGCCAGTCGTGGTTTTATTTAATTTCATCATGGTTTAAATAAGTGGACAAAGCCGTGTTAGCGGCTGTCTTATGAGCCCAGTTAGTCGGGCGTAAATCAGCTTGCTTGATATCGCAGTCTTCTATAAAAATCAACAACTTGTCATATATAGGAAGCAAGCTAGCCGGGCTAACAGGGATCTCGCTTTTTTCAACCAAGATCTCGTCATTCCCATATGACAGCTCTGGTGCGGCAAACCAGACTGAAACTGGGCTGAAATAGTAGATACTGTCAAACAAACAGGGCAGTGGTGAAAGCAACAACAAATGCAGCTTATAAGAAAAGAGAAAACTTAAGATGAACTAATGAAATGATTTAGTTCTTTGCATTAGCAATTTTAAAACAGCAATGACCTTCAAAGGACTTGAATTTGATGGTGATAAACCATATATTTACTCTGAAATTCAAAAAATCTATGGCCGAAATTTATAGTGAAGATACAACACTGTTTGAAGGACTTGATACAAGAACATTCCAGAAAAGGTCGAATCAGATTGTCAAAAGGAAATAGCCAGAGTTACAGCTGAATTAAAGCTGCACAATAGTTTAATAAGGGATCGTCTCCCCGATCGTTTCAAAAATAATTGTTTCAATTCGACAAATATTTTATTTGAAACGATCCCTATATGATTTTGAAACGAATTTTAAATAATAAATTTGCAAAAAAATTAAAATTAATTCATTTCAACACTTCGTTAAATTCTTCATATCTTTTTAAAATCACTGCTGATATAATACATGTTTATCACACATCGCTGATTTCTAAAGAAATCAACTAATCAAATTATGTAAACCAAAATGAAATTGAAGAAACCGAAAAGATCGCTGTGGATTGTTTAAAAACAATCAAAACAGGATCATAGGTAGTGAAAAGATCGTCGTAGATCGTTTAAAAATCATGAAAAGGGGATCGCTGTTAATCGTTTAAAAATCATAAAATCAGGATCATAGAAAGCAAAAAAGATTGTCGTAGGTCATTTAAAAAAAGTCAAAACTGCATGGTACAATGCGAAAACATCGCTTAAAAATCTTGAAAACAGAATGGTAGAAAGCGAAAAGATCCATCCCTGCAGATTGTTTAAAAACAGTTAAAACGGATCGTAGAAAGCGGAAAAGATCGCTGTAGATTGTTTAAAAACAGTCAAAACAGGATCATAGAAAGCAAAAAGACCACCATAGATTGTTTAAAAATCATGAAAACAGAATCGGGGAAAACAATTGTGCGGATCGATTGTGCAATTCGTTTCGTAATTCATTTCAAATTTTGTTTCTAGATTCGTTTTAAAATAGTTTTGAAATCGTTTTCCATTCACTTCCACTTCCAATCATTTTTTTGAGCTTAAAAAACAAAATAAATTGTGTATCAAATTGCTTCATTCTTTAAAATCGTTTACAGAATGTTTCATAAAACGATCTGTAAATGATTTTAAAGAATGATGATACCATGTAAAATGTGAAACGGTGTTGGAGACGTCCCTAACTAAGGGCAAAAACAGAATCCAGGAAAAGATGAAGGAGATAGACAAAGTTTACAAAAGTTTTAATGGTACATGTTCTAGAAGTAGCAAAAATTATTTATCAACATTTTGATTTTGGTGTTGATACCAGTACAACAGAAAACTTAATGTCAAAAGTAGAAGAAACACCATCTTTACTTGAAAATAACGTGTGTATTAGTAATAATGCACCATCAAAATCTAACACTAACAGCAATGCCAGTAGTCCAGGGTTCGAATTATTAAATAAAAAATACTTCGCAAATGTCATATTTGTAAAAGTTCAGTGTCTCCCGAGTGCGCCCCCATGGTGGCCACACGAGGGGGAATTTGCGATTTCAGAAGTTCAGATTGGCGGAATAATGCATTTTCAGCATATTTAAACACTATGACATATTTGTATGATTTTATATATTATTTTCCAGTTTTCTTTTCTCCAGCGAGGGATTTATAGACCGAAACAAAGGTCCTGTACCTGCGATCACGATGTCTGGACATTTTATTTTTGTTTTCAGTTCTTATTGCGCATGCTCACTTTTTTACGGTGGACAAGTTACTAATAACTTCTTTCCCAGCTCCTCTCACTACCAAACCCACTTTTATTAAATAGCGCCACCGTCAACGTTCTCACGTTAACGATTAATCATTTTTATTAACGGCCAATGTTTTTTGTTGCCCGTTAACTTTTTTTGTTAACTGATAACAAATTTAAACTGACCGTCAATTTAAAAGATTGGCCGTTAATAAAATTTGGTGACGGTTAATAATTTTTATTGTCGGTCATTACAGATATTTTATAAATATGAAGACGTATTAAAGGTTAATAAAAATTATTGACGGTCAATCAGAAAAATTAACGATTAATTAAATATGTTGTCTGCCAATTTTAAACGTTGCCAGTCAATTTAAATTCTAAATTTTAGTCAAATGCACTGAAATTTTGTATCGATTAATTAAATCTTTCGTATCATTTTATTTGTAATGCGAACATATCATCAAAATTATAAAGTTCGTATGTAGTTCGTATCGTTTCAAAGAAGTTCATATGAGAAGTTGCTCATAACGAAGTTCGTTTATTATAATTGGACTATTGTCTAAAGTTCGTTTCGTTATACGAAGTGCGTTCATTTTATTTGGACTATTATCTAAGGTATTTATATTCAAATATCTTTTAACAATGACAAAATTCGCTTATTACGCGTCTTATTATAAAAAAAAATTTAAAATAAACTTTGTTTTTTTTAAGAAAATGCGCTGTCATCACTGCGTCTTATTCTAAAAGAAACTAAACTTTATTTCGCGAGATAAATAATAAGTTTAAATAATATTGCGAGATTTAAATAGAAGTTTAATTCTTCAATAACTGTGTTTACAACGAAGTAAGGTGTTACGACAAGCATATTTTTCTATGTATTTTCGCATCTGACACGCAGGTAATATTTTTTGTTGTGAAGGAATAATAATTTGTCTCACTAAAAACAATGTTTGGATAAATTTGTTCTCTTGTTTTAAATTATTGAAATAACTAGCTGTCAAGATGAAAAGATATAAGTTATATTCTTCTCCCACTTAAATTAATAAAAAAAACAGAAGAACTATTTTTATCAAAAATTTTACTTTTCTTTTAATGTTTTTTGCGCAGATTGAATGAATTTAACTTTGTGAGGGAGCTTTTGAGCGATTGTCAATCAGATTACTTGAAAATAAAATTATTGCATCAACCTTTACACCGTTTGCGGGATTTAAAAACAAATTGACAAATGAACTAGATGGAAATTACACAAGCGATAAAATCACCGTCAGCTCTATGGTAATCCACCTTTAGTCTTGCAGTATTACATTTTAGCTAGCATAATTTCAAACATATATAATAATCACAACGAAGGAGGATGTTACAACAATAATAATCTGCCTCGTTTTTCACTTGTATTATAACTATTTAGCGAAAGTAGCTATTTTTTGTTATAAATGACACACAAATTTAAACTTTTATATTCAGTTGTGTGTATTTACGCTGGCGTTTTATAAGTGCGTTTCAAGTTCGTATAGCAATTTACTTGCTTAAAGTTGGTATAGCAATTTACTTGCTTAAAGTTCGTATCATTTTCTTCGCATGATAAAAAAACTTCGTTTAAGTTTGTATCATGTTTTAAAAAAGTTTGTATGAACTTCGTTTATATTTTTTATTTTAAACGAAGCAATTCGCTACAAAACAAAGTATTTCGTAGCGTTCGTATAATGATACGAAAAAAAACGTACGAACCTTTTGAGATGATATTGATATTGCAAGTTGACAAGATTTTAACCGTCAATAATATTTATACTCTGTTAATTAAATTTGTTAACGGTTAAAATTTACGGAGAAGATTTGCAAGTTATAAATTAACCGTTACCAAAAAACATTAACGGTGTGTATTACTTAACTACGGTCAATTTATTTCGTTGTCATTCAATTTATTTAGTTGACGGTCAATTTTTTTAGTTGAAGGTCAATTTTTTTAGTTGACGATCAATTTATTTTGTTGACGGTGACGCTATTTAATAAAAGTGTGTTTGGTAGTGTCTGTTTCAACGAAAAAAATAATAATAAGAGAAGTGGCAATAAGTTGTGAGGAACTAAATGTCGGGGAAAGTGAACCAAAAAGTCGTGGAATAATTTCCTGTTTATTATAGAAAACATCAAACTTAAAAAAAGATTATAAAAGTTTACTATCATCGTCTTCTTCACTTTCCAGGTCGGACAAAGTGACAGCAGCAATGTCCATCACTGTGTTATTGCTTGCTCAGTCTGTAACACTTCTTCTCTTAGAGGGATATTTACGGCGTTTAGCAGCATTGAATCTTCGAACTTTTTCAGCGTACCAAATTATTGGTTATATTAACACCTTCCTCGCCAACTCGCAGTTGTAATTCGAACAGTTCCTGAGCTAATCTATTCTGCGAATCCGTTTTGATTGACGTCAACAACTTTACATAAACTGAATTAAATTTTTGTATGAAACGAAATATGTGCAACAAGTGTTTTCATTACTTTAGAATGGAACATTTGTATTCGAAAATAAATTCTATAGAACTACCAGGTCCTGCTGGTGGCATGCGAAACGCAAATCTTAATAATTATTTATTAAATAATAAATTGAAAAACAACACACTTTCGATCAAGCATATATTGACATTTTTTCATGCGTAAAAAGAGAATACAACTCGTTTCCAGGATCCATACACAAATTGAGCCAGAATCGTAAATGTTTTTGTCGCTTTCGTTAAATCTAAAGTAGAAAATAAAATTTGTTAATAATTCATTGAATGTCATCTTTAATCATTTAAATTTTAAAAGTGAGAACTTAAGAAAGTATTAATTAAATCAGTTTCCACTTACACGAGAAAACGTCCCTGCGAAGCTTTAAAGTTGCCGTATTTCGTTTTAAAATGACGAGAAAACAACGTCTCTGCGAAGCTTTAAAGTTGCCGTATATCATTTTAAAATGACGAGAAAACGTCCCTGCGAACCTCTAAAGTTGCCGTATTTCATTCTAAAATGATGGGAAAACGTCCCTGCGAACCTCTTAAGTTGCCGTATTTCATCCTAAAATGACGAGAAAATGTCCCTGCAAAGCTTTAAAGTTGCCGTATTTCATTCTAAAATGATGAGAAAACGTCCCTGCGAACCTCTAAAGTTGCCGTATTTCATTCTAAAATGACGAGAAAATGTCCCTGCAAAGCTTTAAAGTTGCCGTATATCATTTTAAAATGACGAGAAAACGTCTCTGCGAAGCTTTAAAGTTGCCGTATTTAATTCTAAAATGATGAGAAAACGTCCCTGCGAACCTCTAAATATGCCGTATTTCATTCTAAAATGACGAGAAAACGTCAATGCGAAGATCTAACGTTGCCGTATTTTATTCTAAAATGACGAGAAAACGTCCCTGCGAAGCTTTAAAGTTGCCGTATTTCATTTTAAAATGACGAGAAAACGTCCCTGCGAAGCTTTAAAGTTGCCGTATTTCATTCTAAAATGACGAGAAAACAACGTCTCTGTGAAGCTTTAAAGTTGCCGTATATCATTCTAAAATGACGAGAAAACGTCCCTGCGAACCTCTAAAGTTGCCGTATTTCATTCTAAAATGACGAGAAAACGTCCCTGCGAAGCTTTAAAGTTGCCGTATATCATTCTAAAATGACGAGCAAACATCTCTGCGAAGCTCTAAAGTTGCCGTATATCATTCTAAAATGATGAGAAAACGTCCCTGCGAACCTCTAAATATGCCGTATTTTATTCTAAAATGACGAGGAAACGTCAATGCGAAGATCTAACGTTGCCGTATTTTATTCTAAAATGACGAGAAAACGTCCCTGCGAAGCTTTAAAGTTGCCGTATTTCATTTTAAAATGACGAGAAAACGTCCCTGCGAAGCTTTAAAGTTGCCGTATTTCATTCTAAAATGACGAGAAAACAACGTCTCTGCGAAGCTTTAAAGTTGCCGGATATCATTCTAAAATGACGAGAAAACGTCCCTGCCAACCTCTAAAGTTGCCGTATTTCATTCTAAAATGACAAGAAAACGTCCCTGCGAAGCTTTAAGTTGCCGTATATCATTCTAAAATGACGAGCAAACGTCTCTGCGAAGCTCTAAAGTTGCCGTATATCATTCTAAAATGACGAGAAAACGTCTCTGCGAAGCTTTAAAGTTGCCGTATTTAATTCTAAAATTATGAGAAAACGTCCCTGCGAACCTCTAAGGGATCGTCTCCAAGATCGTTTCAGTTTTGATACGAATTGAAACGATTTTCATCGTATGGAAATCGTTTCAATATTTTTTTTACATCGTTTCATAATCGTATCATGAAACGAATTAAATGTTTCATATTTTATTTGCGAAACGATTTTGTATAAACTACGTAAAATTGAAACGATTGTGAAACGATTTTGAAACTATTTTGAAACGATTAGAAAAAATTCTGAAACGATTTGATACGATTGTCAAAATATTATTTGTGATACGATGTAAAAGTCTTTGAAGTTATTGAAACAAATTTTGAAACGATGTTGAACTAATTAAAAACCAATTAAACTTATATATAAATGTAAAATTATTGTTTCTCTTTCTTTTATTCAACACAACATCGACATCATCAACAACATCTTTTATCGTAAATATCGTAAAACTAAAATAAACAGTTTTTCTTAAAACTAACAATTTCCTTTAAAATGGAAAATATTGCGATGAAAAAAAATTTAAGAACGAAGAACGGCGATAAAAAAGCTTCGTTAGATCGCATTTTAAAAGTTTAAGAACGAAAAGCGGCGATAGAAATGCTTTTTTAGATCGCATTTTAAAAGTTTATAAACGAAAAGCGGTGATAGAAATGCTTTTTTAGATCGCATTTTAAAAATTTAAGAACGAAATGCGGCGATAGAAAAGCTTTTTGAGATCGCATTTTAAAAGTTTAAGAACGAAAAGCGGCGATAGAAAAGCTTTTTGAGATCGCATTTTAAAAGTTTAAGAACGAAGAACGGCGATAGAAATGCTTTTTTAGATCGCATTTTAAAAGTTTATAAACGAAAAGCGGCGATAGAAATGCTTTTTTAGATCGCATTTTAAAAATTTAAGAACGAAGAACGGCGATAGAAATGCTTTTTTAGATCGCATTTTAAAAGTTTATAATCGAAAAGCGGCGATAGAAATGCTTTTTTAGATCACATTTCAAAAGTTTATAAACGAAAAGCGGCGATAGAAATGCTTTTTTAGATCACATTTTAAAAGTTTATAAACGAAAAGCGGCGATAGAAAAGCTTTTTTAGATCGCATTTTAAAAGTTTAAGAACGAAGAACGGCGATAGAAATGCTTTTTTAGATCGCATTTTAAAAGTTTATAATCGAAAAGCGACGATAGAAATGCTTTTTTAGATCGCGTTTTAAAAATTTCCGAAAGCAAATCTTTATAAATAATGTTTTTTATATACGCGATTTTTTACGATGTAGAAATTTACCTATGTGACAGCGCGTAGGTTTTATTGAGAGACCTTTATTAGATTAATAATTTCTTTTATTCTTTTATGTTAAAAGAATGTAAAAGAAACACCTTGAAACGATTTTGAAACGATCTAAAATAAATATACTGAAACGATCATAATGATACGATTTTGAAACGAATTATGGTATGTGAAACGATTTCAAGTAAATATAATAAAACAATCTTGAAACGATTATGAAACGATTATGAAACGATTTTATTTTTTAATGAAACGATTTACAAAATAGTGAAACGATTTCCATACGATCTGAAACGATTTCAAAAAATTAAACATTACTTTAAAATCGTTTCAAATTCAAATCACATGCTATGCTAATTAAAAAATGAAACGATTTGAAACGATTTTTTTTGAAACGATCTCGGAGACGATCCCTAAATATGCTGTATTTCATTCTAAAATGACGAGAAAACGTCAATGCGAAGATCTAACGTTGCCGTATTTTATTCTAAAATGACGAGAAAACGTCCCTGAGAAGCTTTAAAGTTGCTGTATTTCATTCTAAAATGACGAGAAAACAACGTCTCTGCGAAGCTTTAAAGTTGCCGTATATCATTCTAAAATGACGAGAAAACGTCCCTGCGAACCTCTAAAGTTGCCGTATTTCATTCAAAAATGACGAGAAAACGTCCCTGCGTTTCTACGATCGTTTCAAAAATAATTGTTTCAATTCAACAAATATTTTATTTGAAACGATCCCTATATGATTTTGAAACGAATTTTAAAAAATAAATTTGCAAAAAAATTAAAATTAATTCATTTCAACACTTCGTTAAATTCTTCATATCTTTTTAAGATCACTGCTGATATAATACATGTTTATCACACATTGCTGATTTCTAAAGAAATTAACTAATCAAATTATGTAAACCAAAATGAAATTGAAGAAACCGAAAAGATCGCTGTGGATCGTTTAAAAACAATCAAAACAGGATCATAGGTAGTGAAAAGATCGTCGTAGATCGTTTAAAAATCATGAAAAGGGGATCGCTGTTAATCGTTTAAAAATCATAAAATCAGGATCATAGAAAGTAAAAAAGATTGTCGTAGGTCATTTAAAAAAAGTCAAAACTGCATGGTACAATGCGAAAACATCGCTTAAAAATCTTGAAAACAGAATCGTAGAAAGCGAAAAGATCCATCCCTGCAGATTGTTTAAAAACAGTTAAAACGGATCGTAGAAAGCGGAAAAGATCGCTGTAGATTGTTTAAGAACAGTCAAAACAGAATCGTAGAAAGCAAAAAGACCACCATAGATTGTTTAAAAATCATGAAAACAGAATCGGGGAAAACAATTGTGCGGATCGATTGTGCAATTCGTTTCGTAATTCATTTCAAATTTTGTTTCTAGATTCGTTTTAAAATAGTTTTGAAATCGTTTTCCATTCACTTCCACTTCCAATCATTTTTTGAGCTTAAAAAACAAAATAAATTGTGTATCAAATTGCTTCATTCTTTAAAATCGTTTACAGAATGTTTCATAAAACGATCTGTAAATGATTTTAAAGAATGATGATACCATGTAAAATGTGAAACGGTGTTGGAGACGTCCCTAACTAAGGGCAAAAACAGAATCCAGGAAAAGATGAAGGAGATAGACAAAGTTTACAAAAGTTTTAATGGTACATGTTCTAGAAGTAGCAAAAATTATTTATCAACATTTTGATTTTGCCAGTAGTCCAGGGTTCGAATTATTAAGTAAAAAATACTTCGCAAATGTCATATTTGTAAAAGTTCAGTGTCTCCCGAGTGCGCCCCCATGGTGGCCACACGAGGGGGAATTTGCGATTTCAGAAGTTCAGATTGGCGGAATAATGCATTTTCAGCATATTTAAACACTATGCCATATTTGTATGATTTTATATATTATTTTCCAGTTTTCTTTTCTCCAGCGAGGGATTTATAGACAGAAACAAAGGTCCTGTACCTGCGATCACGATGTCTGGACATTTTATATTTGTTTTCAGTTCTTATCGCGCATGCTCACTTTTTTACGGTGGACGAGTTACTAATAACTTCTTTCCCAGCTCCTCTGTTTCAACGAAAATAATAATAATAAGAGAAGTGGCAATAAGTTGTGAGGAACTAAATGTCGGGGAAAGTGAACCAAAAAGTCGTCGAATAATTTCCTGTTTATTATAGAAAACATCAAACTTAAAAAAGGATTATAAAAGTTTACTATCATCGTCTTCTTCACTTTCCAGGTCGGACAAAGTTACAGCAGCAATGTCCATCACTGTGTTATTGCTTGCTCAGTCTGTAACACTTCTTCTCTTAGAGGGATATTTACGGCGTTTAGCAGCATTGAATCTTTGAACTTTTTCAGCGTACCAAATTATTGGTTATATTAACACCTTCCTCACCAACTCGCAGTTGTAATTCGAGCAGTTCCTGAGCTAATCTATTCCGCGAATCCGTTTTGATTGACGTCAACAACTTTACATAAACTGAATTAAATTTTTGTATGAAACGAAATATGTGCAACAAGTGTTTTCATTACTTTAGAATGGAACATTTGTATTCGAAAATAAATTCTATAGAACTACCAGGTCCTGCTGGTGGCATGCGAAACGCAAATCTTAATAATTATTTATTAAATAATAAATTGAAAAACAACACACTTTCGATCAAGCATATATTGACATATTTATCATGCGTAAAAAGAGAATACAACTCGTTTCCTGGATCCATTCATAAATTGAGCCAGAATCGAAAATGTTTTTGTCGCTTTCGTTAAATCTAAAGTAGAAAATAAAATTTGTTAATAATTCATTGAATGTCATCTTTAATCATTTAAATTTTAAAAGTGAGAACTTTAGAAAGTATTAATTAAATCAGTTTCCACTTACACGAGAAAACGTCCCTGCGAAGCTTTAAAGTTGCCGTATTTCATTTTAAAATGACGAGAAAACAACGTCTCTGCGAAGCTTTAAAGTTGCCGTATTTCATTCTAAAATGACGAGAAAACGTCCCTGCGAAGCTTTAAAGTTGCCGTATATCATTCTAAAATGACAAGAAAACGTCCCTGCGAACCTCTAAAGTTGCCGTATTTCATTCTAAAATGACGAGAAAACGTCCCTGCGAAGCTTTAAAGTTGCCGTATTTCATTCTAAAATGACGAGCAAACGTCTCTGCGAAGCTCTAAAGTTGCCGTATTTCATTCTAAAATGACGAGAAAACGTCCCTGCGAACCTCTAAAGTTGCCGTATTTCATTCTAAAATGACGAGAAAACGTCCCTGCGAAGCTTTAAAGTTGCCGTATTTCATTCTAAAATGACGAGAAAACAACGTCTCTGCGAAGCTTTAAAGTTGCCGTATATCATTCTAAAATGACGAGAAAACGTCCCTGCCAACCTCAGTTGCCGTATTTCATTCTAAAATGACGAGAAAACGTCTCTGCGAAGCTTTAAAGTTGCCGTATATCATTCTAAAATGACGAGCAAACGTCTCTGCGAAGCTCTAAAGTTGCTGTATATCTTTTTAAAATGACGAGAAAACGTCTCTGCGAAGCTTTAAAGTTGCCGTATTTAATTCTAAAATGATGAGAAAACGTCCCTGCGAAATCATTAGGCCAATTAAAAACCTATTAAAAACAAACTTGTAAAATTGAGTGATTTTTCTATTTAGTTTATTTAACCACTGCCTTGATACACTAACATTTTTAAAAATACGAAATTCTATTTTTAAAAATAGAATTTCTATGTTCTATTTTTTAAAAATACGAATTTCGTATTTTCTATTTTAAAAAAAATTACGAAATACGAATTTCGTATTTTTTTTAAAAAAAAATTGCGTATTTTAAAATACGAAATCCGTATTTGAGAATGTACTTTATGCATGAAATTTTTGCGGTTTCTGGGTCAGATCCTAAAAATCGGAAAATTTAAATGTCGTGAAAAAATGGATTTAGACGCGAACCGCCAAATTAAAATGCCACAAAAAATGCAATTTTGACCAAAAAAACTATTTTTTAACACAGATGAAAAAATAGTTTTAGAATTTCGCCGAGAAAAATTTGAGCTGTAGCATGAAATTTTTGCAAAGCCAAATAATCAGTATGGAGTCAGAAGAGTCAATTAAATTTGCCAAGGAGATTTTTCTTCCATACATCAACTGAAACAGATATCAGCCCATTCTTGGAAATGACAGATGACGAGCGACAACTCCTGGGATATGGGCCTTGTGCATCTGATGATGACAATGATAACGAAGATGACAAGGTTTTCGAGTCACAACGAAACTTCACCAACTTATTTGCTGAATTCACAGAATAATTGTTATAATAACGAAATAAAAAGTTTGCTACAAAAAATAGATGCATGTAATTCTTTGTTTTTATGTCTGTGTTAACTAATTTCGACACATTCCTTCCTCAAACCCGCGAAATTAAAATGCAGCGAATTTCGTGATCATGCTTCAACCGCAAAATTAAAATGCCGCAAAATTGAGATTCAATGCCATTTCGTAAGCAGTCCTCATCAATTTTAAATAGGCTTCATGGTCTTGGTCTGTTTTGCTCAAAGCAGTGCATATATCAGGAACAACGGGTCGTTTTCTGGCTATTCTTTGAAACTGTTCCTCTTCAGGTTGTCTGCTATACAATAAACAAGCTGCTTTATGCAATTTCCCTTCCAAATGACGATCTACCTGAAGTGTAACAGAGTTCAAAGCATTCAGCAGTTGGAACAGGAATCACGTCACAAGATTTAATCTAGGGGTCTAAGATAAGTTTTGGTTCTGTAGTTCTTAATACATTCTGAATTTTAAACCTTATAGCTCCAAATTAATTTGCTTATTTTTCTGACGGATTAGCACAGAAACTATGAAAGCAGCCTATTTTTAAACTATGTTCTTATAAAAAATATGTTGATGTGCATAACTGGTGAATTAACAAAACACACAACAAAAATGTACCTGGTATTTCGTGACCACATTTGTGCCTTCCGTAAACACTTTTAGAGAACTCACAGAGAAGCCCTTATTTCCTGGATTGGCCAGGTGTTGCTGTTTATATTTGGTGCACATCTTGCGCCAAATTTTTGTTACCGTTGATTTTCCATATACAGTGTCGACTTCATGGCCTATTATTTTTTTCCGAGATAAGAATGTAGATAAGTCTATGGAAATATTTTTTGTTTTTTTCGAAGCAGTAGCCATCTTTCAATGAAATGCCGCATGTAACTAATTTTACTGTGATTTTTTAAATAAACATGGACTCTTCCCCGTGGATACATTTCCAATATATATACCGATAAAAAAAGAAAGTGATGGATGGTTCTACTTAGAACGCTCTACAATGTCTTTTGTTTGATTGAACTAAAAATGTTATGCAGCACCTCATTCAAACAAAATCTGTTTGAACAAAGAGAATATTTTATTATAAAAGAAGAATATTATATTATACGCACAACACTTCATTTAAACAAAGCCTGTCAGCCATTTTTTCAGGGCGTTTTTACTACCGTTAAACGGTAGTAAAAACTCAATCTTGAAATTGAGTTTCAAACTCAGTCTTAAAAATTGAGAATGAATAAAATAAAAAATATTTGAGGTAAAAAAATCCTTATTTGATTCAATTTTCAAATTAAAACGTCTGTTAAAACAGAAAAATAAAACATTCAGATACGAAAAAGGTTGAATGATGGATAAAAACAAAATAAAAACATCAACACGTGTACCAGTGTACGACGGCTTTTCAAAAAGACGCTCCAACTTTGTCTACCATTTTCTTTATGCAATAATAAACCATCGGTGGTCGAAGAAACTCGAAGCTCCTCCACGGGTAAATTTATTTTTAATCCCATATCATATATATATATATCATATAATCATGCGCAAAAGATTAAACATGTGATTATTATGAACTTGCGAAAAAATCTATATAAACAAAGAGGATTAAAAATATATGTTGATATCCTGTTTCGTATGAGGTATAATCGCCCTGACCTTTAGTTCGTGAATAGTGAACTTATGCACCTTTGCTGACAATACACTTGACGAAGTACACCAACGGGAAGGTAGGTCAATGGGAAAAATTATGCAAACACATCTCAAAACCTCAGAAGCGCTTGAAAACAGTTTAGGCACAAGGTATGTTACACAAAAATATGGGTTGTTCGTTACCGTAAAATAATTTTTTAATGGCTGCGAATTGCGTGTGTGGCTGCCGTGATCTACAATGCGAAGTCTCTGGAAAGGCTGTTTTAGTTAATCTGGGAATACAAAATCTGACAATTTCCCTCCGCCGCCAACCGCAGGTGGCGCCTCCGGGAGACTCTAAACTCAATCTTACAGTAAGAACGGTTAGCTTTAAATACTGGAATATTCCCTGACTATATATGAACAGCTGCCTACTTTAGGTCATATATTACTCTGAAAAAATACAATTTAAAATGATTATATATGCGATACTTTATTCAAATATATATTTAAGAAGCAATTGGCTAATTTATTGCAGACAATAATTAAAATTCTGTACATTCATACAAATTTCTCAACAAAATAAATAAATAAGCAAAACAAATTAGGTCTTCATTCCTGTTCTATAGAATCACATTTTTCAAGATGCATCGTGTTTGACGTCGGACGAGTCAGTCAAGGAAAAGAATCTAAACAATAAGGGATCGTCTCCACGATCGTTTCAAAAATAATCGTTTCAATTCGTATAATTTTTTTTTGAAACGATCTCTATACGAATTTGAAACGATTTTAAAATATTTTTTTGCCAAAAAAATCGTTTCAAATTCGTATAGAGATCGTTTCAAAATAATTTAAAATCATTTTGTTGAAACGAAAATCGTTTCGCAATCGTTTCGCATTCGTTTCATAATCGTCTCACAATATCAACATCAATTCGTTTCAACAGTTTGTTAAATTCGTTTCAGTTCAAATCATTTCAAAATCGCTTCAAATTTAACACCATTATTATTATTATGTTTATCACACGCACCGATTTCTAAAGAAATTTTAAAATTATTTAAAATATCTATATACATCGATCTACGGCGATGTTTTAGCTTCCTACGATCCTGTTTTTATAATTTATAAACGATCTACGGCGATGTTTTAACTTCATACGATCATGTTTTGATAATTTTTAAACGATCTACAGCGATGTTTTAGCTTCCAACGATCGGATTTTGATAATATTTAAACAATCTACAGCGATCTTTTAGCTTCCAACGATCGTGATCTGATAATATTTAAACGATCTACGGCGATGTTTTAGCTTCATACGATCGTGTTTTGATAATTTTTAAACGATTTACAGCGATGTTTTAGCTTCTTATCATCTTATTTTTATGGTTTTTAAACGATCTACGTCGATGTTTTCGCTTCATACGATCGTGTTTTGATGGTTTTTAAACAATCTACGGCGATGTTTTAGCTTCTTATCATCTTATTTTTATGGTTTCTAAACGATCTACGGCAATGTTTTTCGTTTCTATGATCGTGGTTTCGAAACTACGTAGTTTTATCACCCCATTCAATGGAAGTGAGAAAGAAATGTCTAAAAATAGTTTCAAGCAATTAGTTTATCACGTTTTTTATTGTTTTTTAATTGTTTTGGGAGAACAATTTGCTTCAGAATTCGTTTCTAAATTCGTTTCAAAGGTTTTTTCTGCATTCGAAAAAATAGTTTCGGAATCGTTTCCCATTCGTATTCCATTCGCTTCCACTTCGTATCATTTTTAAGCTTAGAGTTTAAAATAAAATTCAATCGTTTCAAATCGTTTTACCTTCATGAAACGATCTGTAAAACGATTTTAAAAAATGATGATACGATCTCGAAACTATCATAATCGTTTCAATTCGTATAAAATGTGAAACGATTGTGGAGACGGTCTCTAACTAAGGTGGATATTTAGTGGTACATTTAATGTAGATAAGGAATTATGAATAAGGTGTTTGAATAACGAGTTATGAACGTGTTGAAATAGTTCAGTTCTATATGGGGTGTGATAGAAGTATAGCTAGGCCTGTGATAAAACACACGCCCCAGTTTCACACAGCGTGTTTGGAGGCGTGCGCATGTATTCGCAAGCCATTCACGAGCAAGACTGCATTATTAGTACTATATGCACAAAAAAGAGTTGATAGAAAACTTTATTTAAACATTGTTGTTCACCTTATTGCAGCTACGGCAAATTTTTTGCTGTTGTAGTGCAGCGTCTTACATCCAGCAAACTGCCAAAATTTAATTAAAATTGTTGTTGCCATAATTTTTAGATTCCCAAGGATGTCATGCTACATGCATATTTAGATTTTTTTGTTTGGTTCTCTGTAATTAAAATTGTTTGCTTTGTTTTAATTGTTTTGTTTATTTTTTCTGTTTCAGCTTGACTTTTACTTTAGCGACGCAAACCTGCACCATGATAGATTTTTTCGCAAAGAAATAGAGACAAATACTGAAGGCTGTAAGAAATTTTTTTTAAAGATTTCTGTATAGCATATTGTAATCTTTGTCCTTTAAATGAAACAATGGATAATCAGTGATTGATGGTTAGTAAGATTTTAGAGATCATTAGTGAATGCAATACAGTCTAAAATCATGATTAGTGGTGTTGAAGCCAGGTGGAGCTTTATAGCGGGAAAGTGGATTTGTGGAGTTTCCAGGAAATGGGTAGGTAGTAAGGGACCGTCTCCATGATCGTTTCAGTTTTGATACGAATTGAAACGATTTTCATCGTATGGAAATCGTTTCATTGTATGGAAATCGTTTAAATATTTTTTTTACATCGTTTTATAATCGTATCATGAAACGAATTAAATGTTTCATATTTTATTTGCAAAACGATTTTGTATAAACAACGTGAAAATGAAACGATTTTGAAACTATCTTGAAACGATTTTGAAACTATTTTGAAACGATTGGGAAAAAAATCTGAAACAATTCGATACGATTGTCAAAATATCATTTGTGATACGATGTCAGGTGTATGAAGTAATTGAAACGAATTTTGAAACGATGTTGAACCAATTAAAAACCAATAAAATTGTATATAAATGTAAAATTATTGTTTCTCTTTTCTCTTTCTTTTATTCAACACAACATCGACATCATCCACAACATATTCTATTGTAAATATCGTAAAACAGTTGTTTCAAAACTAAAAATAAACAGTTTTTCTTAAAGCTAACAATTTCCTTCAAAATGGAAAATAATTCAGAAACTTACGAAACTGACGATAGTGACTGGATGTTCGACAGTGATTCTGAAACGGAACATAATAACAAAGAGAAAGTTGAACAACTTTATCGAGGTTTGGATTTATTTAAATTCAGTACGGCACCGTTGTTTTGTTCTTGTTTATTTTTTATATTTCATGTAGGTCAATTAATAAAAAACATAAAGAACTTTTTAAGATGTTTTAAACATCTAAAAACATTTTAAGCATTTTAAACAAGCTCTCAATGTTCAGCATTCTTAAATCATATTAAACAATTTCATGTTTTGAAACAGGTACAGTTTTACACGCAATCGGTATGACGTCAATGAACAGCAGGTGTTTACAGAAAAATGTTTAACAACGTGCTTCTTTTGTTTAAATTGTTAAGACATACTTTTTTGGTTCAGCCAGGATGTTTCTTAACTTTAATTGGATTCCTGCATTAAAAATGATATTTTTATATGTTGTGGAGAATAAAAAGTTGTTTATCAAGTCCTTCGAAATTTTTTTAAAATCTTTTTTCGTTCTAAAGTTATTTAATATTTAAGTATTCAAAAACCGGGATCTTATGATGTCATAAGAAAGTTTTGAAAAATGCTGACATTATATTTATACCTGTAATTAAAGATGAAATCATTCTTGAACTACAAAACTTTACACTTTATGTCAAGATATCATCTAGAGCATAAGTCCACACTGCTGAAAAGTTTTGATATTATGTAAGTTCGCAAGATATATCACGTATTAATTTATGCTTACTACCCTCGGGCAACTTACAGACAGTCCCTTACATGTCAATGTAATGATCTCACTATGGGGAGAAAACCTTGGATATCGCTTTTTGGGCTAAAAGATAGCTTGTGATACACTGTTCTTAAAAAAAGCTGTTAAATTATTATAATCTTGAAAATGACGTCACAGCCTCGATTTCAACTTTCCTTTCCGATTTGTTTTACTTGTATTTATTCAAAAATACGGCCCTTGGCAACTTTTAACAGCTTTTTTGTTAGTCACCGACATATCAGGCACAAATTGCAACAGATAAAATATTCACAGGTTGCGCGTGCATAGTAAGAACACTGTTTTCCGTCATTTTATCAAATATTTCGTCAAAATTGGGCATTTTCTTTAACATTTGACGACAGTGTCGGGAATACGTCAAGCTTTCCCGTAATGTTAGCAGAAGCGCAAAAATTAAAAATGGTAGGTTACGGCGGTAAAATTTAAACAAGCATTATTTTTGCCGTACAATAGCTACAGTATTGGAACTTTTTTTTCAATGTGCTTTTATGAGAGCAGAAATAATACACAGTACACAAAGTATAAGTTATCGTCACAAAGATGTACGTTTTAAGAATTTTTTGGCTATGTTTCTGCATCAGACGTCAATAACTATTAAATACTTCAACAGAAAGGCTAGGGAGCTTAATGCATTTGTTGGAAAATTTAAATAGATGGGTGAAAGAAGGTGTAAGTATCTGGAGGAGTCCAGTTTCAATATCACGGCAATAAATATTACTCTCGAAATTCCACCCCAAATAAATGACATTACATAATATGAAAGAAACAGTTGAGTTAGTTCTTGAGAGTGCCAATGATAAATGGGATTAAATATATATGATACACTGTTTACTAAAATTTTGACAAAAGTGATCAGCTGAAAAGAAAAGAGAATTAAGGCAAAAAATACAAAAATTAAAAAATGCCTGGAAGAAAAATGTTTTGTTCAAGGCAAAGTCATGGATACAATTTTTAGGAATCAGACAGTCCAAAATCTACCTACAAAAAAGCAAGATCCATTCAATATCTTGAGAATAAAGAAAAAGCAGTGGAAAGAATGATTTATAGCTATATATTAGAGCAATTTATAAATATATATATTTGTTATATACATCTATTATATAAATATAATGTACAACAACAAATGTGTCAAACATATTTAAAACTAATTTTAGAACAAGTTAAAAACATACTGGGCTGCATGATTTCACCTTACATTTTTTTACAAAAAGAAATGTTACACACTTTTTAGCAAGGAAAAAAATTACTAAAGAGAAAAAAAAGAACTAAAGAAACATTTAAAATATAAATAATAAACAAACCAAACAAACAAACAAACAAATATAATTGCTGTATTAAACATCTTTTTAGGAATAAAATAATCACTAGAATCTCAAACAGATGATACACCAATCAAGAAAAAAGGCATAGGCTTAGACCTAAGTAAAATTAATTTCAACAAAAATGCACTGAGCAAAAAAGCATATGGAACATGGTTCGAAGATAACTATTTGAAGTTTAAATATAATATTTCGTAAACAATATTAACACACAGATAATTTTATAAATTCCAGATAAATTTTTCTGAGTTGGCACGAAAGTACGGCATTCTTGGCACCACTGGAGATACGGTTGTCAAAGAATACCTGGAAAACACATTGTAAACACGAAAAATTTGAATCTAAAGAATAATATTTCACATGACATTTCATAAACCAAACAACAGCTTTCTCCTGATTTGTATCCAAACTTGGGAAAAACAGTTTCTAGACAAAAATTTGAAGGTGCCAAGTATAAATAACTTGCGGTTAAATGACACATGCAAAGAAAAATATAAAATAAATAACATTGCTAAGAAACTTTTAGACCAATGGAAAAAATATATATAAAGTGTTTTTCGGTATTTTTAACCACTGCTCCTTTTTTTTTGTGAATCAGCAATCTAAAAATTTTGGTGACAATACTTTTAAAAAAAGTTCAAATATCTCAAACCGACAATCTGCATTTTATTGCCTGTCGATTTTTAAAATTTCTTCTGCACAAAAGCTTGTGTATATACATATTAATAGCTTTGTTAAATAGCTTTTGTATATATATATACTGTACTAGCTAGCTATGCTTGATTTGTCTCAGTAATTTAATTTGTTTGGCGATAAACGTAAAAAAATTTAATTACCAGTAAGGCATTTTCAGACATCCACTCTTTTAGAATAAAATAACACAATTTTTTTCTAAAAGCTCTCAAAAACTTTTACCTATTAAGGTCCATTATGTGGCGCTTATATCCGCACCCTACTAATGCAAGAGAATACTAGCTAAACTGCTTTTCTAATTAAGCTACTTTTTTGTACACAGGCAGGATTTGCACCCACAAATATTTAGCTAGCTAATCTGCAGTGATCTAAGACCTACATAAAGTTTGTATTTTTTGACTGACTTTTTTATTGTTGCTTATATTACTGTTTATATTTATATATATACTGTTTATAAGAATATTTAGCTATAGCTAGCTAGCTGTCAAACCATGATGGTAAAATCCGAAGTTTAGCCAGGCAAACACTTCTGGAGTTCTTAGTAAAATATATAGCTATAATTTTACCTATAGCTAGGAAGTTGAAAAAAAATATAGAATAAAAAATGTGTCAAACCTTGTTTTCTCTGTGTAATCACAAATACCTCTCAAACGTTTCTGTCAACGCAAAAAGACATTAATAAAGATGGCTGCCTTCCTGCCTTCTTCTCCCAAACTTAAAAAGTATTGGCGTATCAGCGATGTATGCAGCCACAAAAACACTACGTCAAAAGAACACGTCAACAGCAAAACGCGGCAAATTATTTTGAAGAAACGCAGTATACACGTGCTACTCCCGAAAAAATTGAAGAGTTGCCCAAGCCTTATTACATCATAAATGATGATGTCATAACGTTAGCTGGAAATCTTTTAGGCTCAATATCTTGAGAACGAAAAATATTTTTTAAAAATTCCAAAACACTTGATAAAGAACTTTTCATCCTCTATGACATACAAAAATATCATTTTCAATGCAGGAATCCCTTTAACCCTATTTGGTCCAGGGTTTTTCGAACATACTATGACCGGGGGGGCGGATTCCGCCCCCCTTCAATAACTTTTCATAGGGTTGTTCAAATTGAATCAAACTTGGCACACTTATAGTACGTCATAAAAGGAACAAAATGGCGGCAATAAATTTTGGATTGCGTCAGCACATTTTCTGTGACGTCATCAGAAGGTTGAAATTTGTTTAAAATGCCACTATCGGCTTAAAATTTAATTACTTTTGTTCTAGAGCGAATTTTTACATTCTGTTTGAAGTTTCTGAAAGATAAATAAAAGTTATTTAACATATCTTCCGGTTTTTACATGGATCGCATAAGAAATTGCCAAAAATTGCCCGAAAATCCGTTTTTTTCTGATTTTCGGGTTAAACCTGACAAAATCGGGAAATCGGATTAGTCACGTGTCCAAATTATGCAAAATGATTCTTCTTGATGAAACAAGGTTATGTTGAAAGTTTCAAGTCCTAAGGATAATCCTAACAGGAGTTATTATATTTTCCCCATTATACGGATTTCATAGAAATTTTAAGGGGTAGTTTCGAGTAATGGCCAATATCAAAGCCTCAGAAAGTCAGTAAGTATCATAGCCATATAACAAAGCAATAAGGAGTTATTAAAAAAAAACGTGAGGGGGGGCGGAATTATTTCTTTTATTCTTTTTATGTAAAACGAATTTCAAACAAACACCCTGAGACGATTTTGAAACAATCTTAAATAAATATGCTGAAACAATTTCTTCTAAGTGAAATGATCATAAGGTAATATAATGAAACGATTTTGAAACGAATTATGCTATCTGAAACGATCTCAAAGAAATATAATGAATTGATCTTGAAACGATCTTGAAACGATTTTGAAATGAATTTAGTTTTTAATGAAGCGATTTGAAACAAATTAGAAAATAATGAAACGATTTCCAAACGCTTTCAGTAAAACAAATGTTATTTTAAAATCGTTTCAAATTCGTAAAGCAAGTTATGTTAATTAAAAAATGAAACGATCTTGGAGACGATCCCTAACTCAATTTTTGTCAGACTTAAGCATTGCGTACATAAGAAGTGTAGTGATATTGCAGGAATGTTAAAAGCTGACATTCCGTTTGTATGTAAGCATTGCAAAAGTGTGGTTATTGAGGATGAAATATTTCTGGCTTTAATAATGTAAACCTTGGCTTGTTAGATATGGTTAAGAACTTCTGTTGTTCAGTTGATATGTTGGTAGTAATGAAGTTGTTGGAAGGAGTGTTACTTGCAGGAGAGGTTCTACTTTAAAAAAAATCCAGAGCGTTACTTCCTTTATTGACTCGCAGAATCTTGTCGAATAAAGTAAAAGTTAGGTTGTCTAAGACCTGTGTAAAAAGTGTTACGTTGTTTAGTAGTGAGATATGGGCAGTGAATCAGATCTTGACTGTTTATCTGTTTGAGAGACAGAGTTCAGATGAGCTAAGAAGTAAGCTTTGGAGTAATATTGGAAAGAAAAGAGGATGTTAATCGGGTAAGAAAGTGTAGAAACCTCTAAAGACTTGACAGGACCTGACAAGTTTCGAACTAACATGATTATAATGTTAAATATGTCTCAACTATTGTCAAAGTGTCAGCCTTTTGTTGTTGAAATCTGCCAGTGTATTTTTAATCTATTATATACACTTTTAGATATTGAGTTAGCAACAATATTAAAATGCAACAAAATTAAACAATTGACAATGGATATGGCTGTACTTGCAAAGGCTGTTGAAAATTCAGATCAACTGCAGGTTTGTTTAATTCTGTTTTTGCATCTCGTATTAATAGGCTAATACGTTTGTCTGCAATGCCCATATGGATATTAAAATAAAGTTTTGGAATCAACATGAGTATTCTTAACTTTTGGGCAAAATACATCCTTTATAATCTTAGCAAACAAATCTTTCTCTTTATATCTATCTGCCTTTTCAAGGGTTTTCATCTTTTTGAGTCCCTTCCATTCCCCAATAACCATTCGCTTCCAGTCTACTGTTACATATAGTAAAATTTTGCAAGGCAATTGTTATAAAAATTTGAAATTTAAATTTGAATTAAAACAGAAATGAATCACGAAAAAGTGAGTACGCAAACTTGTTTTACAAAATTCGTATTTTGTATTTTTACAAATACGAAATTTCTGTATTTCGTATTTTGGTTGGTTTTCCTAGAGAGCATCACTTATTGTTTCTCTTTAAGTTATCTTTACATACCTGATTTGCAACTTGGGTCGTGGATGGGACCCCCAAAGTAAAAAGTAAAAGATATGTCTGCATGTGACGTTTGCAAAGCATATGTTTTCATGTCTCATTTGTTACTGGACAAATGAGCTCTTTCTTGAAATTAAATCAAATTAGTGAAGTCATTGCATTGTGCTTATATACGTTTGAGGCAAAATAGCTTGGAAACAGGTGGAAATAACTGACATATCCTGGGACTTATATTCGATCAATTCCCCTATGCAGGTTAACTTCATCAAAAAACCTGTAAACCTTAGTACCTCTTCAGCCATTTGTTGAAAGATCTTGTATATTATTTTGGACAGTATTTTAAGATTTATGCAATATACGCGTGCATTATCAAATTTCCAAAGACCATTTTTTTATATGGACAGGTCATTGATGCAGTTATGTAAATATAGCCTCATCTCATCCACGGGCCATTTAAATAGCAAACTTTAATATTATACTACAGCTCAGTGATGATCGAACAAAGTTGAAAAGAATCAAACCACTGCCTAGGCATGAAAATACAGATTTACAAACTGTTTATGTGGTAAGTGCAATCAGATATATTAAGATATTTTTTACTTGCAAATTTATATTCAGACGCATATGTGTGTGTATGAAATTCTTATTCTTTTGTAATTTGCTTTATATTTTCTGTCTTCCTTTTGGTTTAAATTTAGGAACAGTTACCAGCTTATGTTGACCATGACTGGTTGAAGCAAGTATTTTCAACATGTGGAACAGTAGATTACATCAGGTAAATGAAAAAAACCATACTGTATATGGTTTCCATTTTTTAATATTGTTATATATTGATTTTGTAAAGAGATTTTTACACTATTTAACGCTGCAGTTTACCAAGATATCCACAAACAAACAAAATTAAAGGATTTGCCTACGTTGAATTCTCGAATCAACAAGGTGCTGAAAAGGCTTGCCAGGTAACATTTTTTTTGAAAATTATGTTTGAAGCGAATAAAAGTTTTCTGTTGTTAAGATTTTTTGTGCTGACGTGTGGGTTTTCATGACACATATTAGGGGGGTTCTAAAGACTTTGTGGAAATTGGAGAATCAAAAGGCTCTTAATTTTAAGAATGCATAACACTGTGATAACAAAATTGTTAAATAAAATACTTGCAAAAAAACCTTAACTTGTGATTGTCACCCATTCGAAATGTTCTGTCTATATTCCCTTGAAATTCTTTCCAACAGTAACTATGACTTGACTTGCATTATTTTTACTTGACCTGTATTATTTTTATTGGACTCGCGTGGTACAGGCGAGGTCCTATAAAATGACCTGTGTCCGTGCGTGCGTCGGTTAGGAACTTTTCTTGGAATTGGGTTATTAGTTTTTTCTGATTTTTTGCTCAAAGATAGAGAACAATAGACCCTCCAATGTGATGAATTCAGTTTTTTTAGAAAAAATCTTATCAGCTCAAAAATGGTGGATTTATGCGCAAAATGACCAAAACGATCCAAAAATATGTTTTTTACGACATTGCTCAGGATTGGGTTATTAGTCTTTTTTGATGTTTTAAATCCAGGAAGGTCCATTGAAGTTTATCTTATTGTTAAACGGAAAATTGGTCTTGATAAACGATTCCTTTTAGAAATTTCCACCAGCTAATTTACACCAAATATGTGACGGTTTTGGGGAAAACGGTAACAACCTATAATATCGGTAATATATACTGTATTGATACTACCCATAAAATTACCGATACAATAACTGTATTTTACCGATACTTTCTAGATTAGTATCGATACCTTTTTTTCATTTACCGATATTACCAATACATTTTTATTCCAATTACCGATACATTTTGTACCAATGCCAATTACAAATACCTTATTATCAATACCACCTATAATAACAATACCAATTATCACTACATTTTTACCGATATTAATATTATCAATACCACCTATAACCTATAGCAGGAATAGTATAAAAATTTGGCGTTTATTTTAACAAACACACAAACGTGTTTGAATCATTTATGGCTGTTTCACGCTCGGCATTTCCGTGAAATGTTTGCTAAAGTTGGTTAAAATATTAATTTAAAAAAAGAAATGTGTACTTACAGAAGCAATTTTAGGGTTCTTGTTTTTAAAATATTCATAAATTTTATTAAGAAAGGCAAGTCGTCTTAAACGGTCCTGCTCCTTTCATTCATAAACGTACATGCATACGGAATTTTGGAATGTAAGCAACCGCAAGTTTTATTATAGACATTTCAATAGCATTAATCTTTTTAATTGCCAGCTATCATTAGCACTTTAGTATTGGTAAAAAATTGGTATCGGTAATAATACCTTTCGTATTTTGGTAATAAATTAGCATTGGTAATATTGGTAATAATTACCAATACCTTTGGTATCGATAATAAATTGGTATTGGTAATATCAATACAATCATAAGAGAAGTATCGATAATATTATTAGCACTACCGATACTTGCTAAAAATGTAACGATACTTAATAATTTTTATTACCAATACTACCGTTATTTCTTTTGTCTCAATATCAATACTACCGATAAAATATTTACCGATATTATAGGTTGTCACCGTTTTCCCCAAAACCGTCACATATATGCTTCTAAATTGTGGAACCGGTAGAATACAGTTTTTAGTTTAGCCAAAATTTCACCCTAACTTGGAATGATTTTACTCACTATCTTTTTTATTAAGGTGTGGATAGTTTGGTATAAAGATAAGGTGCTATTTGCTCACAAGTTTAGTTTATTATGATAGTTATTATTTCTTTTTCCCTTTACTATTTTTGATATACTTTAAATTTCTTCGATCCAGAGTAAAAAAAAAAATGATTTACAGTTTTGCTATACAATGTTTGGAAAGCATTTTTTGAATGAGCTTTTTGATTGTTTAAAATTCCTTAGGTATTTTTACTCTATATGGAATTTAAGCACTCAAAAGGCAGGGTTTTTATTGTTATCCTGTTACCTGTTTAACAATAATTTTTCAAGAAAAGAACTACATAGAACTCATGCTAGCTAGGTTTTACGTGCATAGGTTTATTGAATTTAAATGAAATAGAAAATTGAATTGGCAAGTGGGGCTTTAAACTTTAGCTTGTTCTCCCTCTGTTTTTTTATTCTCCTAGAGCATGCTTGTAACTTTAGGACTAAATAACTTGGAAACGATATGTTGACGTCAGTTATTTTATTTCTACAGGGGTTACTAGGGATGATTTAACACAAAAATTGGTCAAATTCCCCCAAAGTTTAGCAAATTTAACCAATTCAGAATCAAAGGGTTAATTACAACACCAAAAAATATTAAACCTTAATTAAACATGAGTCGATACATCTTCCTAAACAGCGTTTCAAGCTTGCTAATTAAATTTCTTAGAAATAATTTTACATGGAGTGCGTGTGCTGACGTCTTAATTTTGTTTCTTCATTTTTAACCCACCAAGCTATAAGTGTGTTTTTCTATTCGATTTTATATTTATCGCCTATGAAAATACACTAAAAATGATGAGAATAGATTATTAACTTTCTGGAAAAAATTTTTTGTATATGGACAGGTTAATTTTTACGTTACGTTAATAATTCTGGAATTTTGACAAAAAATCAAGATGTCCTGGAATTATCCTGCAAAGTAATTGTTAAACTTAGATTGTTACTCTTCCCCTTTGCAATCCAGTTCACTATGATAACACCTCAACGATATTATACTAGGGTACTATAATAACAAAAGTAAATCAAACATTAAGATTAACATTGACGTTGTCTTTTGAACGCCAACAAACATTAAAACTCATTGAATAATCAAACCATCCAATAACGCAAATGTAACATAAAATCAGAGAACTATTTCGTAACTCTTTATAACCCTATCAAGTTTTTTTGATCTCCAGGTAACTGGGGCTAGTGTCGCATTGCCATTAAAAAATACAATATGCGCTCCTTGAGAATCTCCAGTAGGCAAACTTACATGTGTCGCATCACCATACACAATAATCTTTAGGTTTTCAGGAAACACAAGACGAAATTTTTTCGATGTTAGTTTCTTAACAGCATCTACTATATTTCTAACCGTTAGAAGTTTTCCATAGTTACTCACACAATAGCTATCAAATGAACAATCAGGTCTTGTTTGTGATGTAACCCACAATAATTGTCCACTTAATGACCGCAATGACTTCTTTTTAACATCAGTCAATTGGTCGTCTTTGCCTCGCAGTCTTTCATATGGCAACTCAATGTGTTAGTTTGATGTATTTGTCTTGATCAACATAAACTTCATCTCCTGTTTTAACAATATTTAATCCAATGTACCTGAAAGAACCATTCTCCAACTTACTAATTTTAAAGATCTTAAACATATTTTGAATTACAGATTCTTTTAATTTCTTTGTTCCACAGAATACGAAGTCACCAATATGAGTTACCAGAATACCACGTAGCAGGCCATTGTGATCATGCCATAGAAATAATGCATTATCATCTTCTTTCCTCCAAGGTCAAGTAGCACTTTTTAAACTCTATTATATCACATTCAAGGTGCATCATTCAAACCATAGAGACAACGCATAAGCTTTAAGATCTTCCCTTGTGCCCAAAGAACGTATGAAGACTTTTCTTTCTATTTCATCACATTGTAAAAATGCATGTCTTATGTCCAAACTTTCTAAATTTTAACCCATTGTACTAGCAGATACAAATGTATAAACAAAAGTGAATCTGTTGTACCAGCTTTTTTTCTTCAAAGCCCTTTGCCACCAGTCTGGCTTTCAGCATCATTAAATACCCCTAATTATTTAGGCAACATCTTAGAGAATGAATACACACGTGTATGATGTTCTTATTTCTCCTAATACATTGCTCAGCACCACAACAGCTGTGCAATTTTGATAATTTATCTGGAAGTTGTTTAGCATTAGCTTCTATGTTATCCTCTTTTCAGTGCCTCAATTATTTTATCAATTGCTTTAGCACGCACAATTTTATTGATGTACATCCGGTACATCGAATTGTACTGGGAATGTTTCTACAAAAACACTTGCTTCTGAAGTTATCAAAAAGGGGACTTCACACAGGTAAAAATATCATGGCATCTCCAATTAAAGCAGAAAAAACAATCGTTCGATATTATTCTGCACAGTTTTGCTTGTCTCTCCAATTGAATACGAATTCTTTCTTTTGATTAAGAAAAACGTATTAAATGAAAAAAAGAAACATCAACAAACAAATTATGTTGAAATTCGTTTCAGGAGGCAATTTACTTCGTCTCCATTCACTTATCAGGAGAATTACTTTTACAAGTTCCTTCAGCCTTGATTTTACATCAGAAAAGTTTGATCTATAAAAACAAAAACAACAATTTGCAGGACTTTTCATACAGAAAGAAACAATTGAAAAAGTTAACCATATTAGTCACAGGTAAATTCATTTGAATTGTTTTAAAACCAATCACTTGTTCCAGTGGAGTTTTAAACCAACGTGATTACTTCAAAATAATCCAAACTTTTTTGCAGAATATTTAACCAATCAGGTCACTTTATAATAAACTAACAACACGTGAAATAAGATTTGCACAAAACATGTTGCATAAACTTTACAAAAGCTTTATAAAGACAGCTTTAAAAACAAGCAAAGAAGAAAAACACTTTAAGCCATGGATTATTTCCCTTTTGGCATAAAGTATACATATAGTAGCAAAAGTATTCATGATTAAAATTCACTTACTCTTTTCAAGGATTTGTTTCTCATCAAAGTCACACTTTAGCGATCACACACTGAAACAAGAAAATGATTTTTAAAAACTGATTTGTGGATTGAGAAATTTGACTGGTTAAAATGTCTATTAACCCCAACTGTCTAAAGCAAAGCAGTAAACCAAAATAGACATATTACCATTATTTACCGTTCAATACCGGTAAATAATTTAGTAGTAATTATTATTGTTTTATAAGTGAAAGTATAAAAAGCTGTAATTGAAATTATAGGTCATGCTAAGTATGAAAAATCAAAAATGAAGATTTCATTTTTTGTTTTTTTGGAAACTAGATACATATAGCCATCTTCCGCAAGTAAAGTTTTTCATTTCAAAATAAATTCTTTGAAAATCTTTGTGCCCAAAGTTGTTAAACGTTTTTTAGGTCGGTCATGGAAGGAATTCATTTAAATACTATAATCATTGTTTTTAGAGATAGCTTGAAAATCATTTTACATTTCGTTTGACGTTTAGTTGTATATCTAAAGAAGCAGTCTTATTTTTTTGTGAAGTATCAAATCTCTGTGTGGTATGTACATCGTGTAGAAGTAATTTATTTTCAGGTACCTGAGGCTAAAGTATTAGGGACTAAATCTTTTCCTTCCGTGATCGGATTTAGTATTCCTTTCGTGATTGTATTTAGTACAATAGTTTAGAGTATGTTAGCCACTATTGATGTTTAACATTTTACATTGATGTAAATTTTAAAAGTTATATATGTCACCATCTGTCAAAAATAGCTTGATAAATGATGATTACCGTTGTGAGGCATCTGAAAATGCTAAATTGTTGCTTCAGGCTGTTAAATCAAAGCTTAGGAAAAGTGAACAACGGAGTCTTGCTGCTGAATTACCAGATGATCCTTTAGATGTAGTGGAATTGGGAGTGTGTTCAATCAAGAATCTGGAATGTATTTGGAGTCATATAAATCAATCACTTTTTTAAAATGGACCACCATAAATAAACAAGTTAAGGAAATCACGGAAGAGGTAACTGATGACGAAGAAGTAGGAATGATGTTTAACGATATAACCTATGGGAACAAAATGAGCATGCATAAATATAACACTTACAGGAAATATTCTGAATTGAAGTATTTAAAGAAGAATTTAAAATTAAAAGTTATTCCATCTGTAGACTTCTGAAAACACTACGAAAATAAGCAGAGGCATGAGATACAAAGTGCTTATTTTTGAGCTGGTAACAGAGATATGTCCTTCTATCAAAACATTTCACTTTTAAAGCGATGGGTGTGCTGATCAATTTAGGTCAAAATTTGTCTTTCAATCATTCTGCTTTTACCCACCATCAATCAAACTGGCCTGGACCTATGGAGAAGCAAACCATTTAATTTAATTTAAAGGATCAAATCAATCAATACCAATAAAGTTACTTTGTATCTTAATGGTTAGTTCAACTTCAAATTTCTCTTGTTTTCCATGAAAATCCAAGGTGATGAACTTTCTCTCCCCTCCTGTTTCTCCCTTTTCACCCTTCTCAATTCTGGTTTTACTGTTTTAATGAAAATCAAATTTTTAATTTTTAAATATTTCCAAGCCTATCAACAAGAAAATAACACCCGAGCAATAAATCGCTCGCCCAAGGTTGCAATAATATAGACTGGGCAAGCAATCTGAATAAATAAAATAAGTTTATAAACGCATATTTTATTACAAAATCTTTTTTATCTATTTTATCTTGTCTTTTTTATTTTGGTTATTTTTTACTGCAAATAATAAGAAAGATAACATTGATTTCCATGTGAGATGAATTGATATTGCTCAGCCAGGCAAAATTTTTGTGAAATTTGGGGAGCAATTAATGGCTCAGCTAGTTTCTCATTTCTATGAATTGGGGAGTCTTTGCGTGAGCAAGAGCGATCACTCTCCCCTTATTGGTAGGCCTGATTTGCCCTTTCAAAAAGGATGCAGAAAAGCTGAGAATGTTGCAATGGAGTCCTGTTGATTCAGTAATGATGAATAGCACCAAAAGAAAAGCAGAAGAACCTATAACTCAAGCCCATGCAAGTTAGAAATTATAATTAGCTTGTCTCATTGCATTTTTAATTTGTCTTCAGAAACGATGGACAACAACAACATGAGATTACTCAATGGTTCATGTCTTTAACACTTCGCGAACCCAAAGTGTTAATTTTTTCTTCAAATACTGAACACAACGTCCAGGTCATTGACCGGGTGCATTAAAGTCCGAAATTTCCTACCTTCCCTTCTTTATACCAGCCAACGTAAAGGCATAGACAAAGTAAATCAACTCGCCGTATATATTTAATTTGAAATCTATTACATGCTTTGTGTATAAGAATATCAAAATTCTAACCAGGCTGGTCCTTATTCTTATTTTTCTGTTCTTTAACCAATTAACCAATTGTGTTTAACCAAAAATTCCAGCCTGGTATTCTTATAAAGCATGTTCTTATAAAGAAAAAGCATGTAGGTGTACACTATTCTCACTTTATTTAAAGTTTTCCTAGCCTACCATTTTCCTCGTTTTGCTTTTTTTAGCAACCCTTAACACTCTTTCAGATAACCACCGCCGCCCCTTTGTTTATTTTGGTTATAATGTATCACGCTTTTATAATAATCTGGTATGTGTGCTGTTATTTCAGGTTAAAAAATAGGCCTATTGTTTAGAGAAAAAAAAGATAAATGAAAAACAATAGAGAAAAAAAATAATGACCAGGTTAACTGGTTAAAATTTTGAAATTCTTAATAAAATTATATTTTTTTAAATATCGATGGTCCCCCATTTAGCTGCTATAAATGTGTGCAAACTTAGTGACTACATCTAGACGTCTTAAGTTTTTATTGTGTTCAAAATGTTTTTTAGCAACCCACCACAGTCATTTAAAAAGCTCCACAACCTAGCATGGTTTGTGGTCACAGGTCATGTAGCATACACCACTTTGGTTTTCCCAAATGTAAATTAAACAACAGAGTTGGGTGTGTCACTACTGCGAATGTGTTGTAGTTGCAGCTTCTGCATCTTGTTTTTTTTGTTTTAATATTCTTCCAGATACTCAACTCAGCTGCTCCATATAAAAACAAAAAACGCCATAGTTCATTGGATTCAAAATTACCCTACGTGGAAGAGAGTAAACCCAAGATTAGAGGTAAACGAAGGAGATCCAGCAGTTTAAGTGAATCGGTTTCAGAGGGCAAGAATTGCAAAGTAAACATTTTAAAACGAAAACGAAGTGCCAGTGTAAGCTCGGAAGACTCACTTGTTAAACCCAAACTTCGAAAGCAAGATCGAAACCGCAAGGAGAGTAAACAAAGCGAGTCACAATCGAGTTTAATTAACTTTATACATTTATCTAATAAAGGAAAAAGAAGGAGAGACTCTTCTAACGATGAAAACGACAATTCAAAACAGGTTAATTATAAAACTACCACAAGTGATTGCACTGAAACATGTGAAAGTAGTCGTAGAGAAGTTACAAGTGAGAAGAAAAGTCAAGCAGATATAAGTAAGAAAAAAAAACCCCGCAAACATAAAAAAACACAACAAGACATCAACGACGATAATGATGCGAGAGAAATATGCGTCCCACCACTTTACGTAATTAGCAAGTACGTCTTTGCCAACTATTTTTTTTCTACAATATTATAGTTATAAGCTATGCATCTTTGTCGTTGTTAAATGAATCTAACATTAAATTTTACGGGTATAACATATCGGCGCACCGGTGGGACAAGTTTTCCTGATATTTGATATTTTTCTCCCTAAAATTTGTACTGTTCTTTGGACCTACCTGGTACAGGTAAGGTCCTATAAAATAACCTGTGTCTATCCGTCCGTCTGTGACGTGCTTTAGTTTTTTCTGATATTTTGCACAAAGATTGAGAACAATAGACCCTCCAATGTGACGAAGTCAGTTTTTTAAAGAAAATCCTACTCACTTAAAAATGGCGGATTTATGCCCAAAATGAGCAAAAATGTTCCTAAAATATGGTTTTTAGCTCATTTCTCAGGATTGGATGGTTTTTTTTATAATTTTTGCACAAAGATAGAGAACAATAGACCCTCCAAAGTCACGAAGTCCGTTTTCTTAGAAAAAATCTTATCAACTTAAAATTGGGGGATTTATGCGCAAAATGAGCCAAAACGGTCCAAAAATATGTTGTTGTTTTTTAATTTTTTGCACAAAGCTGGAGAAAATTAGACCCTTGAATGTGACAAAGTCAGTTTTTCCAGAAAAAAACTTATCGTCTTAGAAATGGTGAATTTATGCGCAAAATGAGCACAAAGGTAGAGAACAATTGATCCTCAAATGTGACAAAGTCAGTTTTTGTAGAATTTTTTCGACCCAACAATGGCGGATTCGTGGGCAAAATGTGTCAATATAGTTTAAAAAAAAAGGATTTTCGAACTTTTGTGAGGATTGGATTATTAGTTTCTCCTGAGGTTTTAGATCCAGGTAGGTCCATTGAATTTTTGCTTGTTTCTACAAAGATTTTTTTTTTAAATGAATGACTAGTAGCACCACCCATATTGTGTATTTTGGGTCTTATTTTACTAGTCTGAACCACTGAACAAAACTTTGTTTATTAAGAAAAAGTCGGTAATTCTCATTAAAGATGAATTTATAAAAAATAACTTTTTTAATGTTTTTACAAGCTCGTGAGCTTGTATTAAAACGCAAATGTGTCGCACAAGAATGGAAATTTTTTCCTCTCTGACCACCGAAACGGGAGTAGTCGTGTGTTCGAATCTCATCTTGGTAACTATTTTTTCTTTTTTTTTTCTTTGCTGTTATAAATTTTATTTTTTAAAAAGATAAGTGTTCAAAAGCATTATTTAACTAACTGGTAAAGTAAAGGTGTTTTCACCTAAGTTTACAAAAGTGAATGTAGGCAGAATTAAGGTTTCCCCAAATGCCTGGAAAGTAGTCTGCGAAAAATAAAATTTCCACAACATTACGTAAGAGAGAAACGAAGACGCTCCACCATATCAATTTATTAAATACATCGATTTTACAAAATTTGGTTAAAATGTAAGCAAAAGGCAAATTATGTTGTAAATAATGACAAGAACGGAATTCTTTTCACTACGCTAATGACACGCCCACATAGAGAAATATGATTTCGGAAACACTCCAAAAGAACGTAAATTTTCCGATTCCGTTCTTGTTATTTGTCTCCACGCCATAAGCGCACAGGATTCTTTTTAACGAAGTTTGCTGTTTGTGACAGTTCTGGTAATATATTTTTTTAACTACAGCTATTTCCTTTTTCGAACAAATAAGATTTACTCGTATATTATTTTTTTTATTTTGCTTTTTCTCACAGAGTGACTCTCTTATATTCCGTTCTTTTATGGTCTTTCTTCTTCCTGACATTTCGAGGAATTTTCCGTTCAAGAAGATCTCACAAATCAATTTTGAAAAATAACTGCATAGTGTGTAACAAATATTATTGCCTATCTGAATAGCAAAATATGTCGTGTCTAACTTCGTAACATAAATCACAATCTGATAGACAGCTTTTTGTAAACTTTATTCGCGAGGTTGTTTACGTATATCATACGTCTTGTTCCTTTTAAGGACCGAGTGGCTGGTTCTAAAAAAACAGTATAAAAATCTGTGCAAAAAGGAAATGTCTCAACTGAAGCGAACAATGAAAATATTAAAGAGTGAGAAAGTTTATCAGGTTGAGCTCAAAGAAAAAATTCAAAAGACTATAATGGAAAAAAAGAATTCACAAAGTGAAAAATCGATTTTGCAAAGCAGGCCCAAGAATGAGCAACAACACAAAGACGAAAATACCAACCAACAAGCTGTTATAAAAAATGATGATCCAGCTTTAAAGCCAGAAAAAACTTTCCAAGTCACTCCTGGCACTGTAGTGAAGATGAAAACAGACTCAGATAAACTAACCAAAAAGACAATTAAGGTAGGTAGCGTGTTTGAGGTAGACATTTTTCTTTTCTTGCAGTGCTGCATTTTGAGCTGTGCTGTTTGAATAGTACTTTAGAAGTCTGATATCAATAATTTTTGTTGACAGAAAACTTCAGAGAAAAACAAAAGAAATCTATTTCTGTCCACAAGATGTTTTCACATAATTTTCTTATCTGTTCTGTATCAAGTTTAGCTTTTGAAAGCTTTTAAAGTTAACCTTCACAATTAGCAAAAAAAAGTCTTGTGGGAGTAATTTTTTTGGTAAATTTTAAGTATATATATTAAGACTGCACAACCTATGTGTTAAACGGTCGTTGGTTCGGATTTTTAAATACATCTATGAGCAGTACGTGAGAAGTATTTGCTGTTATTACCTTTTTTTATGAAGGAGGTTTTGTCAAAACTTGTGCAAGTTTCGTATGTTGACTACAAGGATGGCGGTAGGACGGTAAGGACTATATTTCCCTTTTAAAGCTCCTAGAAACTTTAATCTGCGAAAGTCAACTTTTCAAAATTAGGAAAATATCAATTTCATCACTGCTACTTTCTTAAATGTCAAAATTTGCTATTACTTAATATGACATCATAATTTATGCAACATAATTAAATCTGAAATTCTTTAAATGTGAATATCTTGAGAACGAAAAGAGCTTTTTAAAAAATTTAAAAAGACTTGTTAACCAACTTTTAAAGCTCTGTAATATAAGTCCAACATCATTTTACACCTTGGGTTCCCTTTAAAACAACAACTAATAAAATTTTCTTTAGCTGCAGAGCATGTAAGGCAAAAAAGGAACACGCTACACCTGTTTTATTTGCTTTTCTATATTTATCATATTTACTTCAGGGGTTTATTCGATTTCCAACAGCTGATGCTGTGGAGAAGTTACGTAAAGTTGAATTTTCGACATATGCGTCTTGGAACTTCACTTTGACTAAAATTTCAGGTAGGGCAGAATACATCAATTGAAGGAAAGATAGACCGATTTATTTACTTTACATATTTCAGTCCGAATTCTCAAACCATATTAACCTTTTAATGGGTGAAGACAAAGTGAGAAATGAATTCATTATCATCACCATCATATTCATCATCATCATCATCATACGCGTACGGTTTTGAAACTTAATAATTTTTCCCGTTAGTCATATCAATTCTTTGCCTAATAAAAGTTATTCTTAATATATATGAAAAATTACTGGTTTCAGTTTCTAACCTTTTTTGCTTTCTGGTAATAACTGCTTTCACTTAGTATAGGGCGCTGGCGAAGGTTGGTATAAAAAAGCCTTAAGGAATTGTTTGAAATCCCATAAAGGGTCCTTCCCTGTACATTTTTAGTCAAAAAAAATTAGTAATAGTGGTAAGGTTTATTGTGTACAGGAAATGGTTTTAGCTGTTTAAAATATTTCATTAAAAAAAATTGTTATTAAACAATAAGACCGAATGATTTTTATTCGGTAATTAATGCACTCTTGATGATGCACTCTTATTTTTACTTAAGTTTCTCTTTCCATGGTAGATTAAGTACATGGTAGTGTTTCTGTTTCTTCCTGGGATAGAATAAAATTGTACATATTTGCAGCCATCCAACCATATCGTTTAGCGTAGCAAATAAATATGTTCGCGATGACACGGTTGCTTTATCGAACAATAAGATTATTTAGCTCTTATGAGGTATTGTCTAAATTTTAACTTCCCAAATGATATGAAACATTCAATTTTTATTGAATAATGTTCATGTCAACCGATTGTAAAAGAAACTTGTTACTTGGTGTAATTTTAATTTAAAAAGTTCAAAAGATGAAATAGCTAAATATAATACTATTCATGCGTTTAGTAAGTTTTACCTGTAGCACTGTGATAGGTTACGAATAAAAAATGATTCTGGAATGTGGCATAATGAATGCTGGAGTTAATAATTAGGCTTCACAAAATTATATTTTTGTAAAATATTCGTGTCATGTTCGATTTCTGTTCTTGCAAAAAAATTTTCGGTATTGCAACCATTTGGGTAATATACTGATTATCTAACATCCAAACTTTAAGGATATTGCATTTTAATTAATACATCAACAAGACGTATGATATACGCAAACAACCTCGCGAATAAAGTTTACAAAAAGCTGTCTATCAAATTGTGATTTCTGTTACGAAGTTAGACACGACATATTTTGCTATTAGGATAGGCAATAATATTTGTTACGCACTACGCAGTTATTTTTCAAAATTGATTTGTGAGATCTTCTTGAATGGAAAATTCCTCGAAATTTCAATATTCGTTGGGTCAGCCTGGAGTAAACTGACTGACAGGAAGAAGAAAGACCACAAGCTCCACCTAAAATTTTCGAAATTCAGTAATTCAGTAACCCCTCCCCCCCCCCCCCCCCCCCTCCCCCAAAAACAAACAAACAAAAAACAAAAAAAACGTGGTATAAGAAGTAAGTCACTCAGTGAGAAAAAGAAAAATAAAGAAAAATAATATACAATCTTAATTGTTCGAAAAATATATTACCAGAACTGTTACAAACAGCGAACTTCGATAAAAAGAACCATGTACACTTTGGCGCTGAGACAAATAACAAGCAGGGAATCGGAAAATTTACGTTTTTTCGGAGTGTTTCTGAAATCATATTTCACTATGTTGGCGTGTCATTAGCGTAGCGAAAAGAATTTCGTTCTCGTCATTATTTATATATGGTGGAGCGTCTTCGTTTTTCTCTTACATATTTTAGTGGAAATTTTATTTTTTGCAAACTACTTTCCAGGCATTTGGGGAGACCTTAACTCTGCCTACATTCACTTTGGAAAACTTTGGTGAAAACACCTTTACTTTACCAGTTAGTTAAATAAAGCTTTTCAACACTTATCTTTTTAAAAAATACACAAGATGCAGGCGCTGCTTAAACTATCTCGCTATTAAAAATGCACAACTATGAAACATCGAAAATGCGACTCAATTCTACAATTTCTGCTAACAAAAAATACAGCCTATCATTCATGGTTGAAAGTCGAGCAATTGAAACGTTTAAGGTCTTAAACGGCATTTAGTTGACAAAAAATTAACATTTTGATGTCACTATCATGTTCAGCATACTTTCTTTGTTAACTTTGCCAAATTTTGTCGAAAATAAAGTAATTTTAATTTTTGGACCAATTTTGGCCTAAAATGACATTTAGGTGACAAAAAATCAAAATTTTGATGTCACCATCATGTTCAGCATACTTTTTTTGTTAACTGTGCTAAATTTTGTCGAAAATAAAGTAGTTTTAATTTTCGGATCAATTTTGGCCTAAAATGACATTTAGGTGACAAAATTCAAAATTATGATGTCACCATCATGTTCGGCATATTTTTTTTGTTAACTTTGTCAAATTTTGTCGAAAATAAAGTAGTTTTAATTTTCGGACCAATTTTGGCCTAAAATGACATTCAGGTGACAAAATTCAAAATTATGATGTCACTATTATGTTCAGCATAATTTTTTTGTTAACTGTGCTAACTTTTGTCGAAAACAAATACTAATTTTGGCCTGAACCGTCATTTAGATGACTTCCAAGTACTTAGAGAGTTTAGGTACGAAGTTTAAATCTGTGACGTTGCAATTGACCATTTGGTTAGTTAGTTACGAGTTGGAAACACATCCTCGCAGGCGGGATAGTAAAAAGAAAAAAAAAGTAAAAATAGTTACCAAGATGAGATTCGAACACACGACTACTCCCGTGTCGGTGCTCAGAGAGACAAAAATTTCCATTCTTGTAGGACACATTTGCGTTTTAATACAAGCTCACGAGCTTGTAATTAGTCAAGCGAGCTAATAATATGTCACCATGTTGACGTGGTTGCATTACCAAACCACTGCTTTTCAACCGCAATGTCCCAATGATCGTTTTCCGTTGAAATTTATGCACCGAATTAATATAGAAAGAGTTGCGGAGAGGTTGCCAAAGCAAAGGCATTAAGCACGGCAAGGAAAGGGCACAGCAAAGGCAAGGAAACAGGAAGAGGAATCAGCAAAGCAGGGGTAGGCAAGGCATGGGAGGCAGGCACCAAAAAACGCATAGTAGGGTAGGCAAAGGCACGGTAAGTGCTGGCACGCCAAGGGAAACGGTAAGGTAGGGGCAGGCACCTTAATAGAATCTCTCGCTTTTACGATTACGTATTCTCAATATATATAAGCTATGTATCATATTACATATCATAGGATTACTGAGAGCAGCGAGACACTAATAGACACCATATTTACCACTACAAGCGTCAATGTAGTTAAAAACAACGTTATTCCAACATCCATTAGTGACAACGATATGATCGAATTCGTGCGAAAAATGAACCACCTAAAATTTAAACCCAGATATATAAAATGTCGAAACTTCTCAAAGTATAACCACAAAGTATAACCAAAAAAGTAAACTGGGAACCTCTATATAACTGTACCGAAGTACACAGTGCCTGGGCGTTTCTTAAACGTGTTTTAATCGAAGCTTTTAACAAACATGCTCCTCTAATTTCTAAATGCGTTAAAGGACGTTTTTGCCCTTGGTTGTCAACTGAAATTCGTGCGCTGATGAACAAAAGGGATCAAGCACTCCGTAAGGCGCGTAAAAGTAAGAACGAGAACGACTGGATTTCGTACAGAAAACTTCGAAATAAATGCACCAACGACTTGAGGTCAAACAATTACCATAATAAACTTAAAGAACATTCAAATGATCCGAAGAAATTTTGGCAAATAATAAAAAGTGTAATGCCGACAAAACCAAAAACAACACCACGTAGCGAACGAGTTATTGAACACGAAGAATTTAAAGCCTCTGACGCACAAAGTAAAGCGAACTTATTCTGTTCTTTTTTCTCTAACGTAGCTTCATCGTTAAAACGAAAATTCATTTTTCTAAAGGATTTCATTTGGAAACCATCGGAGATACCAAGTAAATTGACAGAAAAACGTTTCCGATTCAAAGACGTCCCAAAAACTTTTGTAGAGAAAGAATTGAAGAAATTGAAAAGAAACAAAGCAACCGGAATCGACGGTCTACCGCCTGCTTTGTTAAAGGACAGTTCTGCATCCATATCGGAACCACTTACTTTTGTTATAAACCTATCTCTGAAGACAGCAACCATACCCACAGAATGGAAACACGCGCTAGTAACCCCAATACACAAGTCCGGCTCGTCAAAAAAAGTTGATAATTACCGTCCTATTTCTGTTCTGCAGACGCTGTCAAAAGTTCTCGAGAAATGTGTTCATGGACAACTCTTGAAATATCTCGAAGAGAACAACCTGTTGTCTAATTGCCAGTTTGGTTACAGGCAAAAGAGGTCAACTGAACTTGCAGCTACCCTGTTCATGGACAACATCAGGAGAGAAATAGATAAATCAAAACTGGTCGGAGCAGTGTTCATAGACATATCAAAAGCATTCGACACCATTAGTCACAGCACTTTGTTATCGAAGATGGCTGCTTATGGTATTAACGAAGCTGAGAAAGAATGGTTTTGTAATTACTTGTTTAATAGGAAACAATCTGTTTCGTATGACGATAAATATTCAGACACTGAGTGTTTTCTGTGGTGTGCCGCAGGGTTCTATATTAGGCCCTATATTGTTTTTGATTTTCTTCAATGACTTTGAAACAGTGTTAACAAAAGCCAGAGTAATCGAATTTGCCGACGACACAGTGATTTACGTTGCTCACCATTCTGTCGTCGAAATTGAAAAATCGTTAAATCACGAACTCCAAAATATTTCTACTTATTTCAGATTAAACGACTTAGTGGCAAACGTTAGAAAGGGTAAAACAGAGGTCATGCTGTTTGGCACCAGACAAAGGCTCTTAAAAGCGGAAAAAGGAATCACTGTGACGTTCAACCACGCTGAAGTAAATGTTACAGAGACATACAAATATCTTGGAACGACAATCGATCAGTCACTTTCCATGAGCATCAACTTCGAACAAATGTATAAAAAAGTATGTTCTCGACTACGTTTATTGAATTCCTTGAGATCAAATTTTCACGACGAAACAGCTTTGGTGATCTTTCGTAGTATGGTTTTGCCGTTGATTACCTTCAATTGTAGTGTGAACGTTAACTTGAATAGAACTCAACTGGATAAACTGAGTTCAATCGACAGAAGAATGACCCAAATAATTCGCTAAAGAAAGAAGGGCGAAGCCATAGCAGTACGAAATGCATGTCTTCGACACGTTTGCTGTTTAGTTCGTAAATGCATTGATGGTGATATCTGCGATAATTTCAAGAACTACTTCGCAACTAACACCCATACAAGAGTCACAAGAAACGCAAATTCCCTTTTGGTTTTGCCAAAAATAAAATTGGAAACTGCTAGAAATAGTTTTAATTATTCGGGTGTAAAACTTTACAACGACTTGCCGAAAGATATCCGCAAAATAACATGTTATAGTAGCTTTAAAGATAGGTTAAAATCGGATCATTTTATTTAATTCTACTATACTTGTGCCCCCCTTTTCCACATTCTTGACTTTAAACCCTTTTGCGAATGTATGCCTCAAAATTTTCTAATTTTTATTTCGTTAAATTTTCATCTATTTGTTTATTTATTTATTTATTTATTTAAACATCGAACACAAATTTGCCTCTGTCACTGCATGCATGCATAGTCCAAGAGTATAGAAAATATTGAGGTGCAAATAGGTATTAAATTTATATAAGGTCAATATACAGTGAATCATCTTAGCAGAATTATGTGCCAATACAAGAATTTAAACAATTCGTCATAACGCCAAAAAAACTATCAATTTTAGATAAATGTAAGATTAAAAGTAAACTTGGTTCAAATGAATTTGACAACTCTAACAACATTAAAAAGTCAAGGTACAGAAATGATCAGAGAAGTCAACGAGAAAGGCAAGATCTTTTAGTAAAAACTTCTTTTTTGGTTTCTTGTGCCTACCAGGTTCATCAACACAAATCTTTTTACCAAAAAGTGTTAGGTCTATTACAAAAACATGGCATTTTTGTGCTCTATAAATGAAAGTGATGAATGTATGCAACTCTCCCCTGTACGACTTAAAGATTACTTATTATCCTCCATAGCTATATCATATACTCATGATTACCTGGTTGTTGTAGGTGCAAGATAATTATGTTTTCCTAGCCCTGTATTTGAACCTAAATCTCTCATTTGCATGAGTGTCATAGCCATTATACCAGCAGGGCATGAGTATATATATATACAAAATTTTACAGGTGAATATTATATACACTTAAGAATTTACAGCACACAGCTTAGTTAATTAACCTTTTGAGAAATGCTGGGTTAACCTAACTATGTTACCCGGCGTAGAACGCTCAGTGGAAAGATTAATAAGAACTGTAAACTGTGCCACACATTCAGTATGACACAGGTATGCAGTATATGTCGTAAATCGAATGAAGTGCACACAACATTAGGTGTTTCGGGTGTAATATATTTTAAAAAAATAACTTTCCTACAACTTTAGCTCAACCAAAACATAGTTTATAACATGGTGTTACCCTGGCATAGCGAAAGACAGCAGCCCACCTTTTTTTTATTTTTCGGAAAATGTTCTCAGAGAAAGTTCAAAAATAAACTCCGGGGTGAGTGCTTACAGATAAACAATGTCGCACATCCATGTAGGTGTAATACCCTTGCAAAAAAACTTTATCCCAACTGTGGTTAAATATAGAAACACAGGTAACGACCTGTCGTTAACACTGGGCGCCTAGTATAGGTATACCGTGCCCACATCTGCATAGGCATAATACCTTTTTTCAAAAAAATGTAGCTACAATCGTCCACAAAAATATGGCTATTCACTCCCCTCCGTGGAATTCAGGGTTAAAAAGTGCCATTTGGGGCTGAGCGTTGTAAATGATTACACATGACTACGTCAACCTCTACCTATATAAACATTGATCATGAGTTGGAAAGGGAAGTAAGTATCTGTAGAATATGTTTTTATTTTGCTGACTTTGGTTCTTGGTTTTTGGTCTAAAATATCCGGAGCCAACATATTTTGTGGACGATTGTAGCTCGAACAAGCTATGTAACAGGACATTCCTAATCAAAGTAGAATTATCTCACTCACTGTAGTATATGTAGCTAGCTAGCTAGAAAATCTGTGGAAAAGAATTTTTCTATGCCAGCATGTAGCTAGCTATTTTATGCTACCTTTAAGTTAGTAGTTTTATGCTATCTAAATGGCTAGTTTTATACTAGATAAGTTGATAGTTTTATGCTAGCTAGATTTAGGTGTGAGTGAGGCTAAGAAGGGGTTTATTACATGTAAAAAAAGTGATATACACTAGCTATACATACCCTTTCTTTGTTATCTTGAAAATGCCCTTCCGTCTGTTGTGACGGAAGTTCCGTTTAAGGCGTTATGAATTTACTGGTAAATAATATTAAAAGTTCAAAGGTTATATATCATAGCAGTAAGCCGTTCAACCTCTAAACGTTTTTTTTTTCTGCACACTTCAGCAATGCGGTGCCAGTGTGCATGTATTTTTTGTCAAAATTGATATTCCGTCAAAATGGCTACTATGATTACAACAGATATTTTTTCAGGCTAAATTTCATCTTCTCTCACTCTCATAGCCTAAACTAGAATTAAGAAAAAAGAGGCTCCTGTAATTCAACAGTTAAGTCTAGTTCTAGAAAAAGCCTCACAGATCAGTCAAAGATAGTGTTGCGAGACTGCTATTTCCACTAGCTGTTAAAAAAGTACATCAGACAGGAACATAGCTACAACAATGCTTTTGTGACTGTGTTTGACCAAGAAACGTTCCGTCTACCTGAAGAATATTATATTATTTATACATGCTGTGTTCATATAAGTGAAAAAAAACTGAAGCCGTTTTATTGACTTTTCCGAAAATTTCTAAGCCCCACGAGAAATTTTACAACCATGATATCTCAATCTCCATCTATCTTCCACCAGGGAATTCCACTCCGTGTATTTTGGCGAAAATCAATAAGCAAAAGAGGTCGTTATTTATGTATGATTACGGTAGTGGTGATTGTCGGGCAGTGACGTAAATGGTCTATCATAAACACTATTTTCATTCATTTCATTAGAATCTGAAGAAGAGGAGTATTTTAAGAAGGCTGAAGAAGACCGACGTAAAAAATACGAACAGAATAATAAACGAAAGAAGAAACGTGGCGTAGAGAAGGTAACACTCGCATTTTCTTAACCTTGAATTAAGGTGTAAGTATTCTCCAATTTTATTTTTTGTGGAAACAGAGAGATATAATAAAGAGAAAGAGGCACAACGCGATAATTTATATTCAAAATCCTATTGTTTAAATAAACAATGCTGAAAAAGCGCGTCACTGGGTTCCAGTTCCTTTTGCGCGTTTCTCGCCAGACGACTAATTACTGATTCTTACAGCATAGAATTTCGACAATTTTGATTAAGATTAAGAAGATATTTAGGTTTTCCACTGAAAGCTCTTAGGGGTTTACCCTCGCTTTCGAGAAAATTTACCTGCATAATTTTCAAGAGAATCAGTTGAAGAAAACGCTCAAAGGTCAAGCAACCATATTTGTTGTTGTCGTATGTATGTATCAGAAACAACTGTTTTTTTTAAGAAATACGGAACAGAATACGAATCCTTCATAGATGTATGAAGGTAAGGGTTATTCTTTACTTTAGTAATAAAATTTAAGTGAATGACGATGACTAATCTAAGTTTCAGGACAAAATTCAACTGTTAGTTTTCGGCGTTGATAGTTTGACCCTTTAAATGCGCTCGGTGTATTATCCCACATAAAAAAGTGGCAATCTTTAAAAAGTCGAAGTTTTTGTAAACAAGCGAGCTTTAGCTAGCTATCTTATTTAAAAGTTATATTAAAACAGCTCCACCTATCTAATATCTTATTTCTATTTAGGTTTCAAGAGCTGCTCTAAAACATTTAAAAAGATTGGATTGCAGTGGAAAAGGTAGATTTGTCCCTCAATGAGGCTAACTACATAAAATGTAACCCACTATAGTCATATGAATGATTTCTGTCACAACTGTCAGTATTTGCCAGTATTTGGACCACATTTAAGCGATTATAAGCTCTGAACTCAACTGCTTTCACATCAGCCGACTAAAATATGCACTGAGAATTAATTACCAAAAATTTCACAACGCCACGTTATACGAACTCAGTATGGCAGGTAGAAAACCTTTTGATCAGCATTATGCCAGCCAAGTTACTGATTTGAAAAACTTCTCATACCAGATGAAAATGTCGATTAACTGTGCAGTTACTTAGGTAATATCAACAGGTATTGTCTTGAAAGATTCGTTTTTGATCAGTGATAGCTAAATCGAGCTATACAAAATTTTTTAAGATATACGCAAAATACTGACACCTAAACTGTTATAAATTGACAATTGGTTTGAAAATATTTCACTGAAACATGATGAACGGTCTGACACCTGGAAAGTTGGGAATTTCAAATTTGGTTAAAAAGTCGCTTTGGGTTAAAAGAAGAAATGTCAAAGAATTTAGTAAATTTTTCAAGGAAATTTTTGTTAAAAAAATTTAGCAATCATGTCAAAAATATGATTATAGATACCTTAAAAATTTTGTTGTTATAAAAATGTTATTAGTATACACTGTATCAAAGCTTGATATACACTTTTTTTGTAAGAATCAAGGACATTTGGCTCCAGCTTAGGTGTTTTTTCGCATGTTTAGCCTGAGATTGTTTTTATTTTCTTGTATTTTAAATATTTTTCATTTATTTCGCAGTACGTCTGTTACAAATATTTTCATTAAATACGTTTCGAAAAATATTAACAATAGACCTATTTCCATATTAATTTTCGTTCCGCGGAATATATATACTAAGATACCGAATAAGATGAAAACGAGATTAGTTATGAGCAATTTTTAGTTTGCAGCATGGTAGTGCATTATATTGTTTGTTTACTTGCATTATTTGCAAAATTAATTTGTCATACAATCTAATTACTGACATTTAGTAATAATATGGGATAATAGCATGTATCTGCCAGACATCTGGGCCGTTTTTAATGTGTTTCCTTTTTATTTTTGGTATACTAGCTAGCTTTGAATATGATATGAGTAGCTGGCTTATTCCAGGCAAACATGAAATTTCAAGCTTTTTATCAAAATTGGTGATGTTGCTGGTATATATCCTGTGTCTCCAGTTATTGAACTGTGAAAATAACATTAGTCTGAGTTACTGATAGTTGAATTAGGATATTAATTTGAATTTTTCATTGTGTTTGGGGCAAGTTAGACTTTAACCTGATGTTCTTGCTTGTTCTTGTCACATTTCAAGCCTCTATCCTAGGTTGTATTGGGTAAACAAAAAATGAAATGAAATTTTCCAGTGATTTTGCTCGGTCGAAACAAATTTTTCCTTGGAAGAACAATTTAAAAAAAAATTCTTGAAAAAAAAAACACAAAATGTTTACTCAAACGGTTCTGAAGTAGAAATAAAAAAAGTCACAACTGTAAAATTTTGTTCACAAAGTGCTTGTCATGTCAAACTTTAACTTTAATCCGAGAAAACAATGTGACCTTTTTGTTAAGTCAAAAACGAATGTTTGATTTGATATTTTCACAAATCGACACTGAAAAAATTCCATAAAGATTATTTATGTGAATACTTTAAAGATAGAAACTTCCGCGAAACAAAGTTTGTGATTTTTGGTCTACATAGGAAAAGTTAGGCCCCGCGAAAAAATTGATTTCTATAAATCACGAAATTTTATTCTCGCGAAATATTTGATTTTTCCCCACTTGCATTTGTATATATTTTGTATTGTAGTGTGAAGTAATACATATTTTATTTCTTCGTTATACCCATGAATTCGCGAAAGTTAATTCTCGCGAAAAATCCAATATCAGCCAATTCGCGAAATTCACAAAATTTTCTATCAAAGATTTCGCAAACTTTATTTCGCGAAGGGTTCTACCTTTAAGTAAACAATTTGGAACAATTGTGCAAGATTAATTTTCAAGATTGTATGTATATATAAGCGAGAACACAATATAAAAAGAATTATTTTGCACGTTCACAGCTGAAATTCGAACGTTCTGATACGAAAATGTTATATATTGATTTCTTTTCCTTTTCTGCTGGATAAAAATCAAAATATATAGAGTGCCATTGAAAAACCCTTTTTACTTTTTCTATATGTGGAGATTTGTGATAAGCTTTATGCTCTATCAATTACCATAGAAGTAAGTATTAAGGTTAGCCATAACAATGCTTGATACAAATGTATAAATATTCACAATCAATAAGAGGGTAGTGACAGGGAGTGTGACAGATATATATAATCCCAACAGCCAATAGTCTGAAAATATCAATTTTCGATATTATTGCATCGCAACAAATGTTAAAAATGCTTTGTCGATTACTCATGCAGCTAAGCCATATCTGCAACCCTGGAAAACATATGGGAAAATGTGAAAAATCTAGCCTTTTCTTGATGTTGAAATCTCTCCCCTGATTAGAGTAATATGAAGTGTCACTGAGTGTTAGTAAACTTTACGTCAGTGTTAGTTTAAAATTTACTAGGAAACAGTAAAATAAAAATGTATTCACATCCTTCTAAAAACGCTAGGTGGATAGGTTTTAGTTTTAGCTAGCTAACATATACCAAAAGATACACTTAAAAGCTGCAGTATTTAAACTTGTTTAGAGTAATATGAAGTGTCACTGAGTGTTAGTAAACTTTACGTCAGTGTTAGTTTAAAATTTACTAGGAAACAGTAAAATAAAAATGTATTCACATCCTTCTAAAAACGCTAGGTGGATATGTTTTAGTTTTAGCTAGCTAACATATACCAAAAGATACACTTAAAAGCTGAAGTATTTAAACTTGTTTGTCGCACTACCACTATCGCACTACCCTCTTTATAACTGTTAATTACGATTTTGGGACACTGTCAGTTTAGAGCTGTAAAAGTCAACATTTTGTTAATATATTCTTTAAACTTGCATGTAAACAACCAGCATCCCGTAATTTGCTCATAACTATCTCTTTTTTTATATTATTCTGTATTTTCCCATGCGGATTTCGCGGAACGAAAATGGATATGGAAATAGGTCTATTGAATCTGTGAAAATGCTTTGGTGTGTTTGTTTTTCAGGACACAAAATAATATCAGTAAAATTTCAGCCTTCTCCATGTTCTTATTTTGTTTTTGTTTTTTAGCTATTCTCAACCTTATTGTTCTAAAGGGGAAAATGAAAATTAACTGGATACTCTACAAAATAATAAGTCAAATAACTAGTCATGTTGTGAATGCTATATTATGTAATAATAATAATTTATGTTATTTTTGTTGCTTGATGTGCCTTAACCTTTTTGTGTAACACTGTTTATTGAACATATTTCATAAGTTTATACTCAATGTTGTTAATAGTATAGCGAAGTACCTTTTCCTTCATTTACACATTGTTAGTAACGTTGAGATTATTTAGTACTGCTATTGTATTTACATATGTGGTAAAATCCTTCAACTATTCTACCTATGACTCAAAATAAAATGCTTTTTATTGACATTTGTTTACATTCTTTTTCAGGACCTTGCTTAAATTTTTCTTTTGGTGTAATTTGCCGATCAACTAGAAAAATCGTTTTAACGAGTCTACATATGTAAACACGTGCACTTAATTATTACAAAACTAGTCGATAAGGCCCGTGGAAAATCCACTTAGGCAATGACTACATTTGAAAAGAGAACCATAACTTGAATTTTGATGGCGTCTGCCAGGACCCGTCAATACACAAAAAATTTTTTCGGAAATTTGTTTACACGTTGCTTTTATTGTGTAGAACTGAAAAGGCTGATAAAGAAAATGTATAGAACCATCGGCTTTTGACGAACGGTTAAGGAGATACAGTTGAACTCATGGAATTCGAATCTGCAAGGGGATTCAATATTGGTCGAATTATATGAGTTTCGAATTATAGGAGTTTGACTTTTTTTGGCCGAATTTTGGTGGGGAAGTGTTAACGGGTTTACGGCGCTATTAATTATCAATGTTGTAACATCCTATGTAGTAAATCGACGCGTAGTATTTGAGAAATAAGTTGCTATTTTCATGTAAAACAAGTGTTACAAATTTTTAATTATCAATTTTTCTCATAAAAAAAAGTCCATGATTTTGCTCTGTCTCCTATTAATCAATCTTCTATGGTTGATCTTATCGGACATTTGCATATAGTACATGCTGAAACATTCGATAACAAAAATAAGAGTACAACATTGTAAATGCTGATGATATTTAGTAAAGAAACGCCCTTTTTTCTTTTTTGAATAAACACCTCTCTCATTAAACGCCTCTTTCTATTTAAAAATATTTTGAAAACAACAAAATATGAAACACTGCATTCCATTAAAAGCACCCTCCAAACTCGTGCCCAATTCTTTTGTCTTTCTACACCTTCTGGGGCTAAAAAGTAGGATTTTGCGCTTAAACGAAAGTTTTCTTAATGGAATAAGTATGGAATAAAAGTAAGTAGCTTAAAAACAACAAAACACATGAACACAATCTTCATCAAAAAAAGAAAACAGAAGTTTCAGCTAAAATCGTTTGAAACACACTGAGTTTTCAAATAAATTTAACAACAACACCTGACCATTGCAATCGTTGACCAAATTCCATATTACCAGCGAGCTGCTTCGATAAGGTTTGAGATACGTACACTACCGGGTTTTCGAAGAATAGCCTGTTTTTTATAGCTAGATGTTGCACATCTAAATGGTAATACGTTGCGGTGAAGTCATTAGCGAATGTAACAGGTCCAGAAGGAGAAACCCCTGTTATTCGTCTATCCATGTGTTTCACAATCACGTTGTTAGGAAATGTGCGGCATTCGACTTCAAATTTCTTATGGCACCCATAGCATACCGACACATTTCCGGGTAGCAGAACAATTTCATAGAAAAAAGGTTGACATTTCACTTTGCCAATTGTTGATGTGTGAAAAGTTTTTAATGATTTGAGACAAGGCAGCATTACTGCTGCTGTGAGGACGCCAAGATTGCAGGGCTGTTGGAGGAGGACAGGAGAGTAATACATTTAACTGATTGTTGGAAGAGTTGTTAACATTATTTGCATATTGTGAACTTGGATGCGGTGTTAGTGGTGCGCTTTGTGGTGTAGGAGTTGTTGGGTTATAGATGACAGCAGCGTTTGTGGAATATTGTTGGATGTGTGAATCTAAGAATCGCTTTCGTTGATCATCTTGACTACTTTCTTGCGTCTTCTTCTTTGCGTGGTGTTTTTTTATCTGATCTTTCTTTAGGCCGGTTTGTGATATTGTCAAATCCGTTTCGATTGCAGCAGTTAAACCTCTTCGTGCTTTACTTTGCATGATTTTCTTTTTAACCTGTACGAAATACGCGAAATACATGTTCAGAATCACAGCTACAGCTATTGTATGTTCGCATATTAGGAACCATGTATGAGTTTTACATTTGCATTCCAATAAATCACGATTTCTCGAAGATGGTGATATGATGTGCGGAGTTGTGGAAGTTGAACTTTTTACGGTTCGCATTCTTGGATCAGCTGATGCAGCTGTAGTTATTCCTTTTTCATCAGACAGGATGTCCACAGCTTGCTGGAAAATTTTCTTTAAAGTATCTTTGGGTATCTTGTCCGTGGATATATCGAGTTCTTCTGCAGATATTGGAATCTCCGGCTTTTTATTGTTAGGTGTACAATTAGATAAAACAGAATCTGTCGCCAATTCTTGTTCATTAACTTCCTTATCTTTTTTCTGTGGTGGTGAATCAGTCGCGTTGCTTGATAGCTCAGTCACATCAGGAATTGTAGGGATATACAGCAAGAATGAACGTATATGTTCCATTTTTTGTTCTTCGGTTTTATCGCTCCATTCTCCAAATGTGAGGGCAAACTTCCGGTATGGTGGTGCCAAAATGAACGGTCCTTCATCGTACAAAGCTTTAACTAGAGCTTTATAATTTCGTATGTAAAGTTTTTTGAGTGCTTTTATGGCATTCATCAGTGTTTTGGTTTTATGCTATCCCGTGGCTCTAGTCTCAGAGTTAGCGTCTATTTCAGATTTTGCAACGTGATTGCTCCACTCAATCGGGTTTTGCCAGTACGTGTAATCAATTCCACCTTGTCGCTGCGCAAACTTTGTCATTTTGTGTTTCATTGATGTTGCTTTATATTCATCAAAATATGAAACAAATTTCCCAGCCGGCTCATTTCTAGTGTATTTTACCTCAATGGCTAGCCATTTATCGCGAAAATTATTCAATAAACGGTCAAATTCTTGCTCCCCCTTGCTCTCATAGAGCCCTTCGAATATATCTTTCATTATAATTTTTATTTGACTCTGAGGAAAAAGCAATGTTTTTTTTGAAATGTTCGTAACCCAGCAGGTGACTGGAACAACTGTCGCATTCACCTAAAATCGCATTGTAGATCGATTTATCGTCGTCCGTTCCTAATACCCTCAAAGCTGAAAGTGACGGTTTGTTTCGTTTAGCTACTTGCCAGAGATATGTAAAATCCTGAGTTTCTTGATGTCTATGAAACATACTTATCCCCGGGAACCAGGGACTTTTAAGATTGTCTCTTCGAAGCACTGCTAGGTTTTCAAACGCGGTCTGAGTGAAGTAATGACCAGCAATCTGGTATGTCGTATCTGCTGGTACTGGAGAGAAATATTTTTGAGGAGCTTTCATTGTACAAAAGCGTTCCATATCTACTAGCGTTTGTTCGAGAAACAGAACCACTGACGGTTTTTTAGCAGACCGAAACACTATTTCTTGCACAAAAGGCTGTCGCCATCAAAAATATCGAACCCTTCATCCTTTTGTGAAAGACTAAGATGAATTAAGGAAGTGAAGTCATCATCTTGTTTCTCTTTATAATTGTAACGGTAATTATAAATTTGCTTTACATTTGTGACACCTGCCTGCTCCTTTAATATCGAGTTTGTTGACTCTTCGATTTCGTCTAAAATAATACGTGGAGCTTTGCTGCTTTCACCCATCTCCTTTATCTCACACTTTGAAGAATGCTGAATGGGGCGAAAGGGTTTTGTAGTGAAATTTTTTGCATTTCCATGTGCAGTGGTTGATATGACTTTGCTAACTTGTTTCAAATCAGTATCAGTTAAGTTATCATCGTTATCATCCGTTTTCCCTGATAAATCATATGATAGAAATATCAAAGAATGAGTGAGATCGTACGTTGGAAGTGTTCGCATGCGCGAGTAACTGTCATTAACTTCCTCTAACTCCATCACGAAGATCACGTTGCGCACGAAGTTGAAGGCGGTACATTTCTTTGTCTCTTTGTGCTCTGCCCTACGTCGGATCACCGCCACAGTTTTGATCAAATTCGCCTTTCGATTAATCCAACGTTTGCTATTTCTTTCCTTGACAGTTCCCGAAATAACTTTTCCTGAGGCGTTTTTTTGCACGTGTACTTCAGAATAAATCAAGGAATCATCATCATCGAAATCCCACTCATAAAATCGTATTTTGTCGTTTTTTTAAAACTTCCTGATATATTATCAGCATCTAAATCGTATGGGTGTTTTATGTTGAGGTTCTTTTGGTGCAGTAGGAAAGTCACTGTGCCCTTAACTCTATATGGTCTTCTTGTTATGACCAAATCTCTGTCATATTTATCTCCTAAACATACTTCTAATATCTCCCTGATGTCTGCACTTTTTTTGCAATAAACAGGAAGCGTTGTGTCGTCGTTGTAAAGTTCGATAAGTTTGATACAATCTGCGTAAAATAAGAAAATAAACTACTTGCTACTCGCTCCTTATTTTTACCACAGTCTTGTGTTTAAATATGTGGTTTATTCACCTGTGGTATTTGATTTCATGTCTGAACTGTCGGTTTCCGTTTTGATTTTACTTTTTTCAAACCCATTTGCCTCACAACCTAAGTTAATGGTGTTTTAAATTATATTGGAAATTTTCACTGCTGGGGAGAGAATATTTTAAGAAACGCACCTCCAGTTATCACACAATCGTAATCACTATCACTAATTTCTATCGCTTCCTTCTGATCATTATAAAGACCTGTTGTAAAATAAATAAAACAATTGAATAGAAGCCAGCTTAGCTTATTCGTACTTATCTTCCCGAAAATTAATCTTCCCGAAAATTAATCAACTTGTACAATTAAGCACAAAGGAATAGGAACAATTTCTGAAAATGTGAAAAAATAAGAACACCTCAGGCTGAAGCCAAATTTTACGGTTCTTATAAAAAAAGTGTAGCTTACCAACCTCGTTGCATTTTTGATATTTAGGGACCAAGGGACGAGGATGGTAGCTTACAAATTTAGTATTTTTTAAATTTTATAACATTTTTTAGTCAAAAGCCTCTAAAGGTGAAGAAACTCTTACTAACTGGCCTTTTGCTTCGTTTCCTATAGAGAAAAAGACGAAAAAAGAGTATGTGCTTCCTTTCAAACTTGAATTACAAGAGGCGTCGATTATATAACGTTAAAAAGATAGAGAATTTACGATATAATATCAACATATTTTCAACATACCACAAAACTTCACTACCTTTGCAAATTTTTTATTTGGTGTTTCATCAACCTTTTTTGGACTAAAATCTTTGCGTTTCCATATTTCATCCATTTATGCAATTATAATTAAAAATGAAACGTTAAATATTTAAGTAGCCAACAACTTTTTAAATCGACTCGTCTGTGATTTGTTACTTGTCTGTGATTATCTGTACTTGTCTGTAACTTGTCTGTGATTCGTCTGTACTCGTCTGTGATTCGTCTGTGATTCGTCTGTGATTCGTCTGTGATTCGTCTGTAACTTGTCTGAACTCGTCTGTGATTCGTCTGTACTCGTCTGTGATTCGTCTGTACTCGTCTGTACTCGTCTGTTACTCGTCTATACTCGTCTACGCATTCGTCTGTAGTTTTAGAACAGATCATCCAAAACGTCACTTCCTTGCTTATCAGCACTTTCATCATCTGAATCATTGGTCATATTTTGAAAGGTTCGTCATCATCGTCCACAGCAGCTTTCTGAGCGTCTTCTGAAATTCCTGATTTTCGAAAACAGTTTACGATTGTTGTTTTAGATACATCATCCCAAGTTGTCTTGAGCATCATAATGGCTTCTAGGATTGATGTTTTTGGCAGCTCTGTCTTCCTGTCTAACCCTCTTATGATCTTTCGAATACCAATGACAAGGGATCGGTATTTGGCCTTTAATGAATGCCATTGTTGGGAATGATGTAAAATATCAACAGACAAACAAAAACACTCAAAAAGCTTTTTCAAAACATTCTATTTCAATGAAACGTTCGATTGTTGAAAAATTCGAATTTTATGGGAACGTTCCATTGTTAAAAAGTTCGAATTTCACGGGAAAATTCGATTATTGGAAAAGTTCGAATTTCATTGAAACGTTCGATTGTTGAAAAATTTGAGTTTTAGAACTTTGAACTGACGAAAATTTTCAAAATTCGAATTACATGATCAAAATTTGCTCACGGAACCAAGAAAACTGTTCGATTTACATGAGTTCGGATTATAGGAGTTTTCTTATAAGGATTTTAGAGTAAAAGAATTCGTTCGATTTATATGATTATTCGAATTATAGGAGTTCGAATTACATGGGTTCAACTGTATAAAGGTTTAAAAAATTTCCCCCCCCCCCTAAAAGTACCAAAAAATGCTTAAGACATTTGTATACCCGTTGCCTTCATCGTATAGATCTTGATGTACTTTTAACAAACGGTTACGGAAATATTGTGGTTTAAAGAATTTTTGATGACGTACATTCCGAAACGGATTCGGGGACCCAGGTTTGGGGAACTTACCCAATTAGACAGGTAAAATATATTTCAAAGAGAACCACATCATTACAATGAAAAAACCCACATATAGAACCGAAGACATTAAGCGTGGAAAGATAACACTAAACATTTAAAAGTTGACACTACAGTTCTAGAAATAATCAGGATTGAGTTCAACCTCGTCCCCAGGACCTCTTTTCGCTTTTTTGATATCGGGGATGGCGCGAAGAAGAAGGCCCTGGTCTCCGCCGGTCGGATTTGCAATATGATTGGTAGCCTCACTTTCACTAATTATGCTTAAAATTTATAAACATTCCGCGAGTGAGACGAGTCGCCCGTATCATCAAGTTATAAACAAAAATGGTAGCCCCTCTGTCTGGTTGAGTGTCTGGTGCGGATGGAAAATAAAATAAAAAGAAGAGGCAGTTTTTTCATTCTGAAAATATAAAATAAAATGTTATAATTGGTTTTTCTACAGAAATGAAGAGAGACATTTATGTAGCTAGCTATTTACAGGAAAAATAATGGTTTGTTGTTGATGTAGTTTTGCAAATATATACTATTATACTTCATATATATACACTATGTGGCAAGCTCAGTACTAGCTAGCAGTAAAAATATTTTGCCAATGTAGGTGTTGTGATTAGCTAGATGATAGTATATCTATAAAATAATTAAGAGTAATATAGCGAGAAATAGTAGTTTTGGGTACTCTGCAAGGTATTTTCAAATTGGTAATCCCAAAAACTTAATTCAGAATGAACAAAGAAAATAACAAGGTAAAGTATATACTTTTTGCCTATAGCTAGCTTACATTTTTCTTAAAATTGAGGAAAAAAATTTTATTATATTTTTAGGTACAAACTATACCAAAGAAGTTATATGTACGAAAAGAATACGATGAATGTCATTGCAGGGTATGTGCCAAAGCCTTCCAAAAAAAGCATATGGTGAATATATTTTCAAATAAAGCAAAAGAAAAACAATTGCAACAAAAAATTATTAGAACATGTGGACTTGATATTACACAAGAGGATTTTTTAACAAAGTTAATATGTAGAAACTGTCACACGTTTATAAATAAAATGTGGGAATTTCGAAGGTCATGCCAAACTAATCAAATCGAGCTCCGACAAAAAGTTTCCATTAAGCGGCTGAACACTTTTTCACCCAGGAAACAGCAGGACAAAAAAAAAGGTGTTATTGGACACTACACAATGTTTAAATCAACCAAGAAAAAGGTTACAAATGTCTGTTTCTGACAATAAATCTGAAGAATCAAACAACAATATAGCAACACAGGATATTTACAACAACACATCAACAATAAATATTAAATCTGTATATAATAAAGACAGTGACATACTTTTATCTGAACCTTTTAATATATATCAGCAAAATGCCATTGAGAGAGCAATCCATATGTAGAGGACGATTTGGTACAAGAAATAATGAATAGAGTGACAAAGGGAATTGTTCAGAGAATGGGGGCAAATAAGTCAGTGAAATCTATCAGCAAAATCAGCAAGGCAGCAAATGGAATTAAAGAGATTGTGGAAAATTTTGATCAAAATGCTAAAATACATGCATCATCGACACATCATACAATATGAAGGATGAAAAAGAAATGATAAAAGATTTAATACTGCTTGATCCATTTAACTACATAAACGGACGAAAACATCACAGTTTTCCTAACATTAAAAGATCGCCCTTGCGTTATTTAAATATAGCTGATTTTCATTTATGGGTAGAAAAGCACAAGCAACTAATTTCCTTTGTTTAACATATATATATTATATATATATACCCATAAGCTGACAAAATTTGGCATTTTGGCTAATTGAATTTTTGTTGTGGATGAAATTGCAGATTTCACCAACTTTGTCATACCATGGTATATATATATTATGTTTTTTACTAACCTATTTTAGGTGCATATTGTCTATTAAAGCATATAATTCGTTAGAACACCTTTCATTCCAAATACCAAACATAGAAAGTAAGTCTGATTCACAAGAAATAAATGCTAATTCTCTCAGGATTTCATTTACAATGTTAGTGTTAATTTTACTGTGGAAAGGAAACATCACGTTTTCATCAGAATTGATATCTTCAACCGTTTTTAACAATTCTACTTTAAGCATCTCCATATCAGCCCCAACTATGTTGCGTGCTATCTTCTTATTGTCGTTAAGTGAGTTTAACTTGATATCAATTGTAGAATCAGCACCAACATTACAGTTCTTGCAACAGTTAATCTGATTTTTACTCTTAAATCCAAAATAGTTTAGCAAAAATACTCTGAGACATCTATCCCATACACAGTATTTCTTCATTGACTCACTTATATACTTAGATGCCAAATCAGAATTGTTGAAATACAAAAGTGAATCACAAGCTACACCATTTCTTCCTCCTCTTCCAATTTCTTGCACAAATTACTCTAATGTTGATGGAGGACTTATGTGAATAATATTAGAAATATTTGGAGCATCAACACCCATACCTAGAGCAGTTGTAGCAAATACTACTCTAATTCGTGAATCTGACTTCTTTAACTCCTTCAATATATCCTCTTTCATTTGTGTAGTACAAGAAGCATGAAACTGTGCAAACAATCTTGCTCTAGGACAAAAATTGTCACCAACATAATGATTTCTTATAACATTTTCAAATAATTTGTACCCATACCCACAATATCTTAAATGCATGTAAATTATTGTCATGGGATAGTGTTCTCTTTGCACGTTTAATTTTTCAGCCAACGGTTTGAGAATAACTTCAAATCCTTTTAAACCCAAGTTAGAGTTTGGGCGTCTTTGTATGTTTAAATACACATTTTTTCGATTTGGTGATACAGCAATGACTTTATACGTAATAAGGGCTAGCGATTTAATCAAATATTCTACAGTGTCTGGTGTAGCAGTAGCGGTTAGAGCCAATGTAAAAATTTTCGGAAATCCTCACCTCTATAAATCAAATAAAGCACATTAAAAGTTTATATTTTTTAAAGATACACATTATATATAATATATATATGTTATTTTATGTAGCAATATACAAAGTTTTAAATTTATAAATTTTACTTGAACGGCATAGTTTTATTTATAATATATAGTATGTATGTATGTAGTTTTAGTAGAGAGAGAAAAAATATTTTGTTTATAATAGCTATATATATATATAGCTAGCTAGAAAAAATACACACTGGAAGCTTGAGTTCGCCATTGACAAAGTCAGGGTGGCCGAATTGATTCGTGAAGTGGAGACAACATCCAAAACAAAGTTTTACATTGTCGCATAACAAACATTTTAAAATTCGTTTCTAGCATAAAAGTGTTCGCCTGTCTTTTTTTGAAAAAAAAAAAATGATTCACTGGAGTGTTTTTACTTACCACATGCTTACACAATGTGCTTCATCTATAACACAACTGACAACATTTTCTTGGTAAACAGAACTTTTTAGCAATTCTCGTCCTCTGACACTAAGCAGAGATTCTGGGTGAGCAAATACTAGTTTTAATTCGCCATTTTTAATTGAAATTGGTATTTCAGGCTCACCATTCTCATCACATGAAAACAATTTTTCAGGCACAACTGTTTGCTCCAAATGAAGCACCCCAGCACCAATACCTCTCACTTCTAAAACTTTCAACTGGTCCTCTATGATAGAATTAAGAGGGCACACCACCAATACTATATTTTGGACACTCTTTCTCGGCAAAAAGTCTGCCAACAAATGAAACAACAGGGATTTCCCAAATCCAGTAGGTAAAACACCAATAACATCATATCCATTTAAAAGATGCTCGAAATATTTAACTTGCTGTGGCTTTAAGATAATATTATTTATGTTATTAATTAAAAAAGTTTGTTGCAATCTACAAAATAATTGCAATATCGTGTCCATTTTGAAAAACGGAACCCTAACACTTTAACTCGCCGTTCACTTTTTGAAATAATTTTAAATTCTTAGTTTTACTCCATATATGGATGTCACATATCCATATAAAGAACTGTCGACATTTAGCAAAAGTGCTGACGCTGCAGTCTACACCCAAGATTTCTGGGTGTGGAGAGCGGCCGGGTCCAGGGCCTTCTTCTTCGCGCCATCCCCGATATCAAAAAAGCGAAAAGAGGTCCTGGGGACGAGGTTGGATTGAGTTATCGGAGAGCATCTGCTTCTTTTCGCATTAGTTCAAAATCGGGCATCTCGATAAATCTCCTCTTTTTGTGCGTGCGTTATCCACGGATGGACAGAATCATCGATCTCAGCAGACTGTAATTAAAGATAATTAACTCCTATATGTATCGAGCTCAAATCTTCGTCTAGGGGCTTGGAAATAGCAAAATACGATTTATTCGCGTAGTAACGGAATACGCAAAGAGTGAATGATAATACCACTTTTTGAGACTTTATGTACAGGATGTTTAGGTCGCATTCATATGGAAAGCACCTGTTTCGTTTGGGTACATAAAATTTTGTACTTAATAAATCAGAAACGCTGGAAGGTTCAAACTAGAAATTAAAAAAAATGTTGCGAAGCATTACGCACGTTGCAAGCAAAATTGAAACCAGCCGATAGTAGTGCTTTTTGTTTCTCATAATACGGCGAGGCGCTAACATCTTACTGCAGCTGATATCTGGGAATACAACAAAGCTGAATATCATAGACGTAGAAAACCCTGGGGACGAGGTTGTGAAATGAACTCATCGTGGAACAACAACTCGTTGCGCAAAAGTAGTGATTTTTTGGCGAAAATATAATATATGTGGAATATTTCCTTTCAGGTGCGAGAAAATTAGATCGTGCGAAACTCAACAAAAACGACTACTGAGAAATGTCGTAAAACCTCTTTCCACAGAATTATAAAATTAAAAATCGATAATAGTCACAATATTGTCAGTGTTCCGACGTAAATCCAACATTGATGAAGCTTTTAGCGCCAATAATCCATGCAAATTTATACTTTTATAAAGTTAAAAACCTTATTCTGAAAGATATGCAATACATTGAATTGTACAACCCGTAGTGTGCGAAAATGTCACGAATAAGGGGATGCGCGTCGTAAGGTACACTCTTTCAACCGGAAAATAATACTCGGAACGCAGATAATAATAGAGACTTTCGCGTTGACGGTTTCGGAGATGAGAAGACGAACGAAGCAGCTTGTGGTATTATTTTTTTTTATGTAAAAATACCGGCACTAGTTATGAAAATCAATTTCTTGAAGCCACGGAATCTGCTGCAATGAATTTCAAAAAGTCATGTGAAACAATAAACAAAAACTAACAATCTACAGAAACGAAACAATTTATTAACTTTATCAAGATTTATAAAACAGCTTCACATTTTTGACAAAAAAAAACAATAACAACGCGGTGTGAGGTTTCCCTTTCTTCTTCACGTATTAAAAGATAACATCTCTCGCTCTCATTGTACGCAATCTAAAAAGAAAAGGAAAACATATTTAGAGCTGAATTTCCAAACTACAAATATATATCATTTGTTGGCACAGAGTTAGCACAAAAGTGTTTATTACATACAATATGCTTGATATAATTAATAAAGTCATGCAACTCTGTTTACTTTGAGGGTTGCCTTCTTTCGGGGATTGGTAGTTCAGTCGGCAGAGCGTTAACTTCATATTCATATGGGTTCAATCCCACATAACAGTTGTTGCTTATTGAACAGAAATTTAAAAGTTTTCTGTAGCTCAAATGGAAGCTTTTTAAAACTCCAGAACTGCGTTTGTTGTCCCTCCTGGAAAAACATTGACACGGTAAATTTATTGGAATTAATGAGGCTAACCACATAAAATATAGATCATTACTTTTTGTGGCCAAGGCGACAGAATTGAAAGCAGTTTTTCATTTCGAAAGTACAAACTGTATTTAAGAATTTGCCTAAGCTTGCCCTCATACTTATGGCTTTTTTGGCCAGTTGACAAATTCATAACAATCAAATCATCTTATTTTTACTTTTACATGACAAATATCTATGTTAGAGTCATTTAGGCGCCAAATAAAGGGTTGCTCAGTCCATCGGCGAGTAAAAAATAAAAAATTATGCAATTTTACTAATCTTTAAATGAAAAGTTCCAACCATACCAACAGATCTTTCCAAACCTATTTTTAAAAGTATTGAGAGAAAAGTATTGAGAGAAATTAAATCACAGTTTCTAGTCCTAGACACAATAAAAACACACATGCAGGAAAATGTCATTATATTATATGTTATTTATCCAACCAACATTTATGCAATCAGCCAGGGGAAATTTTACATGTCTTGCATAATCGAGTTAACTTGAATTAAGGTACAACACAAAATTTTAAAAGCTCCATAAGACTAAGTACACAAATACAAAACATTACAAGTCCTCAACTTCATCCTAGGGCTTAATTCACTTCTTTGGTAAGGCAAACCAGGTAACGCATATTTTGCAATCAGACCATTTTGAATACTATGCTGAAACACGTCTTTCATTATAGAATAGCACCTTGGATAAAAAGAGGATTCTGCGGTTAGGTAAAGAAAATGATGAAAATGACTGCCTTATAGTAAATAAAATGAAATTTTTTACATATAATTTTGCATAATTTTAAAAATAACAAACTTTTCATATGGTGCTTAAACAAAAACTGTGATGTAATTTTCCTTGGCCTAATATTACTGAGAAAATTCCAAAGTGCCAAACAGTTCCGAAAACACACACAAATTTTAAAGGACAGGTGCAGCTTTGGCTCCCTTAGAGCTCTGTTTAACTGACTGTAAGAGGATGCTGACTCGCCGAAAGTGCCGTATATGTGAGGGCGGCCATGGGTGATTTTTTCAAGGTTGTCGTAACCGCCCGGAAAAGCGTGGGCCCAATCGAAACCGACCGAATTGTGCCCGAAATGCAACGCACTCATTGTTCTCATTTAAATTTTGTCGAGAAGAAGGAAGGGGCTATTTTGTCGTTGTATTTATCGAATAAATGAAATAAAAAACAGTTCTTTTCAGAACTCTTCCACTACCACTGCTCGACATTACAAGAATAAATTATACATGGTAATAAATGTTTAAAAAAATGTTATTTCGGGTTGATTCGGGTTTCTCCGGGCGAAATTTTAAGGTTTTTTTTTAAATTCCGGATGTCGTCCGACAGCCCCCTGGTTTTTGCGGCGTTTCCGGCGAGTCAGCACCCTCGTCTGACCGTTTCGCACATCTTTTAGCTTTTTTCTCAGGAGGGCAAAAGCATGACTCATTTGTGAAGCAAAATGCCTTGATGGCGGTTTCGTAACAAAACTGGATATTTTTTAATTTACCGTAACATGTTTTTACTTAATAAATAAAAAATATGTCTGCCCTACTAGCTAGAGCTACAGATGTCTACAGTCAGGAGGTAATAATATAGCTACTCCATGTTTATTCCAGAAATTACCTTATATGTACAATAAATTTGGAAACTATATTAGATCGCGCAGCTTACAAAATATATAGCTATAGCTAGCTAGCTCTAGCTAGCTACCTTATGTGTCGTGTAAACCTTACCTTGTTGACCTGCACGTCCTTCAGAAAAAGGTACAGGAGATTTACGCAATCCAACTCAAATCTCGAGAAACAAAAAAAACTAAAAATACACGAGTCAAGACAAGCAGAAACAGGACTTGCACTATATTATTTTAAACGACAAAAACAGTTTTAAAACTATTATTTTTAATTAAGATACATTTAAAATAACATTGAAAGCACAATTACAAATTAAGTGAAAAGTTATTTGTATTATAATTAATTTAAATACGAAGAAACAAGTCTGTGAAATATACCACACTTTTTTTCACGGTAACCGTTTTCCTTTTGCTCTATCTTTGATGATTTTTTTTTCTTACTCGGCGTCGGAGGTTTGGTAGGGGGGGGGGGGGTAGAAATGTTTCAGTTCCTTGGTATACTCAACGCGTAGCAAACGTGCTCCACAATTTCGCTTCGCAAAAAGGGACAACTTTGACGTGGTTTGACGTTGTTCTTGAACAGGGAGTTTAACCCAGCTACCCTATTCTGTATATACTAGTCGTTAGCCCGTGGAAAAATCCACGGGTTCGCCCGTCGCAGCTAAGCTACCATTTTACGTGACAGACAGACAGACAGACGGACAGACGGACGGACAGACGTATACGGGCATTATAATATAGATATATTTGAATAAAAACTGGCTATTATGTGGGATATACCAAACATGCAAGATAATGATAACGAGGATGATATACCCATTGGTAATTTGTTTGCAAGAAGGATGTTATCCAGGCCTACAACAACAAGAAGGTAGCTAGCTAAAACAGTATTTATAGCTAGCTAGATGTAGAGCCAATTTTAATACAATACATCACTAGTCAAATGTAATATAAAAAATATATATATTCCAAAAATAAATTTAGTTAGCTATGACATACATAAAACTAGTTATATAGCTAGGTAGTTAACATATTGGTAGCTTATATTTAGCTAAACAAAAATGTTTATTTATAGTTTATAGTATAATTTATAGTTACGGAAATCCAAAGTCGTCAAACAACTCCTTAACTGACTATGCTGATCAAGATTTGTCAAGTGAGATCAATGCCATAATTGGTGGCGCCCCAGATCGAACCCAAAATGTAGTTGCAAAGGTTCCTGCCAGAAGAGGGTGTGACTGTCGTAAAATTGGGGTAAAATGCACAGTTGGATTTTGCCTATGTGATCCATGTAAATGCAAAAACTTCAGAGAGCAGGTGAAAATTTTTAAACAATAATATAATGTTGTATATATATATATATATAAAAATTTCCAAGTAACAATAAAATTGTTTACCTTGCTACCCATTTTGGTAAAAGTACGTATACACTTGAAGACTAAATTACAAAGCACTTACATTATATAGTGTAAAAATTATCAATGTGATTATGATATGGCTTTGCTTTTAGGCTGCTGTAGTTAGTTCAAATTTAGTAGATGGGAATAGTTACAATGACACAACTAGTGATGGATCAACAGAACCAGAAGTCAGTATATACATTATAGCTTGCAATAAAAAACTTAAATTATAAGACTAATGTAGTAACATTTTCAATATATATATATAGGATGCAGTGGAAAATATTTCCTGTAAGTGCAAAGGTCGTTGTATCCGATGTCCTTGCAGAAATAATGGCAGCAATTGTGGTGATCAGTTTTGTGCTTGTGACATAACAAAATGTAAAAATAAAAACGAAATAGTAAGTACCAGCACATTTCTGTGTATATACCTATAAAACAAAATATAAAAAAGTGTTAATAAGTATTTATATGTGTATATGAATAGGGTAGGTCACATCCAGTAGAAAACGAAAATATATTAGACCAGCTGATGTTGGTGATTTATTATATACTTTAACCTTATCCACATCCATTATTAGTATATATATTAAATTTATATTGGCATTAAATTTCAGAAGTATTGTGAAAGTCTTCAAAGCGAACAGTTAAGAGAAATATTAGCTGATATGGCAGAAAAATCACCGAGCACTTGGAAATTAGTGAAATCTGAAATTGAGGGCCATGGTAATAGGAGAAGGACAGAGGACACTCCATGCTGGTGTGTATGTGGCCAATGTATAGAAATGGAAGAAGAAAGGGATCAAGTTTGCTGCCAAAATAACATAAAAAAACATGAAAATGCTGAATTCAGGCATCTTATTCTTGATGACAGGGTTCTAGACCTTGCAATGCGTGGAAACAGTGATTGGCTTCAGTACCCATTTGATCCTGAAGAAAATGCTTGCTGGCGATACACTGCCTATCGTCAGTACATAATGTGGTTTTGGGGACACCTAGGTAGTGGTAATAGAAAAGTCATACCCTCTTGCATTTTACGAAAAATCAGAGAACGGTTTCCTTCTGTAGATGGAATTTACAGAGGTTTTATGGATAGGTATGAGGCTTTACGATAAAATAAAAAATAAGGAAAAATATATGCAGAAAAACTACACTACATACCAACAGATAAGAGTTATTGGAGTTTCATTTCTTCTCTTGCTTGATGTTTTTCAAGGAATAATTCCATGGGAGGAGCAGTTGTTGCAGCAATATTTTGACGTAATGCTTCAGTACATTCTCGTCCAATCCCTACGCGATTAACATTTCCCCTGTCAACATGACGTCTCCATAATATTTCTGCCATGAGTCCTATAATGCAAAAATTGGGCCGAAACATATATAGATATACATTTTTATTCCTTTTTTATATATACATATATTTTACCATATGTTTTAGTTTTACATAATTTTTTTATTGTATAACTATTGTAAAGATAATAAACGTTAGTTGAACTTAGAACATACTTCGTATATAGATATAGTCTTTGGTTTAGGTACTGCTACTGAAAACCATTTCTTTGTCCTCTTTCCATATCTGCGGACATAAACAAGTGAACCATCTTTTTTTTTGAAGCTGTCCTCGATTTAAATGACCGTTAAAGTCTAAATATGCTAATTGATGTCTGGTGATGTAAGCATCATTTTTGTACCCAATGCGCTTTGGACAGTAGGCTAAAACTAAGTTATGAAATGCCTAAATAAAAGTACAAATCTTAGTAAGAAAACTCCTGTTCACATAGCGTATTTTTTTAATTTATTACATATACAACATGTAACATAAAATATATTACAGTAACTTTTTATAACAAAATATATCAGTGTTGTAACTCCTTTCACAATGTTTACCTCTAAAAGACCTGTGTGTCGATTTTTGGTGTAATATGCAAAGCTTTTTAGCCAAGAACTTTTCATGACATGCTTTCGAATAATTTCCATAGGTGGTCCTGTTGGATCTAACCAAGTTTTTCCTTCAGTAGGTTCTTCCATAGGTTCGTGTTCGCATTGTGAACGGTCACCAGTTATATGCTTAAGTAAACGTATCCAAAGAACTCGCATTTTTAATTCATCCTCTTCACAGTGTGAGCAACAATACCAAAAGTGATTCCTTATGGGTGCCAACCAAGGATTAATAAGTGGCTGCAGCTGTTTTTTCTTGCAGACCTGTAGTTCATATTATATTTGTAGCCGAGAATGATGATGATGATGATGATGATGTAGTTTGTATAATATATTTCTGATGGGTATAAAAAAGTTATGTTATATACCTCCTGAGAGATTTTTTTTGTTATTTTTCCTGCCTTATGCCATACATCTAAACTGTGATAGTGTTCCTTTCAATATTGGTTCTTTTTCTACAAGTTAATTCAATAGAATGTTGAGAACTGCTAGAAAAAAAGTTTAAAAAATATATATATTTAAAAATCCTGACTTACTCATCAAGCACTTTATAGTTGCATGAGCATCAGTGCATATTTCATCAATTCTGAGATCCTTTTTGCTGATTAAGTATTTCATACCTTTCATAAATAAGTGTACTTCTAACTTCGTGGACTGAAGATTGACCTATCAACATTTTTTTTAGTTTACAAGTGTTTTGAATTACTCATGCAATCAAAATAGCAAATATCTTACTACCTCTCTTTTGTCACCAAATTGTATCGTAACTATTTTTTTAGATTGATGATCCATGAAGGTATAGGTACCCTTGGTAGCAGACCAACCAGGGGAATCTAGCTGGCAATCACCACAAATGATAACTTCGTCTTGATGGGACATGCTTTCAATAATGTCGTGTTCTATATCATCATAAGTCTGTTGCACTGCTGGACTTACATATAATTTTTGATTTTTATAAAAGGTTGAAATATTAGGTTTTCCCAGTAGGACGAATTTGCAAAATCTTGAAAATTGATTTATTTGTCCGTCTGACAATGCTAAAGCACTTTCGACAATATAATTAATAACGAACCCTGAACCATATATGGGAGATGGATACCAAAAGTATTTGTGACCTTTTAGACATTTCCAAGTTAACTTGATAGTATATCCTGAACATAATGTGAATATGTTAAGTTTGCTATTTATTTAGCAATAAAACATATATTATATATAGAGAGGATCTGTTCATACCTATATAAAAGCTTTCTATGTTAACAATTATGCATTACAGTCTTTTTCATGACAGGTATCCCCTAACAAGTATTCTAACTGTCTAGTTGATGCAATGCATTTAGGATCGTCAATTTTTTGAAATTCGTCATCCAAACTTCCATAATTACACCTCGAACACCAATACTGTTGGCAAAACACTTGACAAACATTTGCACAATTCATATTTTTTTAAATAAATATACAGTATAGAAGGGACTGGGAGGGATTCGAACCCTCGTTTTCTCTACCAATTGAGATACACCAGCCCTATAGCCATAACTTGATTTAAATATTTACCTACTATATGGATCTGATGCCAAGTCAGGATATTCAATTTCATCATCTCCAATGTCTTCCTGCCCTTCTGTTTCTTGGGCAATTAATTCTTCAACATCATCCAATGTCACATCCAAGGCTGAAACATCATCGTGGCTACAAGTAAAATATATATAAATACACAAATGATTATGTATATACCTTATTAACCCATAAACAATCTATATATACCTTGTATCTTTTCCAATATCTTGGTCATCATTAAAATTTATTTTAGTTGGCTTTGCAGATCTAATTTAATAAAATAGAGCTTCTAAGAAAGCATTCAATTAGTAAGGACAAACATAATTAAAATTATTGTGTACCTTTTAAAACAGATAGAATGCTTTGGTTCTAAATGTGGCGTTGATTGGTTTAAAGGCCTAGTGAAAAATAAAATATGTATGAAAACATTGGCAAAAGACTTGCACCTGCAAACAGTAAAGCTTTGAAATCACATATAGCTATATATATATCATGCTTTCCAGAAACAAATCAGCTAGCTACTCTTGTATATAATTTACAAATTTGCTGTACTTTAATATTTCCATCGATGGGAAATTTGAATCTTTTTTAGTACATTCAATCTCCATTTCAGTTTTAGCCTTTTTTGAGCTAATAATAACAACACATGGTGTATCATTAGGACCAGTTATTGACTTTGTGTTACTGCTGCTATCATATGTTGGCGAAAGTAAGCATGAGAGAGGTGAAGTAAAAGAAGTCGATGAATCTTTAGACGAGCTACTTGATGACTGTCTTTTCTTTTTTAGTACTACAACTTCACCTAAATAAATAAAATAAAATTTTATCTAACTTTCTATAGCTAGCTAGCTAGAGCCATCATGTCAATAACTATTTTTATAAGATATCTGATGTTTCTTTTTACTTTTTATACCAACTAAACTTAGCTAGCTAGGCAGTCTGACAATCTGATTAAAGTTAGATCACAGTTTGCAATTATTTTCTTACTGCATGGAGTATGCACCATTCTCTTTGAAGAGTTTAGTAACATAATACTGTTTCTGGAATCTTTATTGTGGTGTGACCTCAAAACTTCATGAACCCAAGTGAAGAAATCTTGGTCGTGTAAAAACTTTAACTCTTATTTTAGACGTATTAAGTTCTCGTAGCACTCCTTTGCCTTCTCTCCAGTTCCAAGGTAAACTCTATACTTGCTTCCCCTAACAATCTTTGGTGCTTTCGATGAGCTAGCCATGTTGAATTGAAACCCTATCAGTTTGACATGAGCTATCGCACGCTTCAGTGCTAGCCAAAGCTATCAAAACTACACTTAGCCCAGGGTAATTTTAAAAAAATGTGGTTTTGCCTTATGATTTTCAGATTTTTGCTGCTGATATCAGCATATTTTGGGCCTCGAGTGCCACACCTACGTATATATAGGAGTTAATTATCTTTAACTCTTGTTCGTACATAACTTACAGTTGCACTAAATTCGTTGTTCTTCTTCAGCGATATATGCTCTGCTAAATTAGCGTAAAATCTACGGCACTCCCGTCCCATTCCTCCAGTGGCGCTAAAAACAAGCGGTGTGAACGAACCATTTTCAGTTTGTATGATTCTATCATTATATGCTCTTTTCTCCGAAAGCATATAATATAATGACATTTTCCTGCATGTGTGTTTTTATTGTGTCTAGGACTAGAAACTGTGATTTAATTTCTCTTGGTCTTGCCTCAATACTTTTAAAAATAGGTTTGGAAAGATCTGTTGGTATGGTTGGAACTTTTCATTTAAAGATTAGTAAAATTGCATAATTTTTTATTTTTTACTCGACGATGGACTGAGCAACCCTTTATTTGGCGCCTAAATGACTCTAACATAGATATTTGTCATGTAAAAGTAAAAATAAGATGATTTGATTGTTATGAATTTGTCAACTGGCCAAAAAAGCCATAAGTATGAGGGCAAGCTTAGGCAAATTCTTAAATACAGTTTGTACTTTCGAAATGAAAAACTGCTTTCAATTCTGTCGCCTTGGCCACAAAAAGTAATGATCTATATTTTATGTGGTTAGCCTCATTAATTCCATTAAATTTACCCTGTCAATTTTTTTCCAGGAGGGACAACAAACGCAGTTCTGGAGTTTTAAAAAGCTTCCATTTGAGCTACAGAAACCTTTTAAATTTCTGTTCAATAAGCAACAACTGTTATGTGGGATTGAACCCATATGAATATGAAGTTAACGCTCTGCCGACTGAACTACCAATCCCCGAAAGAAGGCAACCCTCAAAGTAAACAGAGTTGCATGACTTTATTAATTATATCAAGCATATTGTATGTAATAAACACTTTTGTGCTAACTCTGTGCCAACAAATGATATATATTTGTAGTTTGGAAATTCAGCTCTAAATATGTTTTCCTTTTCTTTTTAGATTGCGTACAATGAGAGCGAGAGATGTTATCTTTTAATACGTGAAGAAGAAAGGGAAACCTCACATCGCGTTGTTATTGTTTTTTTTTGTCAAAAATGTGAAGCTGTTTTATAAATCTTGATAAAGTTAATAAATTGTTTCGTTTCTGTAAATTGTTAGTTTTTGTTTATTGTTTCACATGACTTTTTGAAATTCATTGCAGCAGATTCCGTGGCTTCAAGAAATTGATTTTCATAACTAGTGCCGGTATTTTTACATAAAAAAAAATAATACCACAAGCTGCTTCGTTCGTCTTCTCATCTCCGAAACCGTCAACGCGAAAGTCTCTATTATTATCTGCGTTCCGAGTATTATTTTCCGGTTGAAAGAGTGTACCTTACGACGCGCATCCCCTAATTCGGGACATTTTCGCACACTACGGGTTGTACAATTCAATGTATTGCATATCTTTCAGAATAAGGTTTTTAACTTTATAAAAGTATAAATTTGCATGGATTATTGGCGCTAAAAGCTTCATCAATGTTGGATTTACGTCGGAACACTGACAATATTGTGACTATTATCGATTTTTAATTTTATAATTCTGTGGAAAGAGGTTTTACGACATTTCTCAGTAGTCGTTTTTGTTGAGTTTCGCACGATCTAATTTTCTCGCACCTGAAAGGAAATATTCCACATATATTATATTTTCGCCAAAAAATCACTACTTTTGCGCAACGAGTTGTTGTTCCGCGATGAGTTCATTTCACAACCTCGTCCCCAGGGTTTTCTACGTCTATGATATTCAGCTTTGTTGTATTCCCAGATATCAGCTGCAGTAAGATGTTAGCGCCTCGCCGTATTATGAGAAACAAAAAGCACTACTATCGGCTGGTTTCAATTTTGCTTGCAACGTGCGTAATGCTTCGCAACATTTTTTTTAATTTCTAGTTTGAACCTTCCAGCGTTTCTGATTTATTAAGTACAAAATTTTATGTACCCAAACGAAACAGGTGCTTTCCATATGAATGCGACCTAAACATCCTGTACATAAAGTGAGCTTTGCTGAAGTCAGCAAATTTTTTAAACCTTTATACAGTTGAACCCATGTAATTCGAACTCCTATAATTCGAATAATCATATAAATCGAACGAATTCTTTTACTCTAAAATCCTTATAAGAAAACTCCTATAATCCGAACTCATGTAAATCGAACAGTTTTCTTGGTTCCGTGAGCAAATTTTGATCATGTAATTCGAATTTTGAAAATTTTCGTCAGTTCAAAAGTTCTAAAACTCAAATTTTTCAACAATCGAACGTTTCAATGAAATTCGAACTTTTCCAATAATCGAATTTTCCCGTGAAATTCGAACTTTTTAACAATGGAACGTTCCCATAAAATTCGAATTTTTCAACAATCGAACGTTTCATTGAAATAGAATGTTTTGAAAAAGCTTTTTGAGTGTTTTTGTTTGTCTGTTGATATTTTACATCATTCCCAACAATGGCATTCATTAAAGGCCAAATACCGATCCCTTGTCATTGGTATTCGAAAGATCATAAGAGGGTTAGACAGGAAGACAGAGCTGCCAAAAACATCAATCCTAGAAGCCATTATGATGCTCAAGACAACTTGGGATGATGTATCTAAAACAACAATCGTAAACTGTTTTCGAAAATCAGGAATTTCAGAAGACGCTCGGAAAGCTGCTGTGGACGATGATGACGAACCTTTCAAAATATGACCAATGATTCAGATGATGAAAGTGCTGATAAGCAAGGAAGTGACGTTTTGGATGATCTGTTCTAAAACTACAGACGAATGCGTAGACGAGTACAGACGAGTCACAGACGAGTACAGACGAGTACAGACGAATCACAGACGAGTACAGACGAATCACAGACGAGTTCAGACAAGTTACAGACGAGTACAGACGAGTTACAGACGAATCACAGACGAGTTACAGACGAATCACAGACGAGTTACAGACGAATCACAGACGAGTACAGACGAATCACAGACGAGTACAGACGAATCACAGACAAGTTACAGACAAGTACAGACGAATCACAGACAAGTTACAGACAAGTACAGATAATCACAGACGAATCACAGACGAATCACAGACGAGTTCAGACAAGTTACAGACGAATCACAGACGAATCACAGACGAATCACAGACGAGTTACAGACGAATCACAGACGAGTACAGACGAATCACAGACAAGTTACAGACAAGTACAGATAATCACAGACAAGTAACAAATCACAGACGAGTCGATTTAAAAAGTTGTTGGCTACTTAAATATTTAGCGTTTCATTTTTAATTATAATTGCATAAATGGATGAAATATGGAAACGCAAAGATTTTAGTCCAAAAAAGGTTGATGAAACACCAAATAAAAAATTTGCAAAGGTAGTGAAGTTTTGTGGTATGTTGAAAATATGTTGATATTATATCGTAAATTCTCTATCTTTTTAACGTTATATAATCGACGCCTCTTGTAATTCAAGTTTGAAAGGAAGCACATACTCTTTTTTCGTCTTTTTCTCTATAGGAAACGAAGCAAAAGGCCAGTTAGTAAGAGTTTCTTCACCTTTAGAGGCTTTTGACTAAAAAATGTTATAAAATTTAAAAAATACTAAATTTGTAAGCTACCATCCTCGTCCCTTGGTCCCTAAATATCAAAAATGCAACGAGGTTGGTAAGCTACACTTTTTTTATAAGAACCGTAAAATTTGGCTTCAGCCTGAGGTGTTCTTATTTTTTCACATTTTCAGAAATTGTTCCTATTCCTTTGTGCTTAATTGTACAAGTTGATTAATTTTCGGGAAGATTAATTTTCGGGAAGATAAGTACGAATAAGCTAAGCTGGCTTCTATTCAATTGTTTTATTTATTTTACAACAGGTCTTTATAATGATCAGAAGGAAGCGATAGAAATTAGTGATAGTGATGACGATTGTGTGATAACTGGAGGTGCGTTTCTTAAAATATTCTCTCCCCAGCAGTGAAAATTTCCAATACAATTTAAAACACCATTAACTTAGGTTGTGAGGCAAATGGGTTTGAAAAAAGTAAAATCAAAACGGAAACCGACAGTTCAGACATGAAATCAAATACCACAGGTGAATAAACCACATATTTAAACACAAGACTGTGGTAAAAATAAGGAGCGAGTAGCAAGTAGTTTATTTTCTTATTTTACGCAGATTGTATCAAACTTATCGAACTTTACAACGACGACACAACGCTTCCTGTTTATTGCAAAAAAAGTGCAGACATCAGGGAGATATTAGAAGTATGTTTAGGAGATAAATATGACAGAGATTTGGTCGTAACAAGAAGACCATATAGAGTTAAGGGCACAGTGACTTTCCTACTGCACCAAAAGAACCTCAACATAAAACACCCATACGATTTAGATGCTGATAATATATCAGGAAGTTTTAAAAAAAACGACAAAATACGATTTTATGAGTGGGATTTCGATGATGATGATTCCTTGATTTATTCTGAAGTACACGTGCAAAAAAACGCCTCAGGAAAAGTTATTTCGGGAACTGTCAAGGAAAGAAATAGCAAACGTTGGATTAATCGAAAGGCGAATTTGATCAAAACTGTGGCGGTGATCCGACGTAGGGCAGAGCACAAAGAGACAAAGAAATGTACCGCCTTCAACTTCGTGCGCAACGTGATCTTCGTGATGGAGTTAGAGGAAGTTAATGACAGTTACTCGCGCATGCGAACACTTCCAACGTACGATCTCACTCATTCTTTGATATTTCTATCATATGATTTATCAGGGAAAACGGATGATAACGATGATAACTTAACTGATACTGATTTGAAACAAGTTAGCAAAGTCATATCAACCACTGCACATGGAAATGCAAAAAATTTCACTACAAAACCCTTTCGCCCCATTCAGCATTCTTCAAAGTGTGAGATAAAGGAGATGGGTGAAAGCAGCAAAGCTCCACGTATTATTTTAGACGAAATCGAAGAGTCAACAAACTCGATATTAAAGGAGCAGGCAGGTGTCACAAATGTAAAGCAAATTTATAATTACCGTTACAATTATAAAGAGAAACAAGATGATGACTTCACTTCCTTAATTCATCTTAGTCTTTCACAAAAGGATGAAGGGTTCGATATTTTTGATGGCGACAGCCTTTTGTGCAAGAAATAGTGTTTCGGTCTGCTAAAAAACCGTCAGTGGTTCTGTTTCTCGAACAAACGCTAGTAGATATGGAACGCTTTTGTACAATGAAAGCTCCTCAAAAATATTTCTCTCCAGTACCAGCAGATACGACATACCAGATTGCTGGTCATTACTTCACTCAGACCGCGTTTGAAAACCTAGCAGTGCTTCGAAGAGACAATCTTAAAAAGTCCCTGGTTCCCGGGGATAAGTATGTTTCATAGACATCAAGAAACTCAGGATTTTACATATCTCTGGCAAGTAGCTAAACGAAACAAACCGTCACTTTCAGCTTTGAGGGTATTAGGAACGGACGACGATAAATCGATCTACAATGCGATTTTAGGTGAATGCGACAGTTGTTCCAGTCACCTGCTGGGTTACGAACATTTCAAAAAAAACATTGCTTTTTCCTCAGAGTCAAATAAAAATTATAATGAAAGATATATTCGAAGGGCTCTATGAGAGCAAGGGGGAGCAAGAATTTGACCGTTTATTGAATAATTTTCGCGATAAATGGCTAGCCATTGAGGTAAAATACACTAGAAATGAGCCGGCTGGGAAATTTGTTTCATATTTTGATGAATATAAAGCAACATCAATGAAACACAAAATGACAAAGTTTGCGCAGCGACAAGGTGGAATTGATTACACGTACTGGCAAAACCCGATTGAGTGGAGCAATCACGTTGCAAAATCTGAAATAGACGCTAACTCTGAGACTAGAGCCACGGGATAGCATAAAACCAAAACACTGATGAATGCCATAAAAGCACTCAAAAAACTTTACATACGAAATTATAAAGCTCTAGTTAAAGCTTTGTACGATGAAGGACCGTTCATTTTGGCACCACCATACCGGAAGTTTGCCCTCACATTTGGAGAATGGAGCGATAAAACCGAAGAACAAAAAATGGAACATATACGTTCATTCTTGCTGTATATCCCTACAATTCCTGATGTGACTGAGCTATCAAGCAACGCGACTGATTCACCACCACAGAAAAAAGATAAGGAAGTTAATGAACAAGAATTGGCGACAGATTCTGTTTTATCTAATTGTACACCTAACAATAAAAAGCCGGAGATTCCAATATCTGCAGAAGAACTCGATATATCCACGGACAAGATACCCAAAGATACTTTAAAGAAAATTTTCCAGCAAGTTGTGGACATCCTGTCTGATGATACACCGAGCGCATTTAAAGGGTCAAACTATCAACACCGAAAACTAACAGTTGAATTTTGTCCTGAAACTTAGATTAGTCATCGTCATTCACTTAAATTTTATTACTAAAGTAAAGAATAACCCTTACCTTCATACATCTATGAAGGATTCGTATTCTGTTCCGTATTTCTTAAAAAAAAACACAGTTGTTTGTGATACATACTTACGACAACAACAAATATGGTTGTTTGACCTTTGAGCGTTTTCTTCAACTGATTCTCTTGAAAATTATGCAGGTAAATTTTCTCGAAAGCGAGGGTAAACCCCTAAGAGCTTTCAGTGGAAAACCTAAATATCTTCTTAATCTTAATCAAAATTGTCGAAATTCTATGCTGTAAGAAGCAGTAATTAGTCGTCTGGCGAGAAACGCGCAAAAAGAACTGGAACCCAGTGACGCGCTTTTTCAGCATTGTTTATTTAAACAATAGAATTTTGAATATAAATTATCGCGTTGTGCCTCTTTCTCTTTTATTATATCTCTCTGTTTCCACAAAAAATAAAATTGGAGAATACTTACACCTTAATTCAAGGTTAAGAAAATGCGAGTGTTACCTTCTCTACGCCACGTTTCTTCTTTCGTTTATTATTCTGTTCGTATTTTTTTACGTCTGTCTTCTTCAGCCTTCTTAAAATACTCCTCTTCTTCAGATTCTAATGAAATGAATGAAAATAGTGTTTATGATAGACCATTTACGTCACTGCCCGACAATCACCACTACCGTAATCATACATAAATAACGACCTCTTTTGCTTATTGATTTTCGCCAAAATACACGGAGTGGAATTCCCTGGTGGAAGATAGATGGAGATTGAGATATCATGGTTGTAAAATTTCTCGTGGGGCTTAGAAATTTTCGGAAAAGTCAATAAAACGGCTTCAGTTTTTTCTTCACTTATATGAACACAGCATGTATAAATAATATAATATTCTTCAGGTAGACGGAACGTTTCTTGGTCAAACACAGTCACAAAAGCATTGTTGTAGCTATGTTCCTGTCTGATGTACTTTTTTAACAGCTAGTGGAAATAGCAGTCTCGCAACACTATCTTTGACTGATCTGTGAGGCTTTTTCTAGAACTAGACTTAACTGTTGAATTACAGGAGCCTCTTTTTTCTTAATTCTAGTTTAGGCTATGAGAGTGAGAGAAGATGAAATTTAGCCTGAAAATATATCTGTTGTAATCATAGTAGCCATTTTGACGGAATATCAATTTTGACAAAAAATACATACACACTGGCACCGCATTGCTGAAGTGTGCAGAAAAAAAAACGTTTAGAGGTTGAACGGCTTACTGCTATGATATATAACCTTTGAACTTTTAATATTATTTACCAGTAAATTCATAACGCCTTAAACGGAACTTCCGTCACAACAGACGGAAGGGCATTTTCAAGATAACAAAGAAAGGGTATGTATAGCTAGTGTATATCACTTTTTTTACATGTAATAAACCCCTTCTTAGCCTCACTCACACCTAAATCTAGCTAGCATAAAACTATCAACTTATCTAGTATAAAACTAGCCATTTAGATAGCATAAAACTACTAACTTAAAGGTAGCATAAAATAGGTAGCTACATGCTGGCATAGAAAAATTCTTTTCCACAGATTTTCTAGCTAGCTAGCTACATATACTACAGTGAGTGAGATAATTCTACTTTGATTAGGAATGTCCTGTTACATAGCTTGTTCGAGCTACAATCGTCCACAAAATATGTTGGCTCCGGATATTTTAGACCAAAACCAAGAACCAAAGTCAGCAAAATAAAAACATATTCTACAGATACTTACTTCCCTTTCCAACTCATGATCAATGTTTATATAGGTAGAGGTTGACGTAGTCATGTGTAATCATTTACAACGCTCAGCCCCAAATGGCACTTTTTAACCTTGAATTCCACGGAGGGGAGTGAATAGCCATATTTTTGTGGACGATTGTAGCTACATTTTTTTGAAAAAAGGTATTATGCCTATGCAGATGTGGGCACGGTATACCTATACTAGGCGCCCAGTGTTAACGACAGGTCGTTACCTGTGTTTCTATATTTAACCAAAGTTGGGATAAAGTTTTTTTGCAAGGGTATTACACCTATATGGATGTGCGACATTGTTTATCTGTAAGCACTCACCCCGGAGTTTATTTTTGAACTTTCTCTGAGAACATTTTCCGAAAAATAAAAAAAGGTGGGCTGACTGTCTTTCGCTATGCCAGGGTAACACCATGTTATAAACTATGTTTTGGTTGAGCTAAAGTTGTAGGAAAGTTATTTTTTAAAAATATATTACACCCGAAACACCTAATGTTGTGTGCACTTCATTCGATTTACGACATATACTGCATACCTGTGTCATACTGAATGTGTGGCACAGTTTACAGTTCTTATTAATCTTTCCACTGAGCGTTATACGCCGGGTAACATAGTTAGGTTAACCCAGCATTTCTCAAAAGGTTAATTAACTAAGCTGTGTGCTGTAAATTCTTAAGTGTATATAATATTCACCTGCAAAATTTTGTATATATATATATATATATATATATATATATATATATATGCCCTGCTGGTCTAATGGCTATGACACTCATGCAAATGAGAGATTTAGGTTCCAATACAGGGCTAGGAAAACATAATTATCTTGCACCTACAACAACCAGGTAATCATGAGTATATGATATAGCTATGGAGGATAATAGGTAATCTTTAAGTCGTACAGGGAAGAGTTGCATACATTCATCACTTTCATTTATAGAGCACAAAAATGCCATGTTTTTGTAATAGACCTAACACTTTTTGGTAAAAAGATTTGTGTTGATGAACCTGGTAGGCACAAGAAACCAAAAAAGAAGTTTTTTACTGAAAGATCTTGCCTTTCTCGTTGACTTCTCTGATCATTTCTGTACCTTGACTTTTTAATGTTGTTAGAGTTGTCAAATTCATTTGAACCAAGTTTACTTTTAATCTTACATTTATCTAAAATTGATAGTTTTTTTGGCGTTATGACGAATTGTTTAAATTCTTGTATTGGCACATAATTCTGCTAAGATGATTCACTGTATATTGACCTTATATAAATTTAATACCTATTTGCACCTCAATATTTTCTATACTCTTGGACTATGCATGCATGCAGTGACAATAAATAAATAAATAAATAAAGAAACAAACAAACAAACAAACAAACAAACAAACAAACAAACAAACAAACAAACAAACAAACAAACAAACAAACAAACAAACAAACAAACAAACAAACAAACAACAAACAAACAAACAAACAAACAACAAACAAACAAACAAACAAACAAACAAACAAACAAACAAACAAAAAACAAACAAACAAACAAACAAACAAACAAACAAACAAACAAACAACAAACAAACAAACAAACAACAAACAAACAAACAAACAAACAAACAAAACAAACAAACAAACAAACAAACAAACAAACAAACAAACAAACAAACAAAACAAACAAACAAACAAACAAACAAACAAACAAACAAACAAACAAACAAACAAACAAACAAACAAAATGATCCGATTTTAACCTATCTTTAAAGCTACTATAACATGTTATTTTGCGGATATCTTTCGGCAAGTCGTTGTAAAGTTTTACACCCGAATAATAAAAACTATTTCTAGCAGTTTCCAATTTTATTTTTGGCAAAACCAAAAGGGAATTTGCGTTTCTTGTGACTCTTGTATGGGTGTTAGTTGCGAAGTACTTCTTGAAATTATCGCAGATATCACCATCAATGCATTTACGAACTAAACAGCAAACGTGTCGAAGACATGCATTTCGTACTGCTATGGCTACGCCCTTCTTTCTTTAGCGAATTATTTGGGTCATTCTTCTGTCGATTGAACTCAGTTTATCCAGTTGAGTTCTATTCAAGTTAACGTTCACACTACAATTGAAGGTAATCAACGGCAAAACCATACTACGAAAGATCACCAAAGCTGTTTCGTCGTGAAAATTTGATCTCAAGGAATTCAATAAACGTAGTCGAGAACATACTTTTTTATACATTTGTTCGAAGTTGATGCTCATGGAAAGTGACTGATCGATTGTCGTTCCAAGATATTTGTATGTCTCTGTAACATTTACTTCAGCGTGGTTGAACGTCACAGTGATTCCTTTTTCCGCTTTTAAGAGACTTTGTCTGGTGCCAAACAGCATGACCTCTGTTTTACCCTTTCTAACGTTTGCCACTAAGTCGTTTAATCTGAAATAAGTAGAAATATTTTGGAGTTCGTGATTTAACGATTTTTCAATTTCGGCGACAGAGTGGTGAGCAACGTAAATCATTGTGTCGTCGGCAAATTCGATTACTCTGGCTTTTGTTAACACTGTTTCAAAGTCATTGAAGAAAATCAAAAACAATATAGGGCCTAATATAGAACCCTGCGGCACACCACAGAAAACACTCATAGTGTCTGAATATTTATCGTCATACGAAACAGATTGTTTCCTATTAAACAAGTAATTACAAAACCATTCTTTCTCAGCTTCGTTAATACCATAAGCAGCCATCTTCGATAACAAAGTGCTGTGACTTATGGTGTCGAATGCTTTTGATATGTCTATGAACACTGCTCCGACCAGTTTTGATTTATCTATTTCTCTCCTGATGTTGTCCATGAACAGGGTAGCTGCAAGTTCAGTTGACCTCTTTTGCCTGTAACCAAACTGGTAATTAGACAACAGGTTGTTCTCTTCGAGATATTTCAAGAGTTGTCCATGAACACATTTCTCGAGAACTTTTGACAGCGTCTGCAGAACAGAAATAGGACGGTAATTATCAACTTTTTTTGACGAGCCGGACTTGTGTATTGGGGTTACTAGCGCGTGTTTCCATTCTGTGGGTATGGTTGCTGTCTTCAGAGATAGGTTTATAACAAAAGTAAGTGGTTCCGATATGGATGCAGAACTGTCCTTTAACAAAGCAGGCGGTAGACCGTCGATTCCGGTTGCTTTGTTTCTTGTCAATTTCTTCAATTCTTTCTCTACAAAAGTTTTTGGGACGTCTTTGAATCGGAAACGTTTTTCTGTCAATTTACTTGGTATCTCCGATGGTTTCCAAATGAAATCCTTTAGAAAAATGAATTTTCGTTTTAACGATGAAGCTACGTTAGAGAAAAAAGAACAGAATAAGTTCGCTTTACTTTGTGCGTCCGAGGCTTTAAATTCTTCGTGTTCAATAACTCGTTCGCTACGTGGTGTTGTTTTTGGTTTTGTCTGCATTACACTTTTTATTATTTGCCAAAATTTCTTCGGATCATTTGAATGTTCTTTAAGTTTATTATGGTAATTGTTTGACCTTAAGTCGTTGGTGCATTTATTTCGAAGTTTTCTGTACGAAATCCAGTCGTTCTCGTTCTTACTTTTACGCGCTTTACGGAGTGCTTGATCCCTTTTGTTCATCAGCGCACGAATTTCAGTTGACAACCAAGGGCAAAAACGTCCTTTAACGCATTTAGAAATTAGAGGATCATGTTTGTTAAAAGCTTCGATTAAAACACGTTTAAGAAACGCCCAGGCACTGTGTACTTCGGTACAGTTATATAGAGGTTCCCAGTTTACTTTTTAGGTTATACTTTGTGGTTATACTTTGAGAAGTTTCGACATTTTATATATCTGGGTTTAAATTTTAGGTGGTTCATTTTTCGCACGAATCCGAGCATATCGTTGTCACTAATGGATGTTGGAATAACGGTGTTTTTAAGTACATTGACGCTTGTAGTGGTAAATATGGTGTCTATTAGTGTCTCGCTGCTCTCAGTAATCCTATGATATGTAATATGATACATAGCTTATATATATTGAGAATACGTAATCGTAAAGGCGAGAGATTCTATTAAGGTGCCTGCCCCTACCTTGCCGATTCCCTTGGCGTGACAGGACTTACCGTGCCTTTGCCTACCCTACTATGCGTTTTGTGGTGCCTGCCTCCCATGCCTTGCCTACCCCTGCTTTGCTGATTCCTCTTCCTGTTTCCTTGCCTTTGCTGTGCCCTTTCCTTGCCGTGCTTAATGCCTTTGCTTTGGCAACCTCTCCGCAACTCTTTCTATATTAATTCGGTGCATAAATTTCAACGGAAGACGATAATTGGGACATTGCGGTTGAAAAGCAGTGGTTTGGTAATGCAACCACGTCAACATGGTGACATATTATTAGCTCGCTTGACTAATTGATGTATTAATTCAAATGCAATATCCTTAAAGTTTGGATGTTAGATAATCAGTATATTACCCAAATGGTTGCAATACCGAAAATTTTTTTGCAAGAACAGAAATCGAACATGACACGAATATTTTACAAAAATATAATTTTGTGAAGCCTAATTATTAACTCCAGCATTCATTATGCCACATTCCATGATCATTTTTTTTTCGTAACCTATCACAGTGCTACAGGTAAAACTTACTAAACGCATGAATAGTATTATATTTAGCTATTTCATCTTTTGAACTTTTTAAATTAAAATTACACCAAGTAACAAGTTTCTTTTACAATCGGTTGACATGAACATTATTCAATAAAAATTGAATGTTTCATATCAAATGGGAAGTTAAAATTTAGACAATACCTCATAAGAGCTAAATAATCTTATTGTTCGATAAAGCAACCGTGTCATCGCGAACATATTTATTTGCTACGCTAAACGATATGGTTGGATGGCTGCAAATATGTACAATTTTATTCTATCCCAGGAAGAAACAGAAACACTACCATGTACTTAATCTACCATGGAAAGAGAAACTTAAGTAAAAATAAGAGTGCATCATCAAGAGTGCATTAATTACCGAATAAAAATCATTCGGTGTTATTGTTTAATAACAATTTTTTTTAATGAAATATTTTAAACAGCTAAAACCATTTCCTGTACACAATAAACCTTACCACTATTACTAATTTTTTTTGACTAAAAATGTACAGGGAAGGACCCTTTATGGGATTTCAAACAATTCCTTAAGGCTTTTTTATACCAACCTTCGCCAGCGCCCTATACTAAGTGAAAGCAGTTATTACCAGAAAGCAAAAAAGGTTAGAAACTGAAACCAGTAATTTTTCATATATATTAAGAATAACTTTTATTAGGCAAAGAATTGATATGACTAACGGGAAAAATTATTAAGTTTCAAAACCGTACGCGTATGATGATGATGATGATGAATATGATGGTGATGATAATGAATTCATTTCTCACTTTGTCTTCACCCATTAAAAGGTTAATATGGTTTGAGAATTCGGACTGAAATATGTAAAGTAAATAAATCGGTCTATCTTTCCTTCAATTGATGTATTCTGCCCTACCTGAAATTTTAGTCAAAGTGAAGTTCCAAGACGCAGATGTCGAAAATTCAACTTTACGTAACTTCTCCACAGCATCAGCTGTTGGAAATCGAATAAACCCCTGAAGTAAATATGATAAATATAGAAAAGCAAATAAAACAGGTGTAGCGTGTTCCTTTTTTGCCTTACATGCTCTGCAGCTAAAGAAAATTTTATTAGTTGTTGTTTAAAGGGAACCCAAGGTGTAAAATGATGTTGGACTTATATTACAGAGCTTTAAAAGTTGGTTAACAAGTCTTTTTTTAAAAAGCTCTTTTCGTTCTCAAGATATTCAGATTTAAAGAATTTCAGATTTAATTATGTTGCATAAATTATGATTAATATTAAGTAATAGAAAATTTTGACATTTTCAGTCATCTGTAATTTTAGGCCCGATAAAGGATTCCGTTCTCGTCATTATTTACAATATAATTTGCCTTTTGCTTACATTTTAACCAAATTTTGTAAAATCGATGTATTTAATAAATTGATATGGTGGAGCGTCTTCGTTTCTCTCTTACGTAATGTTGTGGAAATTTTATTTTTCGCAGACTACTTTCCAGGCATTTGGGGAAACCTTAATTCTGCCTACATTCACTTTTGTAAACTTAGGTGAAAACACCTTTACTTTACCAGTTAGTTAAATAATGCTTTTGAACACTTATCTTTTTAAAAAATAAAATTTATAACAGCAAAGAAAAAAAAAAGAAAAAATAGTTACCAAGATGAGATTCGAACACACGACTACTCCCGTTTCGGTGGTCAGAGAGGAAAAAATTTCCATTCTTGTGCGACACATTTGCGTTTTAATACAAGCTCACGAGCTTGTAAAAACATTAAAAAAGTTATTTTTTATAAATTCATCTTTAATGAGAATTACCGACTTTTTCTTAATAAACAAAGTTTTGTTCAGTGGTTCAGACTAGTAAAATAAGACCCAAAATACACAATATGGGTGGTGCTACTAGTCATTCATTTTTAAAAAAAATCTTTGTAGGAACAAGCAAAAATTCAATGGACCTACCTGGATCTAAAACATCAGGAGAAACTAATAATCCAATCCTCACAAAAGTTCGAAAATCCTTTTTTTTAAAACTATATTGACAAATTTTGCCCACGAATCCGCCATTGTTGGGTCGAAAAAATTCTACAAAAACTGACTTTGTCACATTTGAGGATCAATTTTCTCTACCTTTGTGCTCATGTTGCGCACAAATTCACCATTTCTAAGCCGATAAGTTTTTTTCTGGAAAAACTGACTTTGTCACATTCAAGGGTCTAATTTTCTCCAGCTTTGTGCAAAAAATTAAAAAACAACAACATATTTTTGGACCGTTTTGGCTCATTTTGCGCATAAATCCCCCAATTTTAAGTTGATAAGATTTTTTCTAAGAAAACGGACTTCGTCACATTGGAGGGTCTATTGTTCCCTATCTTTGTGCAAAAATTATAAAAAAACCCATCCAATCCTGAGAAATGAGCTAAAAACCATATTTTAGGAACATTTTTGCTCATTTTGGGCATAAATCCGCCATTTTTAAGTGAATAGGATTCTCTTTAAAAAACTGACTTCGTCACATTGGAGGGTCTATAGTTCTCAATCTTTGTGCAAAATATCAGAAAAAACTAAAGCACGTCACAGACGGACGGATAGACACAGGTCATTTTATAGGACCTTACCTGTACCAGGTAGGTCCAAAGAACAGTACAAATTTTAGGGAGAAAAATATCAAATATCAGGAAAACTTGTCCCACCGGTGCGCCGATATGTTATACCCGTAAAATTTAATGTTAGATTCATTTAACAACGACAAAGATGCATAGCTTATAACTATAATATTGTAGAAAAAAAGTAGTTGGCAAAGACGTACTTGCTAATTACGTAAAGTGGTGGGACGCATATTTCTCTCGCATCATTATCGTCGTTGATGTCTTGTTGTGTTTTTTTATGTTTGCGGGGTTTTTTTTTCTTACTTATATCTGCTTGACTTTTCTTCTCACTTGTAACTTCTCTACGACTACTTTCACATGTTTCAGTGCAATCACTTGTGGTAGTTTTATAATTAACCTGTTTTGAATTGTCGTTTTCATCGTTAGAAGAGTCTCTCCTTCTTTTTCCTTTATTAGATAAATGTATAAAGTTAATTAAACTCGATTGTGACTCGCTTTGTTTACTCTCCTTGCGGTTTCGATCTTGCTTTCGAAGTTTGGGTTTAACAAGTGAGTCTTCCGAGCTTACACTGGCACTTCGTTTTCGTTTTAAAATGTTTACTTTGCAATTCTTGCCCTCTGAAACCGATTCACTTAAACTTCTGGATCTCCTTCGTTTACCTCTAATCTTGGGTTTACTCTCTTCCACGTAGGGTAATTTTGAATCCAATGAACTATGGCGTTTTTTGTTTTTATATGGAGCAGCTGAGTTGAGTATCTGGGAGAATATTAAAACAAAAAAAACAAGATGCAGAAGCTGCAACTACAACACATTCGCAGTAGTGACACACCCAACTCTGTTGTTTAATTTACATTTGGGAAAACCAAAGTGGTGTATGCTACATGACCTGTGACCACAAACCATGCTAGGTTGTGGAGCTTTTTAAATGACTGTGGTGGGTTGCTAAAAAACATTTTGAACACAATAAAAACTTAAGACGTCTAGATGTAGTCACTAAGTTTGCGCACATTTATAGCAGCTAAATGGGGGGACCATCGATATTTAAAAAAATATAATTTTATTAAGAATTTCAAAATTTAAACTGGACCAGGTCATTATTTTTTTTCTCTATTGTTTTTCATTTATCTTTTTTTTCTCTAAACAATAGGCCTATTTTTTAACCTGAAATACCAGCACACATACCAGATTATTATAAAAGCGTGATACATTATAACCAAAATAAACAAAGGGGCGGCGGTGGTTATCTGAAAGAGTGTTAAGGGTTGCTAAAAAAAGCAAAACGAGGAAAATGGTAGGCTAGGAAAACTTTAAATAAAGTGAGAATAGTGTACACCTACATGCTTTTTCTTTATAAGAACATGCTTTATAAGAATACCAGGCTGGAATTTTTGGTTAAACACAATTGGTTAATTGGTTAAAGAACAGAAAAATAAGAATAAGGACCAGCCTGGTTAGAATTTTGATATTCTTATACACAAAGCATGTAATAGATTTCAAATTAATTATATACGGCGAGTTGATTTACTTTGTCTTTGACTTCAGGCGTCGTAGTCCATTGGGATTGGAAGGACTAGAACGATGGCCACCTGTCTGGGCTCGTCGAACCACGTGATTTATGTGTAAGGCTCTTATTAGGCTGCAGAAGGCCATATTACAACATTTAGAAGCCTGTGCACGTAGTTGACGGTGTTCTATGGCCATGGCGCCAAAGAAAACGACTTCATACGTCGTAGTACATTGAGACTGGAAGGACTAGACCGATGGCCACCTGTCTGGACTCGTGGAACCACGTGATTTACGTGTAAGGCTCCTATTAGGCTGCAAAAGGCCATATTACAACCTTTAGAAGCCTGTGCACGTAGTTGACGGTGTTCTATGGCCATGGCGCCAAGGAAAATGACCTCAGACGTCGTAGTACATTGGGAATGGAAGGACTAGACCGATGGCCACCTGTCTGGACTCGTGGAACCACGTCATTTACGTGTGAGGTCCTTATTAGGCTGCAAAAGGCCATATTACAACCTTTAGAAACCTGTGCACGTAGTTGACGGTGTTCTATGGCCATGGCGCCAAGGAAAACGACTTCAGACGTCGTAGTCTATTGGGATTGAAAGGACTAGACCGATGGCCACCTGTCTGGGCTCGTCGAACAACGTGATTTACGTGTAAGACTCCTATTAGGCTGCAAAAGGCCATATTATAACCTTTAGAAGCCTGTGCACGTAGTTGACGGTGTTCAATGGCCATGGCGCCATGGAAAACAACTTCAGGCGTCGTAGTCCATTGGGATTAGAAGGACTAGACCGATGGCCACCTGTCTGGGTTCGTGGAACCACGTGATTTACGTGTAAGGCCCTTATTAGGCTGCAAAAGGCCATATTACAACCTTTAGAAACCTGTGCACGTAGTTGACGGTGTTCTATGGCCATGGCGCCAAGGAAAACGACTTCAGACGTCGTAGTCCATTGGGATTGGAAGGACTAGACCGATGGCCACCTGTCTGGGCTCGTCGAACCACGTGATTTACATGTAAATCTCTTATTAGGCTGCAAAAGGCCATATTACAATCTTTACAAGCCTGTGCACGTAGTTGACGGTGTTCTATGGCCATGGCGCCAAGGAAAAGGACTTCAGACGACGTAGTACATTGAGACTGGAAGGACTAGACCGCTGGCCACCTGTCTAGACTCGTGGAACCACGTTATTTACGTGTAAGGCACTTATTAGGCTGCAAAAGGTCATATTACAACATTTAGAAGCCTGTGCATGCAGTTGACGGTGTTCTATGGCCATGGCGGCAAGGAAAACGACTTCAGGCGTCGTAGTCCATTGGGATTGGAAGGACTAGACCGATGGCCACCTGTCTGGGCTCGTCGAACAACGTGATTTACGTGTAAGGCTCTTATTAGGCTGCAAAAGGCCATATTACAACATTTAGAAGCCTGTGCACGTAGTTGACGGTGTTCTATGGCCATGGCGGCAAAGAAAACGACTTCAGGTGTCGTAGTCCATTGGGATTGGAAGGACTAGACCGATGGCCACCTGTCTGGGCTCGTGGAACCACGTGATTTACGTGTAAGGCCCTTATTAGGCTGCAAAAGGCCATATTACTATATTTAGAAGCATGTGCACGTAGTTGACGGTGTTCTATGGCCATGGCGCCAAGGAAAACGACTTCAGGCGTCGTAGTCTATTGGGATTGGAAGGACTAGACTGATGACCACGTTTCTGGGCTCGTCGAACCACGTGATTTACGTGTAAGGCTCTTATTAGGCTGGAAGAGACCATATTACAACATTTAGAAGCCTGTGCACGTAGTTGACGGTGTTCTATGGCCATGGCGCCAAGGAAAACGACTTTAGACGTCGTAGTATATTGAGACTGGAAGGACTAGACCAATGGCCACCTGTCTGGGCTCGTGGAACCACGTGATTTACGTGTAAGGCTCCTATTAGGCTGCAAAAGGCCATATTACAAACTTTAGAAGCCTGTGCACGTAGTTGACGGTGTTCTATGGCCATGGCGTCAAGGAAAACGACTTCAGACGTCGTAGTCCATTGGGATTGGAAGGACTAGACCGATGGCCACCTGTCTGGGCTCGTGGAACCACGTGATTTACGTGTAAGGCCCTTATTAGGCTGCAAAAGGCCATATTACAACCTTTAGAAACCTGTGCACGTAGTTGACGGTGTTCTATGGCCATGGCGCCAAGGAAAACGACTTCAGGCGTCGTAGTCCATTGGATTGGAAGGACTAGACCGATGGCCACCTGTCTGGGCTCGTCGAACCACGTGATTTACGTGTAAGGCTCTTATTAGGCTGCAAAAGGCCATATTACAACCTTTAGAAGCCTGTGCACGTAGTTGACGGTGTTCTATGGCCATGGAGGCAAGGAAAACGACTTCAGGCGTCGTAGTCCATTGGGATTGGAAGGACTAGACCGATGGCCACCTGTCTGGGCTCGTCGAACCACGTGATTTACGTGTAAGGCCCTTATTAGGCTGCAAAAGGCCATATTACAACCTTTAGAAGCCTGTGCATGTAGTTGACGGTGTTCTATGGCCATGGCGCCAAGGAAAACGACTTCAGACGTCGTAGTACATTGAGACTGGAAGGACTAGACCGATGGCCACCTGTCTGGGCTCGTGGAACCACGTGATTTACGTGTAAGGCCCTTATTAGGCTGCAAAAGGCCATATTACAACATTTAGAAGCCTGTGCACGTAGTTGACGGTCTTCTATGGCCATGGCGCCAAGGAAAACGACTTCAGGCGTCGTAGTCTATTGGGATTGGAAAGACTAGACCGATGGCCACCTGTCTGGGCTCGTTGAACAACGTGATTTACGTGTAAGGCTCTTATTAGGCTGCAAAAGGCCATATTACAACCTTTAGAAACCTGTGCACGTAGTTGACGGTGTTCTATGGCCATGGCGCCAAGGAAAACGACCTCAGGCGTCGTATTCCATTGGGATTGGAAAGACTAGAGCGATGGCCACCTGTCTGGGCTCGTTGAACCACGTGATTCACGTGTAAGGCCCTTATTAGGCTGCAAAAGGCCATATTACAACCTTTAGAAACCTGTGCACGTAGTTGACGGTGTTCTATGGCCATGGCGCCAAGGAAAACGACTTCAGACGTCGTAGTCCATTGGGATTGGAAGGACTAGACCGATGGCCACGTGTCTGGGCTCGTCGAACCACGTGATTTACGTGTAAGGCTCTTATTAGGCTGCAAGAGGCCATATTACAACCTTTAGAAGCCTGTGCACGTAGTTGACGGTGTTCTATGACCATGGCGCCATGGAAAACGACTTCAGACGTCGTAGTCCATTGGGATTGGAAGGACTAGACCGATGGCCACCTGTCTGGGCTCGTGGAACCACGTGATTTACGTGTAAGGCCCTTATTAGGCTGCAAAAGGCCATATTACAACCTTTAGAAGCCTGTGCACGTAGTTGACGGTGTTCTATGGCCATGGCGCCAAGGAAAACGACTTCAGACGTCGTAGTCCATTGGGATTGGAAGGACTAGACCGATGGCCACCTGTCTGGGCTCGTGGAACCACGTGATTTACGTGTAAGGCCCTTATTAGGCTGCAAAAGGCCATATTACAACCTTTAGAAGCCTGTGCACGTAGTTGACGGTGTTCTATGGCCATGGCGCCAAGGAAAACGACTTCAGACGTCGTAGTCCATTGGGATTGGAAGGACTAGACCGATGGTCACCTGTCTGGGCTCGTCAAACAACGTGATTTACGTGTAAGGCTCTTATTAGGATGCAAAAGGCCATATTACAACATTTAGAAGCCTGTGCACGTAGTTGACGGTGTTCTATGGCCATGGCGCCAAGGAAAACGTCTTCAGGCGTCGTAGTCCATTGGGATTGGCAGGACTAGACCGATGGCCACCTGTCTGGGCTCGTGGAACCACGTGATTTACGTGTAAGGCCCTTATTAGGCTGCAAAAGGCCATATTACAACCTTTAGAAGCCTGTGCACGTAGTTGACGCTGTTCTATGGCCATGGCGCCAAGGAAAACGACTTCAGACGTCGTAGTATATTGAGACTGGAAGGATTAGACTGATGGCCACCTGTCTGGTCTCGTGGAACCACGTGATTTACGTGTAAGGCCCTTATTAGGCTGCAAAAGGCCATATTACAACATTTAGAAGCCTGTGCACGTAGTTGACGGTGTTCTATGGCCATGGCGCCATGGGAAAACGCCTTCATACGTCGTAGTACATTGAGACTGGAAGGACTAGACCGATGGCCATCTGTCTGGACTCGTGGAACCACGTGATTTACGTGTAAGGCTCCTATTAGGCTGCAAAAGGCCATATTACAACCTTTAGAAGCCTGTGCACGTAGTTGACGGTGTTCTATGGCCATGGCGCCAAGGAAAATGACCTCAGACGTCGTAGTACATTGGGATTGGAAGGACTAGACCGATGGCCACCTGTCTGGCCTCTTCGAACCACGTGATTTACGTGTAAGGCTCTTATTAGGCTGCAAAAGGCCATATTACAACATTTAGAAGCTTAGAAGCCTGTGCATGAAGTTGACGGTGTTCTATGGCCATGGCGGCAAGGAAAACGATTTCAGGCGTCGTATTCCATTGGGATTGAAAGGACTAGACCGATGGCCACCTGTCTCGGCTCGTCGAACAACGTGATTTACGTGTAAGGCTCTTATTAGGCTGCAAAAGGCCATATTACAACATTTAGAAGCCGGTGCACGTAGTTGACGCTGTTCTATGGCCATGGCGCCAAGGAAAACGACTTAAGACGTCGTAGTATATTGAGACTGGAAGGACTAGACCAATGGCCACCTGTCTGGTCTCGTGGAACCACGTGATTTACGTGTAAGGCCCTTATTAGGCTGCAAAAGGCCATATTACAACATTTAGAAGCCTGTGCACGTAGTTGACGGTGTTCTATGGCCATGGCGCCAAGGAAAACGACTTCAGGCGTCGTAGTCCATTGGGATTGGAAGGACTAGACCGATGGTCACCTGTCTGGGCTCGTCAAACAACGTGATTTACGTGTAAGGCTCTTATTAGGATGCAATAGGCCATATTACACCATTTAGAAGCCTGTGCACGTAGTTGACGGTGTTCTATGGCCATGGCGCCAAGGAAAACGTCTTCAGGCGTCGTAGTCCATTGGGATTGGAAGGACTAGACCGATGGCCACCTGTCTGGGCTTGTGGAACCACGTGATTTACGTGTAAGGCCCTTTTAGGCTGCAAAAGGCCATATTACAACCTTTAGAAGTCTGTGCACGTAGTTGACGCTGTTCTATGGCCATGGCGCCAAGGAAAACAACTTCAGACGTCGTAGTATATTGGGACTGGAAGGACTAGAACGATGGCCACCTGTCTGGTCTCGTGGAACCACGTGATTTACGTGTAAGGCCCTTATTAGGCTGCAAAAGGCCATATTACAACATTTAGAAGCCTGTGCACGTAGTTGACGGTGTTCTATGGCCATGGCGCCAAGGAAAACGCCTTCATACGTCGTAGTACATTGAGACTGGAAGGACTAGACCGATGGCCATCTGTCTGGACTCGTGGAACCACGTGATTTACGTGTAAGGCCCTTATTAGGCTGCAAAAGGCCATATTACAACCTTTAGAAGCATGTGCACGTAGTTGACGGTGTTCTATGGCCATGGCGCCAAGGAAAACGACTTCAGGCGTCGTATTCCATTGGGATTGGCAGGACTAGACCGATGACCACGTGTCTGGGCTCGTCCAACCACGTGATTTACGTGTAAGGCTCTTATTAGGCTGCAAGAGACCATATTACAACCTTTAGAAGCCTGTGTACGTAGTTGACGGTGTTCTATGGCCATGGCGCCAAGGAAAACGACTTCAGGCGTCGTAGTCCATTGGGATTGGAAGGACTAGACCGATGGCCACCTGTCTGGGCTCGTCGAACCACGTGATTTACGTGTAAGGCCCTTATTAGGCTGCAAAAGGCCATATTACAACCTTTAGAAGCCTGTGCACGTAGTTGACGGTGTTCTATGGCCATGGCGCCAAGGAAAACGACTTCAGACGTCGTAGTCCATTGGGATTGGAAGGACTAGACCGATGGCCACCTGTCTGGGCTCGTGGAACCACGTGATTTACGTGTAAGGCCCTTATTAGGCTGCAAAAGGCCATATTACAACCTTTAGAAGCCTGTGCACGTAGTTGACGCTGTTCTATGGCCATGGCGCCAAGGAAAACGACTTCAGACGTCGTAGTATATTGAGACTGGAAGGACTAGACCAATGGCCACTGTCTGGTCTCGTGGAACCACGTGATTTACGTGTAAGGCCCTTATTAGGCTGCAAAAGGCCATATTACAACATTTAGAAGCCTGTGCACGTAGTTGACGGTGTTCTATGGCCATGGCGCCAAGGAAAACGACTTCATACGTCGTAGTACATTGAGAGTGGAAGGACTAGACTGATGGCCACCTGTCTGAACTCGTGGAACCACGTGATTTACGTGTAAGGTTCCTATTAGGCTGCAAAAGGCCATGTTACAACCTTTAGAAGCCTGTGCACGTAGTTGACGCTGTTTTATGGCCATGGCGCCAAGGAAAACGACTTCAGACGTCGTAGCATATTGAGACTGGAAGGACTAGACCAATGGCCACCTGTCTGGTCTCGTGGAACCACGCGATTTACGTGTAAGGCCCTTATTAGGCTGCAAAAGGCCATATTACAACATTTAGAAGCCTGTGCACGTAGTTGACGGTGTTCTATGGCCATGGCGCCGAGGAAAACGACTTCATTCGTCGTAGTACATTGAGACTGGAAGGACTAGACCGATGGCCACCTGTCTGGACTCGTGGAACCACGTGATTTACGTGTAAGGCTCCTATTAGGCTGCAAAAGGCCATATTACAACATTTAGAAGCATGTGCACGTAGTTGACGGTGTTCTATGGCCATGGCGCCATGGGAAAACGCCTTCATACGTCGTAGTACATTGAGACTGGAAGGACTAGACCGATGGCCATCTGTCTGGACTCGTGGAACCACGTGATTTACGTGTAAGGCTCCTATTAGGCTGCAAAAGGCCATATTACAACCTTTAGAAGCCTGTGCACGTAGTTGACGGTGTTCTATGGCCATGGCGCCAAGGAAAATGACCTCAGACGTCGTAGTACATTGGGATTGGAAGGACTAACCGATGGCACCTGTCTGGCCTCTTCGAACCACGTGATTTTACGTGTAAGGCTCTTATTAGGCTGCAAAAGGCCATATTACAACATTAGAAGCTTAGAAGCCTGTGCATGAAGTTGACGGTGTTCTATGGCCATGGCGGCAAGGAAAACGATTTCAGGCGTCGTATTCATTGGGATTGAAAGGACTAGACCGATGGCCAACCTGTCTCGGCTCGGCGAACAACGTGATTTACGTGTAAGGCTCTTTATTAGGCTGCAAAAGGCCATATTACAACATTTAGAAGCCGGTGCACGTAGTTGACGCTGTTCTATGGGCCATGGCGGCCCAAGGAAAACGACTTAAGACGTCGTAGTATATTGAGACTGGAAGGAACTAGACCAATGGCCACCTGTCTGGTCTCGTGGAACCACGTGATTTACGTGTAAGGCCCTTATTAGGCTGCAAAAAGGCCATATTACAACATTTAGAAGGCCTGCTGCACGTAGTTGACGGTGTTCTATGGCCATGGCGCCAAGGAAAACGACTTCAGGCGTCGTAGTCCATTGGGATTGGAAGGACTAGACCGATGGTCACCTGTCTGGGTT
>JASGCC010000328.1:0-216093 GCA_030067915.1 Hydractinia echinata | reverse complement strand
TTTACCACAGTAAGATGTGGCCAAGCCTGGTAAACAACTCACAGATAAATTAAAATGGCCTCCGAAGCGATTAGTCACATTGTCCAATTTAAACTCGGGGTTTCCGCTGAGTCATTCGTTTGCGTCTAAGCTTTAGTTTGAGATAAACTCATTTTATCAACTCGAGGAAGAAAGCTTAGTTAACTAGGCTAGTGACCAGCCGAATAAGAGTACCGTTTTATGAAACCTTGTGTGAGAAAAAAAAGCAAAATAAAATTTATACAAGACAACATAAAATTATATTTTATAAAATATAAATTACATTTTTTATGTGAATAAGCCATTTTCCGTTTTTATATAACTAACAAAAATTTTATAGCTTAGTGATTTTTTATCTTACTAGTTCAAAATTAGTACGAAAGTTTTTCTGCACAATTTATCTGCATTCTAACTAGTTAAAAACACATTAGAAACATTACAAAATCTCCTTCTACCTAAACACCATCCATCGATAAACAAAGTTCACCAGAAAATAGTATTTTTCGAGGTCTTGTAAAGTAAACCATTCTTTTAAGCTAAAATCGTTGATTTAAAAAGAGCAGCTTATTCCACTTCCCATCTGCTTATAATTCGAAAATTCGTATTGCCAAGCACAACAACTTTCTTTATCCAACCATCTATGATCCAACTTAACCAAGAGCAAAGCTTTAATAAAAAAACATCATGCGTTTTCTTTCTCCAGCTACAAATAACTTTGTACAAACACCACACATGCTAGCTACGGCTTCAAAGTTTCATATTCAATTCAGCATGGAAATCTCTCCAAAGTCAGTCGCAATAAATTTATCAGGGGGTAGTTGTACAATTTTTGTCAAGTTCTTATTTCTTTGCTGTTTTATGACCTTGATAACAAATCTTCAAATATGTTGTTTATTTTTTTTTTGTTTTTAACGGTTTTTAACGGCAACCTCGATCCCAGGGCCTGTAGCGTTTTTTTGATATGAGGATGAAACGCGTACGAGGCCCTGGTACAACAGACTTGATCAACCAATGAGATTGCGTGCACGGCTTTTTAAATTATGTTGAAAAGATAATTAATGCAGACGTTTTTTTGCAAGCACTGCATTTTTTTATCAACAACAAATATGGCGGTGAGCATTACGAAGATTTTTCTGGGTACTTGTTTTTATGAAGAAAATATTTATATTCACGTTATTTTTGACTTCCTTGCATCGTTTACAAATTTATCAAAGCTGTTAAAAATTTTCAAACATTACTTTTGTTTCCTCACTGATGGTGAAAAAGGCGGCTGACAACTCAAATGGAATAGTGCGACGAACATCCTGTCCTGCGAACGAAAGTAACAGGTACTCTCACCTTTTGTTGGGACACAATACTTCATTTTAAAAGAACTGAAAATTTTATTTTTGTTTTCATATGCTAAAAAGTGAAGAAAAACTTACAGATGCAACTATGTAGTGTGTATGCTGACTAACTGGCTAAATGCTGTTGGCTTAAAGATGCACAAACACAACAATGACAACCAATTTTTCTTAAAATGCCACATGTGTCAAAAGATATCTTTTAACAAACTATTGGGACAAAATACTAGCTAAAGTATTGAAAAATTAATGGAAATAAATTAGGGAATAAAGTATAGCTAGCTGTATAAATAAAAAAATATATATACAAGAAATCACAACTATATAACATATTATTGTTTTTAGGCAATGAGAAAGAAAATATTGCAACACATAAAGTTTATGGTGGGTGTGTTGAAGTATGTAGGCTGCGTGCTGAAACAAACTTAAAACAGTTTAGTGAAATTTTCGGAAGTATTGGAACCTCAAATATCACAATTATGCAAACTAATACTGTCGTAAATGTGAAAGACAATTAAAGATTTTCTGCCGGATTGCACAAATAAGCTTTCAGAAAAATTACATTGTAAAGAGCGTTATATCATCACCAAAAACTCATTAATGTTATTTTGTTTCAAACACCTAGTGCTGATATTATGTCCAGTATAATATAATCTTGCCAATGCTTTTTGCCCTCATCGACCAGACCGTCCAAATTGCTGCATATATATATATATATATTCAATGGTCTTCAATGGTACTTGGTGGACTTATATGGTGATTTGTTTGATAATGGTGCATAAAATCCTATACCAAGAGCAGAGGTTGCTATAATAATGCAAACGTTCAGATCTTCTTTTGCAACTTCAAGAAGAATTTGGTTTTACATGGTCTTTGTTTGTGGTGTATGAAATTGCACAATAAAACAATTGCTAGATGTTATGTTTTTAATGTATATATATACTTGTTTTCTTAATATGTTATGTTTTATAACCTTAATCTGCAATATTTCTTCCTTGCCAACTTTTCTCTTTTTTCTGCGGTATACATTTTTTCGGTTTGGATTGACAGATTATTGTTAAGGTTCTTATTCCAAATATAATATGTTTCATTCTAGTCACTGTTTTTCCTGTTATCCGGTTGTTATAGATATTCTTAAGTATAAGTAAGTATAAGTATTGGTCATATAGCTATATATAAAGTACAAAACAGGTGTTGAAGCAGTAAGCCTCGTCAATAACACAAGCTTTGACATTTTTTGATAAATTTCTAATTTCATTAAATTTCTTTCTCTTTCACTCAAAATTGCCCCAATGACCATCCAATAGATGACTTTCAATGTTTACGTTTTTAAGGGATTCTTGAACATGCGCGGAAAAAATCAGAAAAATCGACAGGCAAAACAATGCAGACCATAGGTGAAGAAAGTCAAATTATGGTTAAAAAATATTGTATTGTGGCTACTAGCATCTTTTCACTGATATATGATCTAAATCTAAACTACATGCAAGCTATATTCTAATTTTAAGATCAAAAGATGCCTCTAATTGAAAATAAAGTTTGGAATGGACTGGTCCACCACTTACCGCCTCCATTATTTTGCCTGTCGATTTGCGTAAGAGGTCTGGGGATTATAAACACAACACGCGTCACGATGATGAAAGTTGTCTATACAAATGATGACAACACATCTTCTATTTTATTGTTAAGAAAGAGATCCTCAAACAACATCTGTACAGCATTCTTCTCAAAGATTAAACCACGTAAAATGTATCAAGGCATTCCTACATCTTCAAGAAAATTCACTTGATCGTTAATAATTGCATTTGGTAGCTAGCTAACACTTGAAAAATTAAAGATTTTCCATATGCTTATGATAAACTCCAATGACGTCCTTGTCCTCATACTATTGACTCTAAGCATTTGACTTGTTATGGTCAGGAAAATTTCGGCCCTCTAAAGATCTCTGAATTTTCTCCAACATTAAGTGGTCCATCCTTTCATCTGTTATTTTTGCAGCTGGTGTAAATTATTCTATAATATTTATAAGTGCTGTAGTTTTTACTACATGTATGATACACCACAAAATGACTAGAAAGTCACTAAGGGTTGTATTTATTCTGAAATTGTATGTTGTATCCGCGCATGTTCAAGAATCCCTTAAAAACGTAAACATTGAAAGTTATCTATTGGATGGTCCATTGGGGCAATTTTGAGTGAAAGAAGAAGAAATTTAATGAATTAGAAATTTATCAAAAAATGTCAAAAGCTTGTGTTATTGACGAGGCTTACTGCTTCAACACCTGTTTTGATACTTTTATATATACACTGATAAATTTAGAAGAGTCAAATGAAACCTTAAATGCAATCATTTTACAAAGACTCCCTTAGGGAGTCAAAAAGGACTCAAATTGAGACGCAAGAAGGAGTCAACCCGCAATGACTCCCTTTTGAGGTGCTCATTTGGACTCCTTTAGGGTTTCATTCTTTGCTTGACTCCTTGAAAGGAGTCATTATTGCGTTCAATGATTGTTGTGCTTCAATGATTGTTGTGCGTTCAATGGTTGTTGTGTAGTGTGCTCACATGATTCCTTCAGAAAGGTTTCATCGGGAATATCGCATTTAATGATTTCTGCTGAGATACGATCAGTTTGGGGTGGCGATTATAGAAAATGCGCCTTTTTAATACTTGGGAAACTGTTTATGAGACGTCTGTAATTCCTTCTCGAGTCCGATTATGAAGAAAGGCTATACATGAGCAAACTGATTCTTTATTTTTATCATCGGACGAACACTACATAATTTTTGACGTATATTTAGGAAGTTCTTTTTTAAAAAAAATGCGCGCAACTATAGTATAGCAAAACTAGTGCACCAATATGGTTGAATTGAGATGATGACCTTTGTGATACCATAGTGCACCAAAATAAAGCCAAAATGCGCACAAATCATTTCCCGGTAAACTTGTATTGCAGGTATGTCATATTATCATGTGACTCGAACAAGGGAGGAAAACGTTATCATGGTATAATTTTTTAGATCGTAATGCCGGCTATTTGTTAATTAAAGGGAAGTAAGCTCTAATTTTTTATTTAAAAAAAACAGTAGCTCGCAACAACAAAAAACTTGAAATACCTATTTCTTTTCATATTAAAGTTTCACTAACTTTAGTAAAAAAGTTGTGTTTACTACGCGTGAAATCTCTCGTTATTCTGACCCCTTTGCGATTTTAAAAGGATTGGTCGAGTTGAAATTATGACGTTAGGGTAAAGTAGTGTGCTGGCGGTGGTAGTAGTATTAGTTGTTAATTTACTTAAACATTCGCGTTTAACAGCTTAAAAAACATGCCAAATTGCGCCGCCATCAACTGCACTAACAGAACTGGTAATAATAAATCAAAAGAAAATGTTGACGATGTGTAGTTTTGTCAAAATTCCCAGCGCAGAGAAAAACGAGCTTCTGCAAAAACAAAATGTTAAAATGAAAAAATAAAACAAACAAATAAACTATAATAACTAAGTTTATGTATATATTACTTGATTAACGTATTTATTGAAGATAAGAGTTCAAATATAAACAAAACACCACTGTTTATAAAAATTCTGCTGAAAATTTTACTTGCTGGTATTTGAACTTATCATGTGAGTAGCTAGGCAGCTAGTAACTATTTCTGTATTTAAAATTCATATTAAAAAATACACAAGCAAACAAATAAAATTTTTACATTAAACATCAACAAATAGACTCTGTAGGAAATTTTGTCAAGTGAGCATTCAGTAGCGCCATAGATTAGTGGTTATAGCTCTCGTACTCTGTGCGGGAGACCGGGGTTCGATTCCTCTTGACGGCGATTCAACATGGGCGAGTGAATGTTACCATAGCCCCGGGTTAACCCAAGCCATGTGAGGGAAATTGGGAAGATGGCACACTGTGTGGGCCGTTGGATGTTGCCGGGAGTTGTCTAGTAGAGCGCGGGCTCTAATTGGGTCTGCGTAGCTCAAAATGAGCATTAAATACGCTAGGACTCTCCATCTAAGCCATGGCCCCTCCTGGAAATAATAGACAGGGTATATCCCTCGATATTTGTGAGGCCAGCCATGTAAAATATGCACATCTATCTATCTATCTATCTAGCTAGTGTCTGGGAGATTCAGTCCAACTTTTTCTTCCCAACTCTTGCATCCAAATCTGATACTTCCCCAATACATGTCGAAATACGGTGCTTTACATCTCTCCCCAAATCTTCGATTAACTTCAGTTGTTTATCTGATATCGACTCTGCCACTTCAACACTCTTCAAGACATAAATCAAGTAAAAAAACACCGACCTGTTTCACAGCGGTCGTAAAAGAGAAAGTTTGCAGATCACTCACCTGAATATGTGTCCTGGATCGTCATGCCGTATAATTTTCATTTTACACCAGTTGGCTACACCAGAGAAATACACCAGGATATTTATTGCCCAGAAGAATGCGCAGCTTACACCAGTTGAACTGGTGTAAATAGTGAAGCCGGTACCGATTAGGATAACAAAAATTTCGCAGGATGAAACAGCCGTATTCGGCTAAATTGACACAAAAACAGGACCACAAAACCCAAACGCAGGGGCGCGGGGCCCCAAAAATCAGTTTTATACGCGACAGACGCTGCTGGCGGCCGTTATTCTAGTTCATTTTAATAATGGGCGTAAAAATCAGAGAGCAAAAGGCTCACAGAGATACACCTTAATTTTTTTAGGTGAATTTTTGCTGGTGTATTTACACCAGTACACCATAGCTAAATCCGCCCCTGAGATCGGTTCTACCAGTCCCAAGCCATAGTTACTGGGCGTGCAGAAGCAATGGAAAATGGTTGGCTTAGCGATTCACTTCGATCGTTCTTCACTTTGTCAACAGGCATGTTTCCGAAAACAATCGATTTTGTGAAGAAGTGTAACTGAAACAGACAGGAATGGGTTTAGCAGCAAATTGTTAAACAACAAACACTCACTAAAAATAATTGAGATGAGAAAATGATTGCTTGTGAACAGTTACCAATTCAATAACCGTGAACAGGTAAAGTTAATTTTGTGTAGGACATAAAATAAAAACATATTTTATTTATAAAAATATATATTTAGAAATACGTTATTGACGAAGAAGGAAATAAGATGTCGCTATTAAAAGTCGCGTATGTAAAACCGAGCCGAAGATACGGAGCAAAAATTGTAAAAGAAGACAAAAGTTGCCATTAATTAACTTACATTTAACCTACGAGGAAAAAGTCGTTTGTAAAAGTACTCATTGGAGATCACCGATTATCGAAAGAAGAAAATGAAATCATCCTGTACCTTATACTTCTGTGATAGTTATAAACCTCGTATGGTTAACTTTTTGGCATCTCCACTTAAAGCCATCAGATGAATACGAAGGGGAAGACTTGAACTGCATTTCACATTTACAAATTGGGCAAGCCATACTTGATTTTAGTAATTTATTTTTTATACACCAATTAATTGTTGATTGTTTATCAGGTATAATGTTGTTAAGCAAGCACCTGAAATTAATGTGGTTTAACATTGTTCAGTTTTCGATTATAACTGCTAAGAGATACAGTTTTGGTTTGACATGATCGGTCAACTTTTTTCTTTACTGGCTCATGATAACAAGTTTGAGTACCTCTTTCTCTTGATTTTTTCATTATTAGTAATAGCTTAAAAATGAAAATTAATAATTAAAAGAAAAAGCGGAAGAGTAATAGAATTTGTTGCAAAGAGAATGCGATATACTGGAAAGTCAATTTAATAAATTACCAAAAGTTATGAATAAATATTAACAATGTCAACAATACAATAAAAAATAATGGAATAGCTGTATGACAGTATAGTAAAACGTAAATTTGTGTACATCATATAAATTATATATTATATCTTATATTATTACCATTAAAAAATAACATAAAACACAATCAACATTAAAATGCAAACACACAAATTGAGTTAAAGTGAGCGTAACAAAGCGTAGTAGAGAAAAAAGCACAAAAAAGTAAGCAGAACCCGGAGGACTAAATTAGTGAAAGAATTAAGTTGAAAGAGAATGGAAAAAGTAATTGACTGTTTTTTAGATTATTATGTGATATTATTGATGTTTTCATAGAAGGAAACAACTCTTGAAAATTCGAACATTTGTAATGTTTTTCGATCTGTAAATTAGTAGGTAAGAAGTGAAAAAATTCAAAAGTTCGTCCGTAAATAATGAATATATAATGTCAAAGTATATTTTTAATGATGGCTAAGCTTTACCATATAACTTATTAGAACAGTATAAGTAGTTGCAAGTGAAACTGGCGCAAACGTTTTAGCTATTAATTTTATATTGAACAACTTCAATCATTTTATAACTGATGCTAATGGGTGGCTTCGATGTATACTTCTGATTATAAATTGATTCTTCTACGTAGCTTTTTTTATCCATGGGTAAATCTTTAAACATCTTTTTGCCAATCTTTTTGATCCTTCTAACCTGACTGTAATTATACTTCCCAAATTGTCTTCAACAAAACTTTCAACGATAGCAAAGAACTCTTTTGATAGTAACGCACGGAATTTTTTCGATGTGCTCTGTTTGAATGACCGGTATGTAACCATACTTCCAGGAGTGTATAAAATTGCCTTTTTATAATCATCGTGTGCAGGTGGACGTTTAATGTATACGTTTTTATTCAATGTTAATTCACTGATGAACTAAATTAAAAATTAAAAAAATATGTTTATGAAGATTAATTTGTAATGAAAAGTTATTTGACATATGTACATTATGTACATGTCTTTTGAAAATAATGTTATGGATTGGTCCTTGTGCATGTTTTAGGTTATGTAGAAACGGATTCGCCAGCGGGCAAATAAACACTACACACGAATATTTTATAACGATGAAGGACTTACGTTGTAGAACAATTCTTTCTGCTCATCAATTGAATCAATATACGAAATAGCCCTTTTCAATGTGTCAAGTGAAATAGCTTCAGGTATAATGAAATCTCATTATTTTCCATAATGGCATTGTATGTGCATTCAAGTAAAATGCAAAGAAACCGCAATTTTGGGTACTAATTCCGGTTTTTTGGACTTACTAGTAGGTATTCCATTTAATAAAGCATTATTTAAATCAGTTAAAAACTGTGTTTCCATTGTCTTATATAATCTAAATAAATAAGTTTTTTAGAAAATATTTAATTTGAAAAGTAATTCAAAAAATTTAGACAGAAACGGAAAGAGTTAATTTTTCGTGAAAAATTATGCGTACTTACTCCATAGCATTATTTTCAAAATAAAAAACGGAATCGGTACATTTCATAATTAATTGGTATAAATCATGGATTTCTATGTTTTGGTGTTGTTGTAATGTAGCCTCTTGTTGTTTCAGCAGGTAATGGTCTTACCGAACGGGGCGTGATGATAAGAACCTATCAAGAAACCCATTTCCTTTGTCCATCATTGAAATTAGAAATGCCATACTTTTGATTTGTGTTGCACCTACAAGTGAAAGGGTAGGTAGCCATAAGCAGAGACACGTACTTTTCAAGAAACAAGTAATTCGAAGCATCGTATAAAAGCTACATGAAATACCCCAGATAGCAAATTATAAAATTGTCTAAAATATGAAATTAAAGAATCTTACCCAAAATGCAAAAGGCACAAGATTCAGGGATGTTTCTTTTGTTTTCTGTGCTAAATTGCATGGTTATTTTTTTCGCCACTAAAGACCTTAGATAAAATCTCGACATCACCAGTGTAGTTCTCATCATTTTTTCTTAGTATTTTTATACAAATATTCCTGTATTTCGGCATTGACGATATAGGCACAATTGTTGTTGCATAAAAATTTTGTCAGTCCCGATGTAGTGGCAGTTGACATGACTGAAAGATCTTCATCAATACTTTGTAACGGGTTATACACAGCTAATTTTAATGCCGGCGACTTACCAGTGGACGGTTGACGAACGAAAATTACAAAAGTATTCAGATTGATGGTGTAACCATTTCGAATTTCAATAAGATTTTTGTTTTTACCAGCCAAAATATTCGCTGTGGTGATCATAGAAGATAAATACATAACCGATGTTCGTACCGACTGAAATTGCTCTATTTTTAACAAACTTTAACAATTGCGACGACAACACTTCTCGTAATCAACATCATGCTTTATGAAGCGACTATTTAGCTCGGCCCAGGTTTCTTCTGGTTGAGAATTTATTAAATGTTTAGCGGAACTCAATGATGATATTGACGGCTCTGCGGCTAACGTTAATGTGGTAAGCGGTTGATATTTGTAACCGACGTTATATTTGTGATAACATTATATTGCGAAATGAGGCTTAACACTGCCGTTACATTTGTGAGACCACTAAACTGCACAATAAAAAGTGAGAAGACATTGTAAAGACGAAATGATAAAAGTTGGTAAGTTGGTCGTTGGTTTTAGTTATTATTTAATTACTAGTCGATTAGGCCCGTGGAAAAATCCACTCAGGCAGAAAGAACAATGAAAAATTAGAAGATTTTAGGAATTTTGATGACGTCAGCAGTGTCCTGTTCATCTACATAAAAATTGAATGCGTTTTGATAGTTGGAAAGGCCTGTGGAAAAATAACAAAAAAGCAGTAAAAATAAGGATAACTTACGAAAACGATATGTTACGAAAAAGAAAACTTGGGATTTTGTTTTCCATAAACCTCCATAAACCTAAAAATAATAAATTATGATGATAATACTTTTCTATTTTTGTTTCCTGTAAAAAGATAATTCAATGGTTACATACAGACCGTATAATATTAATATATTGGTAAGTAAGTTACCTGCAGTTGATGCTTCTCGAGTCTTTTCAATACCAAAAATATGTGATGCAATTTTAACATGGCATGCCCGACTTTTAGTTCATGAATTATCTCCTTAAAAAGAAAATAATCCACCTAACGAAGCGCGCCACGGGAAGGCAAGTCATGGGGCTTTGCGCTTCAACCTAAAAAAGAAAAGAAAAGTACGTAGTGTGCTTTTGTACTAAAGAGAGTTAATAAGGTAAGTTTTGGGCAATATGACCAATTCCAGTAGCTTGTGAGCCCCCAATACCAGTGAATGTTGAAGTGAACTAAATGTATTTTAATGTTTGAATACATAATATAGATAACATTAACAGTTTTTTATAAGAACAAAATGTTTGAACATATGGCTTCAGAGGCCCAAAAGTTTAGAACATGTTAAGAACATTTAAGTCTTTGACAATATCACGAAGTACGGAAATGCTCCTTTACACTTACACAAAAAATGACGAAATCAGAGGAAAATTACGACCAATTTAAGAACAATTTGAAAAAGTTGAAAGGCCTTCTTTTGAGTGTTCTTATAAAAAAGATGTACCATAAAACATTGGTTGAATTAATTTTTTTTTGTTATCAAAAATAACTATTATAAATAACTATTATAATTACTATATTAAAAATAAATTATCATTAAAATAAACCACTCAACAGGCAAACAAAAAAACGAACCTCTGAGGTATCGATTACAAAAAAACTGAATAATAGCACATGCATGAAATTGATAAAAGTAGAGTATACAATGATCAATAATTATCGTACAGGGTGAAATAATGGTGCAGGGGACAAAAATAAAAACAAAACAATTGAATAAACATTTTTTACAAAGGCAGTGTTTGTAAACATTGCTTAGATATAAATAATAATGCCAAATAGAATAACTAATTGTTGTGGTATTATTAGATACCTCAGAGTAAAAAAACTAAACACATACACGAACATAAAATCTAATAATTTAAAAAATTTAATACACTCATTTGTTGTTTGTAATGGTGGCAGTTGTTGTACTGAGTTTGAACAGTGTATGTGTGTTGATGTTTGATGACGTCACACGCTTGTTCTAGCCGTACGCGGATAGCGAATTTAATTATGTAATAAGTCAGCAGTGCTTATACAAAAAATTGGCGAAATTTAGTTTATCACTTGCCTGTAATGCGTAGTGATTAAAACGCTGACAAAAATAAATATATAGGATAATATGTTGTCGACGAACGCATAAGGAGATATTAGGGTTTTAAAAATTCGAGCAATTTGTATACCCGTTGCCTTTATCGTATAGATCTTGAAACGCTGGTCAAGAAAATGTATAGGATCATGTATCTTTGACAAACGGTTACAGAGATATTAGGGTTTGAAGGTTTTTTGATGACGTCAGCAACCCGTCCATTCCGAAACGGATTTGGGGACCCAGGTTTGGGAAAATTGCTCAAATTGGTCCTAGGTGGTCCCTAGTTACCCACGCGGTGAAAAAAATCATTGACGTCACCACCTCGTTTCCAAATTATTTGGCCTCAAAGTTTTAGGTGCACTGTAATGGCTTCATTAATTTAATATAGGATATTGACGTTAAGTAGTGTTATTGACGTGGCGACGTAACGTTAGAAATTTAACATATTAGACATGCATTTTTCGGGCAACATCAAAGGAAAATGAACACATCCACTTTGCCTGTTACAGACACACAAACACACAGACACACTCTCCATATTATTATAAGAGACTAGTCAATAAGGCCCGTGGAAAAATCCACTTAGGCAATAGGCCATTGAAAAAATAGGTTGCTTTAGATGTTTTGCTGACGTCAGCAGTGCATATACAAAAAAAAATGTTCTTAAAATCTTACACAAAATGTCAAATGTCAAATCTTACACAAAATAAAAAAAGAACAGCTTGCAAGGTGCAAAATCTAGTTGATAAAAAGTTACAACAACGACACTCACAACACCAACACTCACAACACCCACCAAACCGACAGTAAGAACACCGACAGTTACAACACCGACAGTCACAACACGGATAATAACAATGTTAGAAATAACGCATCTCAAATATGTACATCTTATAACTGATTATGTTGAAAACCCTCAGTATTTTATTCTGAAATGTCAAAAAGGAGGCCTGCAAGAGGTTAGCACAAAATCAACAAAAATAAGGTCTTTACACATTATAAACATTGTCTTTCCCTTAAAAGCTTAATACAAAAATATGAAAAAGCCATAGTTTGGAAAACATCAAATTTAAATCTAGAAAAAATCAGTCATTTCAGTTGCATAACATCCTCTCCCACAAAAATTTACACAAAATGTAAAAATCAACCAGTTAAGAACACAAAAATTTTTCTTTTTTAATATGATGATCCGTACTGCCCTTTACCAACAATTTTGAACCTAAATGTCAAAAAATCAATAAGCAAAGAATAAAATTGAATAAAAAAAGATCATTATTTTGGAAACATTGTATACGGTTCGTAAACAAAAGATTACACAAAATGTAAAACAGATCGGTTTTTGAGAAACACATCTAAATCAACAAAATAAGTTCATTCAGCATGTCGTATATTGCCATTACCCATTAATCTTCCACAAAAAGGTTATGAAACACATCAAAATTAAAAAAAATCAGTGATTTCAGTGCATACAGTCCACCCATTTAGATTACAAAATATAAAAAACAAAAACAGTTTCAGTCAGAACATTAAGTAATTTTTTTATCATCAGCAAACATTTATCCCTACAAAATTTTGTAAAATTCTCAAGAAAAACAAAAACGTGAAACCATGGAATTTTCTTCCAGCAAAAATTACATCACATACAGTTAGTTCTCCCAAACAATAGTTTATAATACGAAATATAAAGACAAAGTTGTTTATATAGTCTTAAGATGTACTTACATTGTACGAAAAGCTTAACAAATAAATATATACTTTTTAACTTTCAAACTCGTTTTATTTTTTACTTAATTAGTAAACGATGGCTGTTATTTTTTACCGATAAAGACATCAGCTTTGCAACAGCTTACAGTAAAGTCTGATTCTACAAAGATTTGTTCTTTCAGTATATATATTGCATGTGGTGTATTTCCAAAAAGATTACACAAAATTTCAAAAAACAGCATTTTGCAACACGAACAATATGAACTGACAAATTTTTTTAATCCACGTATAAACCCACGTATATAAATTTCCAATCAAATGTCAAAAACCCCTGTAAAAAAACCTGGCATTTTACATGTAGGCTGACAAAAGTTTAACAGGATGAGGAAACAAAACAATAAAAAATAACTTAACACACACACTTTAAATTCTATAAAATTCGTTCCACTTGTCATATTGTGGTCCCCTTGTAAGGTTTACAGGAAATGTGAAAAAATTATTCTCTATGGGCATAAAAATGTGTCACAGACAGTATCCTAAAAGTTCAAGAAAGATTTTGTAGCTAGCTTGTTACATCATAATTCGTGTTCAAAAAAGAAGAGAAGTTTGACTACTAAGGTAGCTATAAATACCTAAAAAAAAGAGGAATAACAACAAAACTCATAGATTAGAGCTAGCTATGGGATGGAGCCTTGAAGCTAACATTGACATTAGCTAGCTAGCTAACAAAACAATACCTAAGACACCCAGTTAAATATACTTAAGCTGGGGATACTTAGCTACGTCTATAGCTAGCTATTTATGCCTTAGTACAACACATATAGAGGAAAACAATAGCAATGTAAAAATTATGACATTTGCAGTTATTTCAACAAACCAAAACTTGAGGATTGTGCAAGGGCGCGAAGCGCCCGCAGTGCAATCCCGATTTTATAAATAAAATCGAAGCCAACGATCTAATACTGGGTAAACACCCTTTCACGCCTTGAGTAAGAAAGTCATTATGAATACATACTGCAGGACCTTCGATTTTATTTTATATCAGAGTTGACTTGATACTACAAACATAAAATCGCATATGAGCCAATTCAGAAACTTGATTTTGGCATGGGAATGCAAAAGAACATAATGAAAGAAAGTTTGTTTATATTTTCACAAATAAAGTATACAGATTATGTACTGCCGCGACCACGATTTCCACGATATGCACCACGAAAAGAACCTCTGCCTGAAATATAAATAAAAGTAAATAAATAAATGACGAGGTGGCTGTGAAGCCTGGGTGGGTGGGCAGTATTAGATCGTTGGCTTCGATTTTATTTATAAAATCGGGATTGCACTGCGGGCGCTTCGCGCCCTTGCACAATCCTCAATTTCATTGCATAAAATCTCCGCCCGATCTAATACTGGATAAACGCCCTTTCAGGCCTTGAGGCTGAAAGTCATTACTCAGGACCTCTGTTCAAAGCGTCAAGACAGCAGACTCGAATATTTCAGGTTCAACTAGGATCTCCTTTCTATAGGTTCTTTCAAAAGTTGTAGAAGTAGTCCAGTGACCTTTTTTCAATATTTCGGTCATAGGTACGCCCTGTACTACTGCCTTGGAGGAGGAAGCAGATCTAGTGGAATGCCCCTTGAACGTACTGGTATCTATGCCAGATAGAGTGAGGACTTCTAAAATCCACCTTGAAATTGTACAAGGTTTAACCGCTTTATGAGGTTTCACAAAGCTCAAAAGGAGTTGAAAATTTTCACCTCTCCAGGGAGAGCTCCTCTCTAGATAAACATCAATGTGATTGCAAACACATAAATTAAGATCCTCTTTGAAATGCATAAACTTCAAGGGAGGACGAGGCTTACGTTGCTTGGCTGTTTTAGTAGGCTTGCCAAAATGAAATGAATAACCAGAATGGTGTTTAACTAAATATCTGACGTCCAAATAGGCCACTTCATGAGCCCTAGCAGCGGAAGTCAAAGCTAATAGCATTGTCAATTTTAAAGTTAACATTTTGTCAGAAATGTTCTGCAGACTAATTGATGACAAAAATGTCACTACTCTTTCCACATCCCAAATGAAAGTATATTTAGGTTGAGGAAACCGCTGATTGTGAACACCTGCCAAAAGAGAAGATACCAAAGGATGTTTACCCACAGCAACCCCATCTATGGGCTCATGGTAAGCAGAAATAGCTGATCTATACCCAGCAATTGTGCTATGTTCTAATCCCTCGTGAAAAGAGTCAGATAAAAATTCGATTACAAAATTTATAGCACATCGAACGGGATCAACTTGTTGTCTACGACACCAGCTACTCCACTTATTCCAGGCCGACTGGTAATGGGAGATTGTTCCAGACCTTCTGGATGCTGTGATAAGATTGGAAGCTTTCTGCGAAATTCCAATTGTTTCGAGACTTCCCCTGAAACTGTCCAAGCCACTAACTGAAGAGTTCGATTTTGAAGAAGCGGGTGGTTTTGTCCCTGTGGGTTTGACAATAAATCCTTTTTCAGAGGTAAAAGTATCGGCTTTTGTACAGATAAGTGGAGTAACTGAGGATACCAGGTTTGTGTTTGCCAGGCTGGGGCAATAACAATTAATGTCGCACAGTCGTACTGGACCTTCCATAACACTTTTCCTATTAGGCAAAATGGAGGGAAGGCGTAACCTCGGATATGTTTCCAACATGCCTGAAATGCATCCTGTCCCTTGCTGTATGGGTCTATTTTCCAGGCATAATACAGGGGCACTTGATGAGTCAATCTTGAAGCAAACAGGTCTATGCACGGAGTTCCCCTTGCTTTGCACAGCGCCAGAAACACATTCCGATTCAACATCCATTCGCTTGAGTCTCTCACATTCCGTGACATGAAATCTGCTTCCACATTGAGCTTTCCTGGGAGGTACTCCACAGTAATCGTGATCTGGTGGTCCATCTTGAAGTGCTCGTATGGAATGTTCTGATTCAATTTTTTTAGATTTATGACCGGTCTGTACCCCCCATCCTTCTTGGGAACCAGAAATATCGAGCTTAGAAACTGGTTCCGACCTGGGGAAGCAACCCTCTTTATGGCCCCTTTGGCTAACATTTCCTGAACCTCTTTTTCTACTAGAGTCTCCTCCTCTGCTGTTAACTTGGGAGGACGAGGAGGATGAGTTTGTTGAGGAACTGACAGAAAAGGCACTTGGTACCCTTGGACCCATTGAAGAATCTCTGGATCCTGAGTCAGAACCTCCCAATTCTGAATATAAAAGCTTAGCCTCCCTGCCTGAGATAAATTCGGTTGCAGTACTTGTGGAAACAAGTCTCTTACTAAAGGATGAACCTTTGTCAAGGAAAGAGGCTCCTCGACCTTTGAACACACAACAGGTACTGAAATTGAAGGAAGTAGTTTTACCTCTGTTTTGGTTGCTTCCTTTCCACAGGTTGTTCCCCCTGCCTCGCCCTTGAAAACAGGGGGCCTTTCCGAAAGGGCCGATTGCCTGAGAAACCTGATGATGATGAAGCTCCTCTGGAGGAAGAAGTTGATGTCCGTGGTGATTTCAATCCGGTGAAAATGCCTTCAGATTTTTTTAAGGCTTTGCTATCTTTGATCATTTTTGATTCAAAAGCGTCACCGAACAAACAATCATTGTCTGCCGCATCTAATTCTTTAGATTGGTTTTTCAAGATATCCTTCACTTTAGTAGTTGAATCAATCAAAGTCGATAACACATTCTCCCTTCTGTGGTAAGCCATAGAATTGTGGGTTTGAGCCAATAGAAGAATCGTTTGTTCAAATAAGTTCGACACTTCTTTCAGAGCCTCGTCTTTGGGATTCTGCTCTTTTTCTGAATCCATCATGGCCCAAATTTTGGACAGCGGTCCAAAAAACCAAATGCAATTTGTCGTGGACATTTTTGAATGCTTTTTCCATCTTTAATGTGGAATACTTAGAATTGTCCTGTAATAGTATCTTTATGTAGGAATCCAATTCTGGTACCTTCCGTATATTTGAAGGCACTGGGTTTTGAGCAAGAACTTTTTCCTTCACATCCTTGTCTGGTATGTGGGATTTCATGTATTTGTGGACGTAGTCGCACAAAGCAGCTGGTAACTCCCATGAATCATGGGAATCATCGTCGAGCTCGAACCGTGCTCGTTTAGCAGAGGGTTCCTCGACATGCTCTTCATCTCTCTGGGTATCACCGGGCGGAACCTCGGGATCCACAGTGTTGTCGTGATCAATTCTATGATACAAACGTTTAAACATCATCAAAATCGGAAATTATGACGATATGCATTCCTCTTATAGCCGAGGATAACAAAATAGTACTATCTCTTACCAAACACGGAATGAATGAAGAGATATTTGTGGATTTAAAATTCAAAATATGAAAGAAACTTACGAAGCGTCCATCTTGATTAGCGTGAATTGGCGAAAGAGGTCCTGAGTAATGACTTTCAGCCTCAAGGCCTGAAAGGGCGTTTATCCAGTATTAGATCGGGCGGAGATTTTATGCAATGAAATTTCCATTTCGCTGGCACATTTGCCAGCTAACAGCTTTATGCAGCATTTTGAATTTTAGGACATTAATTATGCAAACCATTGTAAACAAATGCTGGCTTTTTTATAAAAAACGCGGTAAAATATAAATTTGAAGCTCCAATGGATTTTTTTTGAGAATGCGATTCTTTTTGACAATTTTAAGTGCGTTACATCGTTACATATAAAAACGGAACGTCTAAAAATATAAAAGTTCTTACTTTTTCTCAATTCCAATTCACTTGAAACTCTAGCATTCATTTTGTACTTCTAACTTTACTTTACTACTTCCTAGCTCCACTCTTCACTTCCGAAGTAACTTCTTGTGGCTTTCAACTTTATTTTTCTACTTCTACTTCTTTACTTAGAGTTTACTTCTAACTTTACTTTACTACTTCCTAGCTCCGCTCTTCACTTTATTTTTCTACTTCTACTTCTTTACTTAGAGTTTTCTTTCTCTGAATCACTTTTTTCAAGACGAAGGAACCTTTCTTTTGTGTTTTTTTCCGTGTCGAGGGACACCATTTTTGGAAAGTTAGCCGTTAAATTTATTTCAGCAAATCAAATTGAGTCGTTTTCATCACGTGAAGTAAACAAAGTAAACCCGCTAACAAAATGGACATAATTTTTTCGGCGACTTCAAAGAGAATTTCGGCAACATCAAAGGAAAATGACGATATCAACTTTGCCTGTCACAGAGAAATATCGTGTTTGCAAAAGTGACAGACAGACAGACGGAACTGGCTTATTATTATAAGAGACTAGTCGATAAAGCCCGTGGAAAAGTCCACTGAGGCAGGATAAAAATGAAAAGAAGCATCATTTGAATTTTGATGCCGTCAGCAACCCATCCACAAAAAAAAAAAATAAGAACCATGTTTTCACGTTGCCTCTATTGTGTAGAACTTAAACTGCTGATCAAGAAAATGTAAATGATCATGTGCTTTTGATGAGCGGTTAATGAGATATAAGGGTTTAAAAATTTTGCTGACGTCAGCAATGGCCCGTTAAAACCCAAAATTTTTTTGGAAAAATTTGTATACCTGCTGCCTTCACTGTATAGATCTTGAAACGCTGATCAAGAAAATGTATAGGATCGTGTACTTTTGACAAACGGTTGCAGAGATATTAGGGTTTGAAGGTTTTTTGGTGACGTCATCAACCCGTCCATTCCGAAACGGATTCGGGGACCCAGTTTTGGGAAACTTACCCAAATTGGTCCCAGGTGGTGCCTAGTTACCTACGCGGTAAAAAATCATTGACGTCACCACCTCGTTTCCAAGTTATTTGGCCTCAAAGTTTTAAGTGTACTGTAATGGCTTCATTAATTTAATGTACTTTCCTTTGTCGTTAATATTATTTTAACGTTAAAAGTTTGGTAAATTACAGAACAATTTTATGGGCGATGTTTTACAGACTTTATCAAAGAAAATGGTGAAGAATATAATCCATTTTGCAAAAATCACAGACAGACAGAACTGGCGTATTATTATATAGATGATGAACAGGTGGTATTGTAAAGCCTAGCCCATATTCTTTTTTGTAAGAATATACTCAGGATCAGTTAGGAATATCTTAAGAATATGTCCAACCTCGATTGTTTGTTCTAAATATAAAAATAATTTGCCAATAGCTATAGCAACCTATAGCAAGCTTTATTTTATTAAGGCTTTATATATTTTCAGGACATAGACATGCTAACAATATAATTAAGAATAACGAGGATAGTATTTGTCAAGAAAGTTAAGAACTTTTTTTGTAAGAATATATATACTTCAAACAATGGGTCAGAAGTTCAGAATATGTCTAACCTTGATTGTTTGTTCTAAATATAAAAAAGAATTGCTAATAGCTATAGCAATATATAGCAAGCTTTATTTTATTGAGGCATTATATATTTTTAGGCTACGAGGATAGTATTTGTCAAGAATGTTAAAAACCTTTTTTTGTAAGAATATACTCAAAACAATGGGTCAGAATATCCTAAGAACATGTCTAAGCTTGATTGTTTGTTCTAATATAAAAATTTGTATGATGCACAAATTTAATTAGAAGTTTACTTTTTTATTGCGTATCTCACAAACTCAACTTTCTCTGTTCAACGCAATGGGCCGTTACATGTAGTAGAAATTGGCATTAGCAATAGTAACTTTATAGCAGGCTTTATTTTTATTTATTTTTATTTTGAGGCTATAGTTATGCTAAGAAAATATTAAGAATAATGAGGATAGGATTTGTCAAGAAAGTTAAGAACATGAAGGCTGAAACGAAAAAAACACTATTCTTATAAAATACAGCGTGTATATCCTTAGAGAAGAATTTATATAAAATGTAAAAAGTAATTCCGTTGTTATTGTTTTTAACGCTACGTAGTGGGAGGTGTCGTTATTAGAAGCCTTAATTTAAACAAAGCTAAATCAATGTTTACATCTGTTACGTAGCTAGAGTAGAGATGGAATATAAACACACTTTTCCAAAAACCACGGTCAAACTCTCATAAAAAATATCATACACAATTTTGCTTGTGACGTCACAACTTTTCGTCACGCTCCATTACACAAAATACCACTGATCATCAGCAAAAATCCCTATCAATTAACACATTCGCAGTAAAGCTCAGTGCTATCATGCGCAAATGGAGTAAAATCCCCATCATTCGGTGCTTAGTCATGCATATCAAGGGTAAGTCCCTAACGCAGGTGGAGGGAAATTCCCAGCTTGCTCGGCAAAAAATTGAGCAAATGCCAGAGTACCCATTTTTCAAAAAACCGTGTATATAATAAAGATGAGTTGGTTTAAGAATGCCATCAGCAAACTGTATAGCACCGTGTCGGCACCGGTGGCAGCAACTCGCGACGCCCTTGCCGACCGACTACAGAGTGTGCGGGATACCGTTGCCTTCTACTACAACAAGGCAAGGGGACAAATTTCGGGAGCGACAACGCTTCACGACGAGATTGAACAGGAGGCAAGGGAGGACTACGCGGAGGATATTGAATATCAGGGTATTGAAGACGATATCCAGATGTTGGAGGATGGAAGTAGGATCAAAACATGGCGGTTCAACAAGCATTTGAATCAATCCCTGAAGGACGCGATTGTGCAAAAAATTACGTCACATATAGAAATGCGCGTTAAGGTTGTGTACAGCTTCAGCTGTGATATTTACAAGGGTGGGGGCGATGTGTCTGATTACCACAAAACTAAGAGCTCCAGGTCACTATCAAGCATCGCCGAAATCGAAGCGTTCGTAGAAGAATGCGAGATGAAGCGCCTCGATCTGGAGGATCACGAGTTCTGGACCAGGGCTTATTTACCACCTGTTAGGACCACCGAGACCCCGGGAGCGTATGAAGGCAAAATTATCTTTGGTCACGTACAGATCAAGGTGATAAGCACACATGAACCTCTTCTGGGATGCGGCACTCTCCCGGGTTGGTTGCGAAACAAGAGGTGCATTTACGCCATGGATGGTGAAGATGCCAGAACGGACAACCTATGCTTCTGGAGATGTCTTGCGGTAAAGGAGAGGGCAGATGTAGTACGGGGAACGGAACGTCTAACAAAAACAGCTCTCACCTTAGCTCGAGAGTACTACGGGGACCCCAAGCTTAAGCGTAAGGACGTCAGGCCTACGAGACTGGTGGATTTGGAGGGGGTTGCCAAGCAATTCAAGGTCAACATTAGGGTCTTTGAACCCAAGACAAACTCCGAGAAAGCACCATGGCGACTCGTCTATGGTCAAAAGCAACACAAAAAAGGTTTAGATGGCATCAATCTTGGTATGCTGGACGGGCACTGTTTTTACATCAAGGATTTAGATGTGCTGACCCAACACTGGGAATGCGAGGTATGTAAACAGAAGTTTAATTACGCCTTTTCCCTTTACGCGGCATAAAAGGAACGAATGCGAGGGTGTCAAGACGACGATCATTTGCAAAGGGGGAAGGTTAAACGTATGTCGGGCAGGGCCGAGAAGGTCTTTTACGATGAAGGGTATAGTTATGATGCCTCAAAATGGCTAGAATACATGTCAAAACAAAACGGAAGACATATTCATCATGCCCTATGTGGCCATGGTGGTGAGCGTGTTATCCGTGATGGCAAAAAGGAGTGGAGAGTTGATGGCTATGAGCCTGTCACAAAGACCGTTTACGAGTACAACGGTTGTAAGTGGCACGGATGTCCCTGTCTGTCCGGGAGAACCAAAGCGGACAAGGCTCATTACGCTGCAACCCAGTCTAAGGAAAGGATGATACAGGATGATAACCTCGTCACAGCTTGGGAATGTGAAAAACCACCCAAAATCAAGAGGTACTTTCAGAAGGAGTTCAGGCCATATCCCCACTACCTGGTATTTGATTTCGAAGCCCTCCTATCACCCTTAAATTACCAGCAAACATCTGATCTAACATACCTTTCGAGACATGTTCCGATAAGTGTTGGTATTGCCGATAGTTTAAATAGCCGCCCGACGTTCATCGAGCACGAAAATCCCAAGGTCTTGGTTAAACAGTTTGTGGAGGAGCTGGAAAAGAGGCATGCCCTCATTGTGAAAGAGGTTGAGAGAATGTACCCGAGGCCCGACGACTTTGACATGCTCTCAAAAAAGAACCGGGAGCTGTGGAATGAGTGGGTAAATTAAGTAGCTGTAATAGGGTTTAATTCTTGCAAGTACGACATCAACCTGATTAAGCGGTATTTTGTCAAAGATATCGTGCAAGGCGATAAGATCAAGGTGGCGAAAAAAGATAACGACTACATGTTCCTCACCACCTCAAGGTTTAAATTTCTAGATATCAAAAATTTCCTTGCCCCCGGTCTAAGCTATGACGGTTGGTGCAAGTCGTTGGAATGTAAGCTGCAAAAGCTCGTGTTTCCGTATGAATGGTTGACGAGCCACGAGAAGTTGAACCATGCTGGACCTGTGGCTCACGAGGACTTTTATAGCCGGCTTAGTGGGAAAAATACATTATCTCGCGAAGAGTACGAGACATTCTGCGCTGAGTTTTACAGGCGAGGCTGCGTCACCATGATGGACTTGTTGCGTGAGTACAACCTAGCCGATGTGGAACCGTTCATTGAAGCCGTGGACAAGACGAGGTTGCAGTATTACGATGACGAGATAGATATTTTGAAGGACGCGGTCAGTATTCCAGGCGTGTCGATGCGCTACGTATTGAACAAGTCTCTACGGCTGAACCCTAAGCTGGAGCTATACGCTCCGGGAAACCCATGCAGGCATAGGTGCGAGGACTCTTGTTATAGCAAGACTTGTAAGGCCTGCAAGGAGGTACGGAAAACATGTGAAAAATGTACGAGGAATGAGGCCTACAACCTTTTGCGGACGGGGATGGTGGGTGGTCCCGCGATCGTATTCTGTAGATACCACGAACGAGACGTGACGGGTATCAGATCTTACGTGTACAGCGAACCCCACAAGTGTAGTACCATTCTAGGGTACGACGCAAATATGCTCTACCCGAGTACCTTGATGCAAGACTTTCCCTGTGGGAAAGAACAGTTGATCAAGGTGGCCACACCGACATCGGCACATAACTTAGAGCTACTGGCGCGAGGTGTGGTGGATGGGTCGTTGTTTGGGTTTGCCCAGGTTGATATCGAGGTACCCGAGTATCTGCGTGACAAATTCGGCGAAATGGCTCCCCTGTTTGTCGTCAAGGAGATACCTGATGATCAAATCCCCGAGCACATGCACGAATGCTTGAAAACTACGGGTCGCAAGCGTGTACCTGGAACACGTAAGCTTCTGGGGTTGCTAAAGCTTCGCATGCTCGAATTTTACTACGATTTTTTGGACAAGTACGTGGATCGTCGAGACTTTGAGTACATTTACATGGACACTGACAGTGCCTATTTTGCCATCTCCGGGGAAGAGTTGAGGGATGTCGTTCGCCCCGAACTGCTTGACGAGTATGATGAGGATGTACAAAACTGGCTCGTCACCGATAAGTACTCGAGTCGAACAGGAGGGTTATTTAAAGCGGAATTTATTGGGTTTCGGATGATTGCCCTGACAGCCAAGTGTTTTTTCATCGAGGGTAAAGAAGGTACTAAATTTTCATGTAAGGGCATGTCAAAGAGACAAAATGCTGTGACCTGGGTTAGATACCTGAGTGCGCTAAAGGGTGGTTTAGACATGGTTAAAAACGTAGGTTTTAGGGTACATGAGCAGGGTATGATCACGTACGAACAGAACAAGCTCGGCCTCTCGGCGTTTTATGACAAAAGAGTTGTACATGACGATGGGGTACATACCTCCCCACTTATTTTTTAAACATTTTTGAATAACGAGGTTTTCCAAAAGCTGTCCAAAGTTTTGTAAAGGTAGTACTTTACAAAACAAGAACAATATGGAGGAGGGTAAAAAATGTACAAAATGTAAACAATATCTCTCCTTGAACCATTTTAGGCTCCAACGTAACGGACAACGAACAAGGCAATGCACAAAATGCCGCGATATTAATAATTCATCAAGGGAACGTAGCAAATGCCCGCATAAAAAACATAGACAATTTTGCCCCATATGCGATCACCCTGCTTATCAGTATAACCTCATTCTAAGTAGGCTTCGTAATGCCTTAAATCGTGATACGGAGATTGCCTCCACGGAATATATAGGGTGCGATATTGTAACATTCATGAGGCACATCCAGGCCCAATTTAAAGGTGGCATAAACTGGGGGAATAGAGGGCAGTGGCAGTTTGATCACAAGGTGCCGCTAAAGTATAGGGAGAACGGGGTATACCCTAGCGAAGAGGTGCAAATTGCAAGACTGCACTACACCAACATGCAACCCATGTGGGTTACGGATAATCAAACGAAAGGTAATCGATATATCTCCGAGTAGAATGTAGCCTAGCGCGGTTGATCAAACACACTTGCTATAAATGGAGGTGTGTTTACTAATCGCTCTACTCCTACCCTATGCCATGATCGCTTACATACTTTTTCGATATCGTCGTACAATAAAGAAAATGTCTGATATCGCACAAGTATTCGACACAGCCTCTGCAGAATATGAACAGATAGAGAAACCCATCGATAAACGTCAGGCCCTGAAGGAGGCCCTACGCAAGGGCAAGGGACACCTTTTGCCCAAAAAATGCACAGAAGGGTTATTGACAAGGAGGCCTCAGAAGAGGCCATTGATAAAGTACATACCGAGTACCTTCAACGAGAACTCCACGAAAAGGGGGAAAAGGCGGCCAGGGCACTGTCTACCCATATTATCAGCCTCTATGCCAGCATGATTGGAAATATAGTGGATATCGACAGTGTTGACGAATTGCGCAGGGATATTGAAGAGGATCCCATCATTAAGGATTCCATGACAGATCTTGGTATCCTTGTGTACTGCACTATTGGGAGGTGTCTGGCACCCCTCTTGGTAGCAGGGCATACAGCGAGGCATATGAGCAAAAAAAAGGATGAGGCGGCGGAGGAGAAGGAAGAGCCTCAGGCTACTGTAATAAATGAGTGAGGAGATTCAGAAGAAACAAGAAGAAGAAGAAAGGCCCATAACCAAGAAAAATGAAGGTCGTGTTGCCGCCGGTAAGAGCTTGCTGAATGGAATAAAAAGAACAAGGCCGACCTACGTAAGAATGTGGCAAAGGTACTTCACAAGATGATCAAGAACCTACCGTAGTACCCAGCAAGTCCATAGACAATGTATACATTTATGGCGTCGGCACGCTGGCCATATGCTAATATGGCCAGCGTGCCGATAGGGGTTGGTGTATGGTACAAATTTGGCAGAGGTAAAAATGATGTAGAACCTCAACAAAAGGGTAAGGCTCATCCCGAATTCTTTAAAATGCTATAATATAAAATGACAACAAGCAACATTAGTCCGAAGGAACCAATGGTTATTGACTCCTTATGGGAATCAGTCAGGCTGGTATCGTATACAATCCTCATAGCCATGGGCGCTAAGAAGGTCGTAGGAGTTTCCAGACCTGGGGCAAAGATGGATTTGGAGGACGGCCTGAAGCTCGCCGGCTATATGACGGCAGCGATCTTGTTTGAGGAGTACGCGATCAAGCAGGGCTGGTATAAGAAGTCTTTAATACCTCCAAAATAGAGCGCCCGGTAAATTTTCTATTTGTCCTTGGGGGCAAATAGAAAATGGAGGATGGTAAAAAGTGTACAAAATGTAAAAAGCATCTTTCCCTTGACAATTTCAAGATTAGGCGTGACCAAACGCTAAGGCAGTGCATCAAATGCCTTGATGCTAACAGAGCGTCACGCAAACGTATAAAATGCGGAAAAACACAGCGTGTCCTTGATTTACTGGAAAATGAGTATAGGAGGCACTATAGTAATATTGTGATACTATGTCCTACCCTTGAAGTGGAATACGACATACCTTGAAAGGGTCTCACTCTGGAAGGACCCTTACGTGTTCCTGATAGACCCCGGAAATGAGCTATTTGAATGGATCCAAAAACTATCCTCATTGCTAGCAGGCGAAGAGACGTTATTCGTGGTTGACGATATGATATCCGACGAGAGTCTCGACAAAAAACGTCAACACCTACTTGAGCTTGCCATCCGTGGTAGGCATCGCAAACATAGTTTGTGGCTATTAACGCAATCGTATACGGCTTTGCCCGAAAATTTGAGGCGGCAAAAGAAAGCCCTCTTTTTATGGTACCCTCATGAGCGCTCAGATATGAAGATGATAGACGAGGAGACGAATCTCATCCCCGAATGGGGTGAGATCAAGGCTGAACTGAAAAAATCTAAGCATGCGTGCTTGTACGTGAGATTGGAGCACCCAAGGACTTGGAGGATTCTTGAATGACCACGGTGAAATCCCCTGGTATATAGAAAATGTCTTCACAACTCGCCTTATTCAACGCAATACCCACAGGATCGATCGAGACCTTGTTCGATAAACAAAATCAGCCCCTGTTCAAACGTGCTGATCTAGAGAGATTCCTGTGTATTCCGAATGCTAGGAAGTATGATCTTGATCGCCATATGACAATATCAAGAGGAGAACTAGAGGGTATACAGGGAACTGTATCCACCGGGTACAGTTGTTCAGGTATGCCGGAAGGAGTGAAAAAACGGCATGACATATTCGTAACGTTGGACGGGGCGTTGGAAATTACCATCAGGTCAAGAAAGCCTAGGGCCGTGGCTTTGACAAAATGGTTGGCCGGGAAGGGGGTGGAAAAATTACAGGATGAACTCAAGGAGCAGCGTCAAGCCCTCGAGGATAAGGAGAATGCCATGGCCTTTCTTAATGATGAAATTGACTATAGAGATAGTCAGCTCGTGATGTTGGGGGATGAAATTGAGGAGCTACAGCAACGTGCCGTGCCCCACCTCGAAGACCCTGGAAAGGATAACAGTATGGTCATTATACAGAAGAATAACAACGATCCCTTCCAATACCTTGCCATTTGCGGTCAACAGGGGTACGTGGCGCAGAAGATTCAGAATAAGCTTGTTGACTACCCAAAGGGTGAGATTGTGGTACTGGCGGAGACACCAAATGCTATCGTCCATTACAACTGGCTTCGAGAACGTGGATGTATTGAAGTCAACCCGGAGAGGGTCATGCATTTTAGGCTTGGTGAGCATTACACGCATGAACGTCTATTGGAGCTAGCGGAATAGGTGGGCACGATTTTTACTACCCGCAGGAGTAGTAAAAATTATATGCAAAAGTGGGGCCATGGGCCCCCGGTCAGGTATGCTAGGAGGGGGGAAAAAGCCTCATTTAGTGGTGGGTTCCCAACCCCTCCTCTATTGACCCTTTTGGCTGTATATTATAAGGTATTGGAATATCAAAAAAAGATGGAAGCCTATGTACAAAAAAAGCAATTTGCAAGGGATTACAATATCCGCGTACCTGTACTGCGATGTTGTATAAAGGCAGGATCAGTGACTGGTTATTGCCGTACCTGCCTGGAAAATTTCAGGTATCGAAATGGGAAATACTATGAGTGATTTGAATACCCTAGCGACCTAGACCTTTTAAACAGGGTATGGTAAGGCAGGAAAGCGTGGGGTACATTTGCAAGAAGTGAGATCGACGAGTATCTCGAGGATGATATAGAAACCCTAGGACTTTATATTGTTTCGGTTAAAGAGAACAAGTATGGGCACTCTGTTATGAGGTTATCAAAGATGAGGGGCTGAAGCTATCGGATTTGGCCGACATAGAAACAATAAGCAATATCCTCAATTTTCCTATACCAGATAGACGATTGGTTGATATTGATTTGGATATTGAACCTGATGTCATCAAAGGTATCGTTTATGGGTACCCATTCTATACCGAGCCCCCTTTGCTGTATATAAGAGATCCGAGTAAAGAGTTGGAGGATGAACCTATAGAGGTACTCCTGAAGATACTCTTTACCAATCCTTGATATGATCCGGAGGTACCTGAACATCCTCTGGAATAAGCATCAATTCCTCTGACACGAAGCTGCGATCGGGACCATCCTTTAAATAGTACAAAAGACGACTACCTGATACTATACGATCCAACCTGTAAGTATGTTTGCTGTAAAAGGCGTCGGTGGCGCGTCTTTTAGAGTCATCATGCTCCTCTCCTGGTTGTAGCAGATAGAGATAAAGACCATCCTCAGGCAAGGGTTTTTCTTCGGGGTATTGTTGACTTTTTGCAAGTGGGACATCCTCGAGCTTAATCGCCTTGTTAGGCTTTATACCGATCATGGCAGTTTTGTTGCTGTTTAGACTTTTGACGATAGTGTACAGGTGCTTGACCCAAATGGTACTAGGCTCGCCAGAGACCAACTCCTGTGCATCCTGGGGTTTAAAGAGCCTTTCAGCAAGTACCTTGTTATAGCTCTCTACAAAGGCCGTAAATGTATGTAGCTCTCTTGATTTCAACGCCTTTACCCTCCAGTAGCTTCGTTACATCTGATTTGAATTCGGAACCATTGTCACATTGAAAGGTTTTGGGGTAGTGTAAGGGCCCTGCTTTGTAAATATCTTTGATCATATCCGCGACCTCGCTGGCTTTTTTCGTTCTTAGAGGTCTGGCTACCTTGTATCTCGAGGCCACGTCAATGCCCGTCAGGATGTATTTGTAGGTGCTTCCATATAGCTTGTCATGTAGCATATACAACAAATCAAACTGATGCATTTCGTTGGGTGTTGTAATGGTGAAGTGTGGATAATCAATACGTTTTGGGCCCTTGATGTGTCTCAGCCACAAGAGTTGACGGGACAGCCAATGAGTTACTAGCTTTTTGGAGAGACCGCTCTCCTTCGCGAGTAATTTGATAGCTTTCCGTCCGGCGCACAGGTGTTCCGGGGTATAGTATATTTGGCTTAGTTTTTCAGCCTTCTCCTCGGTAATACTATGTGATGCTTTTGACATGTCTTTATTTATTGTTCTTATAAATACTTGTGTTTATAAGGGTTTAAATTCCCCCAGTGATACACCTTCAGACCCACATTGAAGTTGTCTCACTTCACCATGTGCTCAGGGACATCCCCCTTGGCATTCCATGATGCATTGCAAGGTGGTATAAAAGAGCCATGTGCATAGCATCTTCCTTTTCAGTTCTTCAGCCTTTTCAGCAGTTGTACACAGCAATCACTTATCGTATGTTACAGTATCAAGCCTCTTACATTTTATATTATCTATATCTTTATTAATTTATTTACCTTTGGTCATGTTTCTCCAACAACATTGGCTATGGTTCCTTCTGGCTACCTTAGTTACTCCTACAGTTACCCCTCAGCACTCCGACACTGAACAGACACCAGATCTAGCTGCTGCGGTCGTTGATGAGGAAACCAGAAGGAGATCCCGTTGCCCAGCCTGTCGTGAACCCCATGCAACCCATGATTTTGGTCACCCCTCTATCCACTGTTTGGGAAGACCAACTGAATTTCTGCAGTTGGGATCAAAGAAAAAGAAGAAGCCCACAGGTGACATAGTTTCTCAATCAGAGAACACTACTACCAGCCCCAATTCTGCTAACAAAGCAGGTAACAACACACAGGTTGCCACAGCTTCGTCAGCAATTGGCCTCCTTGGAAAGGGAGGAGCAGACTATCAGAGAATCGATCGCTGCCGAAGAAGTTACTCTTCGACGTGAGATAGCAGCACGAGAAGCCCAACTTAGAAAACTTCGGGCATCGTCCACCGCACTGCCTCCATCAACAGCATCAGAACGGAGCAACACATCAGGCTCAGAACAGAGCAACGATAACATTGATCTCCATCGTCGGGAATCCCCAACTCATCATGCTACCGTCATGCAAAATATTTTGCAGGGAGGAGATCATGCGATGTCCACTTTGCTCCAGCCTAGGATTTTCAAATTTCCCCGAAAAATCGACTGTGCCTCAAACACAAACACAGCCACAACTTGGTCATCAATTTGCGTCTCAACAACGAAGTCTCGCTGAAGTCTTTCGGGAACAGGAACAGCGAAGTTCAGAGCTATTTCTTCGGCCGTCTCGCACTTCCTCAACTGGTCAAGGTAAGCCGCTACGAATCATTGACTATGTTTCTCGTTTGCGTCCTGTTGACGAAGAAAAAATTATCAGTTCAGACTCTGGTCAAAATACTAAACTTGTCCTCTCCATTGGAGAGAAAAAGCCTAGACTTGAAAGTATCTCTGTAGAACAATTTTCTATTGCAAATTTACGAATTTTTTATGAACTTTTAATGACGAACAGGCTCCCCACCTCATCCGACCTCCGTGACTTCCTTTCACACTCCATTAAGGTTATGGAATTGGCTAGGAAATATACCTGGGAGTCTGTGCTGAAATACGATGATGAGTATCGCATTCTTCAGCACACTTATGGCTACCCATGGAGTTTCGATAACAGCCATTTACATGAGGTGATGCTAATTCCACGTTGGGCAGTACAACAAGCTCCTTTGCGGTCGAGTAATACAGGCAATGGCCTACCTTCATCCGGTAAAAGTGTAGTACCAACCTTTGCTACACATAATTCAGATGGAGTAGAAATATGTCGCAATTTTAATCGCCTGAAGGGATGTGTAAAAGCTGGATGCCGTTTTTCCCATGTGTGTAACCGTAAGATTGGTTCTCAGGCTTGTGGAAAGGCCCACGCTGGTCACACACATCCTGGAGGGCACGGGAACTGACTATCTCAGTTTTCTTTCTCCTCCCCCCTTTGTCATGGTATTTGGACTTCGGAATTGGTTGGTGATCCTGATCAGGACTTTCTCCTGGATGGGGTTACCAATGGATTCCAGCTTCTTCCTAAGGACAGCAGGCTTCGGCCTGCTGAAATGCATAATTATTTCTCCTCTGTTAATCCCACTGCATCTTCTCAAGTGGAAAAAGTTCTACGAGAGGAAATTGCAGCTGGAAACTATGTTATATCTGCTACCAAGCCGCTGATTGTTAGTGCTCTTAGTGCCATCCCTAAGCCTGACACTTCTGAAATACGCCTCATCCACGATTGTTCAATGCCGCCTGGTAACGGTGTTAACTCATACATCGATATTGAGCGACAAAAATTTCAAACTTTGGACGAGGCTGCCCGCTTATTGAAGCCTGGTTACTTTATGGCCAAGGTTGACTTACGGCATGCTTATCGTTCTGTCCCGGTTCACCCTTCCAATTGGCCAGCACTTGGTTTAAAATGGAAGTTTAAAGGGGACAAAAATTTTACCTACCTTGTAGATACGCGCCTACCTTTTGGAGGTAAAAGTGCTCCTGGCATTTTTCATCGCTTGACCCAAGCAGTTCGTCGTATGATGGCTAGGCGGGGTTTTTCCTTGATGGTAGTCTATCTCGATGACTTCCTCGTCATTGGATCAACACAAGCAGAATGCCAACTAGCTTTTAAAACACTTTGTACTTTACTTGTGTCACTTGGTTTTGAACTTAGCCCTTCAAAAATAGTGGCTCCATGCCAACGCCTGACATTTCTGGGAGTTGTCCTAGACACTGTGTCTCTAACTCTATCACTGCCTGCTCATAAACTATCTGTTTTAAAAGATGTTATTGCCTTATTTTTAACACGAAAACGTGCTTCCAAGAAACAGTTGCAACAATTAGCAGGTCGCCTCAATTGGGCCTGCAAAGTTGTGTACGGTGGTCGCACTTTTCTTCGCCGCGTCCTTGATCTTATGAACACTCTGCCTACCTCTGCCTCGAAGTGTCGGCTGACACTCGAATTCCACAGAGATATGGTGTGGTGGGATGAGTTCTTGGACACCTTTAATGGACAATGTGATTTTCATGACAAACGTCCAGTCACTGCATTACAAACTGATGCTTGTTCCTCAGCTGTAGGCGGATTCTATCTTGGTGATTGGTTCTACTCAAACTTGTTGGTAGATTCACCATCACTTAGTTGCCTTCACATTAATTTTAAGGAAGCATTGTGTGTTGTTCTCTCAGCTGCTCGCTGGGCTTCTGCTTGGCGCAATAAGACGGTCCATGTCTATTGTGATAATACGGCTGCTGTCAGCATGCTAAACAAGGGCACTACTCGAAACCCTCTTATGATGAAGTTTCTACGGCAACTTTTTTGGTTGTCTGCAACTTATAACTTTCGTCTAAAGGTGTTTCATGTGCCAGGTAAGGACAATGTTATGGTTGACCATGTGTCTCGGCTGCATGACGCAGGACACTTTTTAGCCTTTCTGTCCTGCCAGCAAAAAATTTTTCAATTGACTGCCTTCCAATTACCGGCCTGGACCCACATGTCTGCGAAATCATACTACTTTTTAATCGGCCTGTTTGCTACTGGATCTCACTGTTCAGGGGAGAGCATTTGCTGATTGGTTCTCCTTTTTATTTTTATTTTTATTTTTTATTACAATTCTAGATGCTCTTGGCATGGTGCAGGCCTTGTCGAATGATGTCATATATTTTCGTCAAGCTAATTATGCTGAGAGTACTAAGAAGAACTACCGTACATATCTTACTACTTATAAAAAATTTTGTTACATGCTGTCTGTGCCTTTAGTCCCGGCCACTACTAGTTTTTTGTGCTTATATGCAGCCTATCTTGCCAAGTTTCTTCTGCCGCAGTCACTCCGTTTGTATATTTCGTTCGTTGGTTTATTACATAAGGAAATGGGGTTTCCTAATCCGCTTAATGAGAACTGGATACTGTCATCAGTCCTCAAGGGTATTAGACGAGTGTTGGGAGTCCCTCCTCGACCTCGTCTGCCTATTACCCCAGATTTATTAGTTCAGATCCGTTCACGCCTTAATCTTAACTGCAGTTACCACGCCTCATTTTGGGCTATTTGTGTAGTTGCATTTTTTGGGTTATTTCGTAAGGTACATTTGTTGCCAGTTTCATGTAATACCTTTAATCCTGGGCGGCAGTTTACCAAGTCAGACTTCTCCTTTTCAAACTCAACTGTTTACATAGCCGTTCGCTGGAGCAAGACCATTCAACTAGGACAGCGTATTATTACTGTGCCTTTGTTGGCTGCTCCCAAATCTATATTGTGTCCAGTAACCGCTATACAACATGCATTTTCATTTACGGCTGGGGCTCCTAAAACCACCCAAGCATTTTGCTGGTTAGGGGATTCAACTACCATACCTCATGTCTTCACATATAAGTCCTTTATGACTTGTATGTCTCGGATCCTCTCAGAAATCGGCATTCCTCCTGAGCAATATGGTACCCACTCGTTTCGTCGTGGGGGTGCTACCTTTGCTCTGGAGGCTGGAGTGTCATTGGATGTTATATCCCTTTTGGGTGACTGGAAGTCAGATTCCATGTTCTTATATCTCCATATGCCTTTATCTCAGCGAATATCTGCCCAGCGTGCTATGGCATCACACCTACCTCCTATTTCCTAACACTTCTTAATTCACTTTGGATTGGCACTTTTACTAGTCGCATTCAGATATTATTTTTCCTGCAGTGACACAGATTCTTGCTCCTAGTTCATTTATCCCTAACGAGGACTTTTTTAGCTCATAGTCATAAGCACCATTTTTAGAGCCTGTATATATTTATAGTACCTTTATATTACGTATAGATTTTTATTATGCTTGTTTTAAGACTTATTGCTACACTTGTATGTATATAGCTAGTAAGGGTTTTGTATGTTTTTAATTGTGTTTCGTACATTTTACATATTTCTGAAGAACTAGTACTTTCTGCATTCCGGTGTTTTCGATGGGTGAGTTTAAACATGTTAAAAACGTTCTTACAGATACTTATATGCCACGAAGCCTAGCAGTGACAGGGAGCCAAGGATGAAGGTGAGCTCACCGTCCTGTTGGGGTTTGGAGGGTGTATAATAGTCAGATAACTGCGGGGCCTTCTTTTCTGAGGCAATATAATATTTATACATGTCATCATCGAGCTCTTTGAGACTCTTGCCGGCCTTTATCTGCATTTTCCGTTGCTCGCTGAACCAATCCAATTTAGCCTGCCTATCCCGTATCCATTTCGCCTGGGCATCATTGAGCTTTTCCATAGCTTCGTCATGCCTTTTCCGCTCCGCCTCACCATGTCCTGAAAGTTTGCTAAATAGATAGTTTGTGCCACTAAAGGCCAGGGCGTTTATTGCCGCACCGGCCACTATCACAGCTATCGTTGCCATCTTTATTTCAATACTCCACGTTATGGAAGCGCCCGCCTAGTATGTTTAATTGGGCGTCCTGTAGGAGGTATACATAGCATGTAAAATCCCCATTTCCATCGGCCTTTTTGGTCATGTGTAGTGTTATCCCATCGCTTAGGCGCTGTAGGGGTCTCCCGCTACCATGTAGGATATCGTCGGGAGAGGCCCGGAAGTCCACAAATAGGGCATACCTTTCATTGAAGAATTGGCCAATTGTGACATTGCTGTCGTGGGCACCGAAAATGTTGACAATCTGTTCGAGGTGGTCCTTGGGAAGCATGGCATGCGAGTAGAGCTCATTGGGTTCCCCCTCGAAAGTGATACTAATACTCTCAATTTTCGGATTGTAGAAGACTTCATTGACACCTGCATAGGGCTTCACTTTTCCGGGATCTATGAACAATAGCAACACACCTTTGAGACTCTTTGCGGGGGTATCAATCTGAAGATTGTAGCTTGTATCCTGCTTCCTCATCATGACTACCTTGCTTCTTAGTATCCTTTCGTAGGGTAGCGCCAGGCGGCTATACCTTGACATCATGGCACTTGCGAGACCTTCATGAGTAATCTTGTCAAACTCAAGCTTTATATTGGTGATCTTATAGGCAGCATCAGCAGCCTTGGCAGCCGTAGATCCTACGGCTGCTGTCCCTGTATCTTTGATGACATCAGCATGCCCTGCAAAATGTATGGCAAATTGCAATCTATCGTATAAACCTGCCGGATAAAGGGGGAGATCTCGGGCCAGTTCAAACATTTTTCCCAAGGGAATACAAAAGGTGTTGCCATACGCGGCAACAATCGCCTTCTCCTCATCAGTACCAACGTGATCGCTGGCTTTGACCTGCAGGACTCTGATAGTCCCGTCATTGGGGTTGATACCGTCCAAAATGAGGTTGTTGTCCCTATCAAATTTGGGTAACCAGAGGTCCCTGTACACTGTCAGGATATTGTAATCCGATATATTCTGGACCTCTTTGCCATTCAAAGTGATACGTAGATTCTTAACCAGGCTTTTGCCAATGTTGCTGACAATGGTACGTTTTGTATTTGTGCCAGTCAGCGTCAGGTCAAATAGTAGCCTCAGGCTCCCTGGAAAAATGACATCATTCTGCCCCATGTTGGGAATGTCTACGTATAAGTCCTCATTCTGGTTAATGGTACTTGGTATATGGCTTATCTGAACCCATTGACGGCGTCCCTTGATACCGAAGAGTTGCTTCGTTTCCGCGTAGGGGTCTAGGGTTGTTCCGAATGTACTCATGTTTATTATATATGGGAAATCTTCTAATAAAGATGCCAACTAATCCAGTGTTTGTACCTGACATTGATATTGATGACGAGGAGGATGAGGGTCATCCAGATAAGCCTGATGATACTACGTCAAAACTCCCTAGAACGCCAAAACTCCCTGGAACGCCAGGGCATTCAACAGAACAACAGCAGGGGGATACGCTTTCGGGGCAGAAGCAAAAGCTACTAAATTCAAAGATCGACGGCCTTTACGATCGTCTTACGGAGAAGTTGGGGTTAAGGCCTAATGCGAGATATTACAATGCCTTCAGGGAGGATAAGGGGGATCAACTTATTGTTAAAGAGATAGTGGCAGGAAAACGAACCTTGCCGGAAATAGTGATTACGAATCAAGATGGTACCTTAAAAGACATTGGCCGGATACAAACGTTGCTAGGTAGTAATCGTCTGCAGGCCCTGGGTTTTGTCGACTATGTTACACCCAACAAAGGTGCTAAATTCAGGGCCCAGAACCTCTTGAAACAGTATGGTAAAATGGGGAAGGAGGCTGAGAACGCTGAAAATATTGAGATGGAATCGTTAGAGGAGATCGACGAATTTGTAGATGCCACGGAAAGCTTGCTGAGTCTGATGAAGGTGGCATCACCGAACGTGAAAGAAGGGGGCTGAACCTCGAACTTCAGACATTAAGGGGTAACTTGAAAAGCTTGATAAACAAGATGGTTCTATACGACAGCGAGATTGGCAAGGCAGAGGGTAAGGTGAAAGAATTTGAGAAGCAGAAGGCTGGGGCAAATGAAGGACAAATAGCTAAGCTTGAGAGGAAAATAGAAAAGGCGAAGAAGGAAATTAAGGATTTGAATGATAAGAAAGAGGCCATAGGGGAAGCACATGGCGTACTATCCACTGACATATACCCCCAGCTGAGACATATCAAGGACACGCTGTTGAAAATCGCCTAAGATAACACATCTCTGCTTGAGAAGCTTAGGATTTTATTCAATGAGCAAGGGATTACCATAGCGAGTATCGTCTCTGCTATTGGCCTACTGATAAGCACCATTGTACTCTCCGTTACGGGAGGAAGCACTGGGGGTGCTGTAGGAGGAAGTGCCGCAGTGGGTGCAAGAAACGGCTTTGTAGAGAAGCAGCTGGAAGGGCTTGGAAAATTTCTCAAATACCTAGCAGGTAAGGCAGGTGTTGCATTACCTGGGATTATGGGTACCATAGTCTCGTTCTTTTTGAGGGTGGCGGCAACCGTTGTCGAATACGCAGCCAAGCATCTGTACATGGCCATCGCGGCCGCTGCCGGGTTTGCCGTGTTCTATGTTAGGGGGGCTTAAGCCAGATGTAGGCAATAATGATCCCCACCCCTGTCGTGATTAATGCAGCCTTGTTATTATCGTGCTGGTTTTGTGGGGGTTGTTCGGGAGGATGTACGGGGGGTGTATGTGGTATGGCCTGTATAGTATGATCGGGAGTATGTATGGTATGTTTTGTAGGTGTGGCATGCTTAGTAGACATAGGAGTTATAGTATGCCTAGGAGGTGTGGCATGCGTAGGTATTTTGATAGTATGCTTGAGGGGTGCGGCTGCCGCATGCCTGACAATAGGCCTGTTATTCATATCAATTTGTACCCGCACATTGACATTTGCAGGTGCGATCAAAATATTGTTGTTGTACCCTAAAATATTACCTATACTTAAATTCATGTCGGAGGGCAACATGTACACGCTGGGCATGACAGCAAAATTCACTGGAGTCCGGGCATATTGAAGTACCTTCTGGAACTCTGTAATGTCATGTCCTACATTTTCCTGACGCTCTACCATAGCTTCAAAATTTTGCATCAATATTTGCCTTGCTGTGTAGTTATCCGCACCAGACCCAATTAAGGATGCATTGGCCCCTGCCTGCGATACGAGCAACAAGACCACGTAAACCCTTATACTCTCACTTAGCTTGGTTAGACCTTCCGACGTCAACCCCTGACTTGTGGGGAGGATGAACTTGGCCCAGTCCCCATCAACCTGAGGCCACCATCTGCCATTGGTGAGCGAGGCACTCACCGCCTTGAACTTGTACATGCCATTGGCATCTGCGCCATATTCCCTACATACTTGCGCATACCCGGTTGAGTATGGATTTTTGTACTGTGAAAAACCATCATCGTAAGGCATGGGCACCTTCATTTTTGCCAGAATACGCCGCATATGGTAATAGACATGGAATTTAAAGATGGCATTAACAAGGGGTACCGAACCCGTTAGGTGCTTGGTAGATATGCCTAATGCCGTGGTTGCGCAGTGGGTAGCGAAATTTACCTGCACGTTCCAGTAGTCCAACGCCTGCCCTGTCCAACCCACTCTGACAGGGTCATTCAGCAGATTAGTCGGAATCCTTATGGGGTATTTGGTAAACTCCGGGAATGGCACCTCAATGTGTGATCCCGTATACACGTACAGGCTCTGATGCTCCAGGTTGGTTACGATAAGTGGCCATTCTCCCCTGTTGGAATTGTACTTTGCCCTTGGGTTGTATGAGTAAATATTCATTCCTTTTCTTCTAAGAAGAAAAGGATGAAACAGCTATACATCACCGATATATATAAGCCTACGATATTTGAAGACTACCTGGGGCAGGATAGTAGGATAGCTCTGAAATCCATCAGTATCCGAGCTGAGTGGCTGAATATTTACAATAATAATGACTTTACCATTCGTAAAACCGGACCTGATCAGAGGGAGACCAGGATACGGATTATGGCCGGGTTGTACCGTATCGAGGATGTGGTATCCATTGTAAACAGCCAATCAGAGGATAAGATTAAGCTGTTTGTTATGAAAAATGGAATCTGTAGGCTCCGTATCAGTGACGGTACACGTTGGCGTTTAATCGACAGCTGCATAAACTCCTTGGCTTTGCATACGATCCCACGAAAAAGTACTATCAGAAGGGTGACTATGATGCATACTACAAGACTGACATTTACATTAGACTACGACTCGTTTGCCCTCAGTTGGATGAATGTGATGCCCTGCTAGATGGTAAGAAGTCGAAAATTCTGGCACTTCTACCTATTAAGGAGCTGGATGCCTGGGGGGATATATTGACTTGGGCCTTTGATACGCCTGTATACCTCCCTTTAAAGGGTAGTACGGATCGTCTCGAGTTCATATTAACAGATGAATTCCACCATGACAAGAACGTGGCCTTTACCGGGCTAACGATGCATTTGTTGGTAGAATAAATGAGTGATATCAGCAAGCTGTACCCCAGCCTGCCGAGCGCACCCGCTGATGAACCTGATGAGGGTCAGAAATATAGACTTGGTGAGGTTGGTGAGATTGAAAGGTATTTTAGGAGTGAGATTAAAGAGCGGGACAAATTAGCAAAGAAATTTAAAATGCACGGGACCTGGATTCGATACTGTGATCATGGGCTACTTGGCATCAGTGTAATAACATCAGGTATTGGCATAGGAATCCTGTTATCAGGAATGGGCGTACCACTAGCAGTGGCAATGGGTGGCTTGACCGTGGCCGTAGGGGTAGGACAGGCAGGTCTTAGGACTGCTGGAAAAAAAATGGGCGTCAAGTCCAAGAAGCATGAGAATATACGGTTATTGGCGGAATCAAAGCTGAACTCTATTATTGATCTAATCTCAAGGGCGGTTGAAAATGGTGTGATTGATAAATATGAATTTAATATGATCGTGAAAGAGAAGCAGAAATATATGATGTTAAAGGAACAGATGCGACAACGGTTCAACCGCGTCGTCAACGCCCTCAATGAAGAGGAGCGGGCTCAGCTGGTGGCGAAAGTTAGGCAAGAGGCGCATGATGAGATTTTAAAAAACGTGATGTCTGTACAGTATGTAAGCAATACCTAGAACCCCCACCTGGGTATAAGCCTTAATTAATACATTTTATAGGCATCATAAGGCCTATAAAATATATGGTTTTCTAATCCTCACTCAGCAGATATCGACATTCCGTAATATGTACCTGAGGGTAATGGTTTTTCCCTTGCACATATATAGATGATATAGCCATGATTGCACTGGCTTGACAAGGTTCATTATATGGCACTGGCATACCATGGAACTTAGTCGTTATGGCATCCTTGTAGTATTTGAGTTTGGCATTGATGTAGCGATCCTTTTTTACGGGCTCTGTCGTAAATTGCTCAGAAATCAGCTCCTCGATCTTGGACCAGATTTGACGATACTTCGCAACCCAGTCGGGGTGGTCCTCGAAATCAAGTCCTATCGATGGTACGGCATTGGCGTTATACCGGGTCACTCCATTCGGGGACCATATTTTAGGTGTCTTTACTCTGAGTGCTACCACGAGGTCTCGTGTATGGTACCCTATGATGTACCGTTGATCCTTGCCTCCATTGGCAGGTATTGGATCTGACACCGTCAGGCAGTCCACGTTGATATCATTAATGTCTGTAAAGGTAGTCGCAAAGTTGTAGAAAATTTTAGGGTTGACAATCTCATTCTCAAATAGCATCTTTTATTGTAATTCAAACGACTTCAGGGAATTGCATGTCATCGTACATACACAACCACCTCCATTATATGTGATATAGTCTTGATAGCACTGCCAGCACAACAATTTACCGTTTACCTCAAACCTCCGACCGCATGCGCATCTGTCATATTCATCCAGCATATGTTCACAGTCCTTACATTGTTCTTCATTCATTTATTTCCAGGGCATTATAGCGATCCCATAGGTCTTGAATACTCTGCTTATTATACTTCTCCCTCTCCGATTCCTGTACCATGGACAACGCTATAAGTGGTAGGGAGATACCAATACCGGCCATAAATGCCATGAACATCACAGTTCCAAACATATTCATCTTTGATTTACAGTCAATGCACATTTATTGGTAGTATTTTTTGATTTCATCTTATAGCCCCGAAGGGTTGTAAGATGACTTATGAATTTCACCTACATATTGAACCTTTCAGGGACATGCCCTAACATATGGGCCTTCTACTCAAGGGCCTTGTTGCACATGTCCTGTGTCTTGAAACGATCTGGCACATATTTGAGTGCCCCGGGATTCTTTTCAACGGCTTCGTTGCACATGTCTTGCGTCTTGATATGATCCGGCACGCGCCCGAGTGCATAGGAATTCTTTTCAGCGGCTTCGTTGCACATGTCTTGCGTCTTGAATTGATCCGGTACATCCTCGTCGGTAAATATATTGCACATGTCTTGCGTTTTAAAACAGCTCATCTTTATTAGAAGATTTCAACGCTAGTCCGAAGATTACACCTATGTATTGGATACATTTTTATTGCGCATGCGTTGATTTTTGATGATTATTAGTATTATTAGGGAATTCCCCTACTAGGTGTGCTAGAAATTTACTCATTTGCAGCATACTTTTATGACGTCATCACTCATTAGGGACTTACCCCTACTCAATGCTGCATGATAGGGATATACCCTTTGATAGGCATGACTAAACACTGTATGATGGGGATTTTACTCCATTTGCGCATGATAGCACTGAGCTTTACTGCGCATGTGTTAATTGATAGGGATTTTTGCTGATGATCAGTGGTATTTTGTGTAATGGAGCGTGACGAAAAGTTGTGACGTCACAAGCAAAATTGTGTATGATATTTTTTATGAGAGTTTGACCGTGGTTTTTGGAAAAGTGTGTTTATATTCCATCTCTACTCTAGCTTACGTTACGATTGTTTGAAATATATTCGATTCTTAAATTCGAAAACGCTGCATTGTTATCTTCTTTGATTTTATGCGTGATTTTGTTGATTATAAGTTTGGGTCTGATTTTTAAAATTTTGGATTGAAATATTTCGGTAGATATACAATATACCAAATGATTCAAGTTTTTATATTTCTCTTTTATGTGTTTTTAACTATCAATTTCTTATATTTTGGGTTCTGGAATGGCAAAGCAAGTATATAGTTTTAGCTTTTTATGAACGGTTGTTAGACATCTTTGATTTTTTTGGACATTTTCCATTTTTATTTTATAATTTTTTATTTTTTTTGTTGAACATAAAATAATGCAGATTGTGAGCAACCTCGATCCCAGGGCTTTTTTCTCTTTTTGCCATCATCCCGTTACAAAAGAGACGGTCGAGGTTGAACTGTGAGTTGTGAAAATTTAAATTACTGTGTTGTATTATTTTGTTTGATATCCCTTACATCGGTTTAATGAGAGATTCAATGGATTCTTCCACGGGAATTCAGATAACTGTTAATTTCTTATATTTTGTGTAAGACTTTGAAAGGGTTGCTGTATGCAATAGACTGAATATCTGATTTTGGTATGACGTGTTACAAACTGTACTGTGTGGAAATTTTGTAATAACTCTTTTTGTATAACTCACCTGGCAAAATATGTTGGGTTTTTTAAATGTCTGATATACTTTTTTCCCTGGTGTACTTCTGGCATGGCAAAGCAAATATAAATTTTAGCAGATTTCGTTTTTTAAGTAACGGTTGTTAGACGCCTTTGATTTTGTTGGACATTTTGCATTTTGTATTTTTATTTATTAATTTTTTTTTGTTGCACGTGCTTATATTTTCAACGTTTTAGTTTCAACGGGTATTAAATATAAAGTAATGCAGACTGTGAGCAACCTCGATCCCAGGTTTTTTTTCTCTCCTTTTGCCGTCCCGTAATAAAAAAGAGACAAAGAATCGAGGTTGGATTGTGAGTTTAAAAATTCACACTACTATGTATGTCTTTCTTTTTTAAATGTCTGATATACTTTTTTCCCTGGTGTACTTCTGCCATGGCAAAGCAAGTATAAATTTTAGCAGATTTTGCTTTATACGTAACGGTTGTGAGACGCCTTTGATTTTGTTATTTGGCATTTTGCTTTTTTATATTTTTTTTTGTCGCACCTGCTTATATTTTCAACGTTTTGGTTTCAACGAGTATAAATATAAAGTAACGCAGACTGTGAGCAACCTCGATCCCAGGGCTTTTTCTCTCTTTTTTCCGTCCCGTTATAAAAAAGAGACAAAGGGCCGAGGTTGGGTTGTGAGTTTTAAAAATTCAAATTAACATGCTCTATGTTTTTGTTTGGTATCCCTTACATGCATTTCATGAAGACATTTAGTGAGATGTTCTTTGAAATGCTTTGGTAAACTTCTTTCCGAATAATTTTCGCATTTGTCAGAGGGTCAGAGCAAGTAATTTTAGTAGATTTAGATATGAAATGTCACATATATACTGCAGTTGTTGGACACCTTCAATTTTTTGGTCATTTATATAATAATGCAGATTGTAAAATTCGCACTGCTGTATTGTTTGCTTTTTGATGGGATATCTGTTCTATAAATTAAATGAGAAATACAGTGGATTCTTCCACGGGAATTCGGCTATCTTATATATTAATTCCCTTGCGTGAGTAAAACTGTGAGTCCACGACACGGAAATCACGGGTCCCTTTCTTATGACGTGGCTGTACGCTAAAATTTAACTAAAAAAATTAGGGATGTACTTCATAGAAATCGCACATAAGGTGTAATTATATAACCCGCTGCTAATAACGATATAAATATATATACACTTATGCCAAAAAATCATAATATGATGTCAAAAACAATTGCCAATATTTATAGGCAATAAAAACAATGGAAAAATTGGTTGTTTCAGATGTTTTGTCGTCGTCAGTAGTGCATATAGAAAAAACATTTGCAGAAAATTAGTTCATTCGTTGCCTCTATTATGTAGAGCATAAAACGCTGATCAAGAAAATGTATATGATCATGTGCTTTTGATGAGCGGTTAATGAGATATAAGGGTTTTAAAATTTTGCTGACGTCAGCAATGGCCCGTCAAAACCAAAAATATTTATTTTAGAAATTTGTATACCCGTTGCCCTCATCGTATAGATCTTGAAACGCTGATCAAGAAAATGTATAGGACCATGCACTTTTGACAAACGGTTGCAGAGATATTAAGGTTTGAAGGTTTTTTGATGACGTCATCAACCCGTCCATTCCGAAACGGATTTGGGGACCCAGATTTGGGAAAATTACCCAAATTGGTCCTAGGTGGTCCTTAGTTAATTTTGTTAATTTTGTTAATTTTGTATTTTTATTTATTAATTTTTTTGTTGCACGTGCTTATATTTTCAACATTTTAGTTTCAACGGGTATTAAATATAAAGTAATGCAGACTGTTAGTCCTTAGTTAAAAATACAAAATGCAAAATGTCCAACAAAATCAAAGGCGTTGGCAATATTATGTGTCGTGGACTCACAGTTTTACTCACGCAAGGGAATATATCATAATATTAAAATCATAATATTGACATATTGGTTTTTGACATTTGATTGGAAATTTATATATACGTGGGTTTATGACTTTGGGTTAAAAAAATTTATGAGAGGATGGTATGGTTGTCAGTTTATATTGTTTGTGTTGCAAAATGCTGTTTTTTTGAAATTTTGTGTAAACTTTTGTGGAAATAGACCACATGCAATATATATACTGAAAGAACAAATCTTTGTAGAATCAGACTTCACTGTAAGCTGTTGTAAAGCTGATGTCTTTATCGGTAAAAATAACAGCCATAGCAGGCCTTTTTAGGAGAGGCGTGCAATAGCACGCGCACTCCTCCACACACACACAAAATGGCTTAGGCGTGCTATTGATAGCACCTGCAAAATGACAAATTTTATAAGAAGTTAACCAGTGCAGCACACCCAAAAGCACACCTAAAATACTTGAGGCGTGCTTTTTGCCACACACGTATCAAAATTTTCCTGAAAAGGCCTGCCATAGTTTACTAATTAAGAAGAAAATAAAACGAGTTTGAAAGTTAAAAAGTATTTATTTGTTAAGCTTTTCGTACACTAAGTACATCTTCAGACTATATAAACAACTTTGTCTTTATATTTCGTATTATAAATTATTGTTTGGGAGAACTAACTGTATGTGATGTAACTTTTGCTGGAAGAAAATTCCATGGTTTCACGTTTTTGTTTTTCTTGAGAATTTTCCAAAATTTTGTAGGGATAAATGTTTGCTGATGATAAAAAAATTACTTAATGTTCTGACTGAAACTGTTTTTGTTTTTTATATTTTGTAATCTAAACGCGTGGACTGTATGCACTGAAATCACTGAGTTTTTTAAATTTTGATGTGTTTCATAACCTTTTTGTGGAAGATTAATGGTTAATGGCAATATACGACATGCTGAATGAACTTATTTTTGTTGATTTAGATGTGTTTCTCAAAAACCGATCTGTTTTACGTTGTATGTAAACCTTTGTTTATGAACCGTATATATACAATGTTTGTTGATTCAAGTTTATTCTTTGCTTATTGATATTTTGACATTTAGGTTTAAAATTGTTGGTAAAGGGCAGTATGGATCATCATACTAAGAAAGAAAATTTTTGTGTTCTTAACTGGTTGATTTTTACGTTTTGTGTAACTTTGCGGGAGAGGATGGTATGCAACCGAAGTGACTGATTTTTCTAGATTTAAATTTGATGTTTTCCAAACTATGGCTTTTTCATATTTTTGTATAAGCTTTTAAGGGAAAGACAATGTTTAAAATGTGTAAAGAACTTATTTTTGTTGATTTGTGCTAACTCTTGCAGGCCTCCTTTTTGACATTTCAGAATAAAATACTGAGGGTTTTCAACATAATCACTTATAAGATGTACATATTTGAGATGCGTTATTTCTAACATTGTTATTATCCGTGTTGTGACTGTCGGTGTTGTAACTGTCGGTTTTCTTACTGTCGGTTTGGTGGGTGTTGTGAGTGTTGATGTTGTGAGTGTTGTTGTTGTAACTTTTTATCAACTAGATTTTGCACCTTGCATGCTGTTCTTTTTTTATTTTGTGTAAGATTTGACATTTTGTGTAAGATTTTAAGAACATTTTTTTTTGTATATGCACTGCCGACGTCAGCAAAACATCTAAAGCACCCTATTTTTTCAATGGCCTTTTGCCTAAGTGGATTCTTCCACGGGCCTTATCGACTATCTCTTATAATAATAAGCCAGTTCCGTGTGTCTGTCTGTCACTTTTGCAAAGTGGATTATTATCTTCACTACTTTCTTTGATAAAGTCTGTAAAACATCGCCCATAAAATTGTTCTGTAATTTACAAAACTTTTAACGTTAAAATAATATTAACGTCAAAGGAAAGTATATTAAATTAATGAAGCCATTACAGTGCACTTAAAACTTTGTGGCCAAATAACTTGGAAACGAGGTGGTGACGTCAATGATTTTTCACCGCGTGGGTAACTAGGGACCACCTGGGACCAATTTGGGTAAGTTTCCCGAACCTGGATCCCCGAATCCGTTTCGGAATGAACGGGTTGATGAAGTCATCAAAAAACCTTCAAACCGCAATATCTCTGCAACCGTTTGTCAAAGATACATGATCCTATACATTTTCTTGATCAGCGCTTTAAGCTCTACACAATAGAGGCAACGTGAAAACAAGGTTCTAAATTATTAATCTTTTTCATTTTTATCATGCCTCAGTGGATTTTTCCACGCGCTTTATCGACTAGTCTTATATATTAATTCCCTTGCGTGAGTAAAACTGTGAGTCCACGACACGGAAATCACGGGTCACTTTCTTATGACGTGGCTGTACGCTAAAATTTAACTAAAAAAATTAGGGATGTACTTCATAGAAATCGCACATAAGGTGTAATTATATAACCCGCTGCTAATAACGATATAAATATATATACCCTTATGCCAAAAAATCTATATGAGCATATATATATAGGTATCGTTACATATAAAACGGTATTAGATATTCACAAAGCATACGGACTGTTAAATGAAGTTCCTAGCATAGATAGATAGATAGATAGATGTGCATATTTTACATGGCTAGCCTCACAAATATCGAGGGATATACCCTGTCTATTATTTCCAGGAGGGGCCATGGCTTAGATGGAGAGTCCTAGAGTATTTAATGCTCATTTTGAGCAACGCAGACCCAATTAGTAGGGCCCACGCTCTACTAGACAACTCCCGGCAACATCCAACGGCCCACACAGTGTGCCATCTTCCCAATTTCCCTCACATGGCTTGGGTTAACCCGGGGCTATGGTAACATTCACTCGCCCATGTTGAATCGCCGTCAAGAGGAATCGAACCCCGGTCTCCCGCACAGAGTACGAAAGCTATAACCACTAATCTACGGCGCCACAAAGCATAAAACGGAAATTGTGTTTACGAAAAAGATGGCTGTTCTTTTTGAGTATTCTCTACTCTTTCATTCAACATAAATCTTTAAAAAAACATTTGAAGAAGAGCATGGTTTTATAAATTAATCATAGCAAGGTTTCTGTAATGTTTCTGTTCATGTTTTTTTTTCAGTTTTGATGATATTATTGATGCCAGACATGTTTTATAGTTAGCATCATAAAAAGCCAACCACCAACAACAACTAGCTAGCTAGGAATTTATATATATGTAGCCATGTTCTTTATACCTAGCTAAGTCTCCAGTTTAAGTGACCAGCTATTAGCTGCTGTAGCTAGCTAATGTTAGCTTTAAACTAAAGATTCCCAGTATACCTAGCTAACCTGTGAATTTTATGTTGCTTTTACATGATGTAGCTAGGTACTGTAGTTTATCTTAGTGGTATTTGCTAGGAATATGGCTGTAACTTATTTGACTTGACCTTTTAAGCCTAAATAAGAAGATATAAGAAGCTACAACACCTTTTAAGAAAGTATTTATAATATTTAAGGATAGTTTAAGGACTATTTTTTATGCAAATATATAATGTATTTTTCACATTTTGTGTAACTAAACTTACATCGGTTGCATGCAATATGACAAAAGGATTTTTATTTAACATGTAGTAATTCTGATGTTCTAGATGTTCTTACTCAAATGTTTTTGTTTATGACATTTCGTGTTATTTAAGAAAACTTTAAACCTTTTCGAGAGAGTTACTACATGCTAACACCGAAAAAACCTGTGTTTTTTTAATTCTTAATTGATAGAGGTTTTTGGCATTATGGGGAAATTAATTGCTATGGTTCTGAAGCAACAACACGAAAGCAAACAACAACAATGACAGATAATGTTAGAAGTATATTTCTCTTGTTTCATGTGGAAACACCTGCGTATCTCGTGGAAACGCAACCCTCTCCGCGAATCTCGTGGAAACGCAACCCTCTCCGCGAATCTCGTGGAAACGCCTACATCTCAGCAAATCTCGTGGAAATGCCTACATCTCAGCAAATCTCGTGGAAATGCCTACATCTCAGCAACTCGCTTGGAAATTGCCTACATCTCCGCGACTCACTTGGAAATCGCCTACACCTCAGCAACTCGCTTGGAAATTGCCTACTACCTGCTATGGCGTATCTCGTGGAAACGCACCTCATTTGTTAGGGAAACAAACGCAGCTTCATCCCATTTGGCTGACGAAGGAAGCCCGACATCCCCAAATTAACCCCAAACTGATTTTTGAAAGAAGACAATTTTTTAGATATTAACTCACATAATGTGTTAATGCACAACAACAACTAGTAACGATTCAGTCAATTTATAAAACATCAATTAATATGAATCTACTTTTAAGAACTAATAAGCACTATTGATTGTTTCTTGCTTGGATCTGTGAAACGAGGCCTTGCGTTTTTGAGATTTATTTTGTTGATTTGTACAAAACAATGTGCTGGGAATGGCAGGATCATATCATTACATGTTATAACACCACTGTGTTAGCAGTCTATTTGAAACAAGATCTCTCCAGTACAATTGCTAGTCCACTTTACTAATTGTTAATAATGGTGAAATCTTAGGGCTTGTTGATAGCTGAAAGAAAAGTGAACCACACGGCCAATCCTACCAAAATACAGAGACGGATTGCAAAATCTATTGTTTTGTAATTTTTTTTTTTTTTTTCATAAGAAGGGCCTAGTTCCAAAGTTTCTTAATTAGTTTCTTAATTTCAAATTTTACGCGATGGAATGTTCGAAGGTTAACTCGTCTGCAGTAAAATTGCAATGACCTTGTAAATGGATCGCATGTTTTATTGATGGTTGGATGGTGTGTATTATTCCCATTGGGAACTTAGGCACAGTAACCTGATAAAACTACTTACTCCCTAGTGATGATTGTAACATCTTTAATCAACTGCAAGAACCAACCAGAAACAAGCTTCTTATTTCAGAAATAGACATAGAATGTAGTAGTAAAAGTTTCTTGATTTTGGTTTCAACATGTAGGTTTCTTATAAAAAGAAAACGTGTATAGGGATTCAAATTTTGTGCAATTAGACGATATCAGGCTGTGAAATTTTTACAACGCATAGGCTAAAGTAAAGTTGTAATGTATACAAAGCCCATACATAATATATGAGAAATACTTTATGGAAGTAATATTAGAGTTGAATTTTATGACCCCAGGTCGAATTACCAAAATTAAAAAGCCTGAAAGTTGCATTAAGGACTATTCTCAATTACGTCTAATTTTACATAATTATAAACAGGAGTTTGACATGTGCCGAAATATCATTTCATCTGTTGTCACATGACTAATTATCAGTACTTACATAAAATTGTTTATAAATTTGGCTTCTTTCTATTGTATTCCTTGCACTTATAAATACTACGAGCTTTATGTAAAATATTTAGACTGAATGACATTAGAGTATAGGTGTATTAAAATAAAATAACCATAGCACAAGAATGGCCTGATCAATTTTGGTAAAAGAAACATTAAGAAGCCCCTTCTCACTATGAATGTTTCCCAATATAGAATTCCTGAAAATGGAAAGCCTGACCATATTTTAACCCCCACTCACTCTGCAACTAGGACCCTGTCTAAAAAAAAATTATTTCCCGATTTCACACACGCAGTTGATCTAATTTACATAATTATATAAAAAAAATGTGCGAAGACTGGAAAAAAAAATTTGTATTTATTATTCTCACAACCCAGTGAACGTCATAAAGTCATAGCAAAAGAAAGGCCTGACCACACAAATTTTGGTAAAAGCATAATGTTAGCTAATACGTGTTCCTTTTTATTTTTGAAGAAACCCTGTTGCTACCATGGATGTTTGCTACTACAAATAAAATTGCTAAAAAGGGAAGCCTGGCCATTTTCTACCACCAATCACTCTGCATCCAGGGCCCTACCAATAAGGTCATTTCCTGATTTCAAAACACTCAATTAAATCTTGTTTTAAATTGACTGAGAGTCATGCACCTGGCACAAGAGTCCCTGATTGGACACAAAATTTACATTCAGCGTCGATGTTTGATTGTTTCCATTAAGTCATCTTAGGAGCCAAACTTAGGAGGCTTTTTGACTTAAGGCAACATCTTTGACTTATTTAGATATTTAGATTGATTTTAAGCTAATTTTGTGAAAAAAAAAATGTTTGTTCAAATTTTCATTGTTCTAAGAATTGTGTTCCTACCAATCCAGCCTGGTAATGGTTCTTACGTTTTGCCATTCTGAGCCAGAGAAAGTACCTTTCACAAGCATCCCTAAGCGTCATCTTATAAGATACTCAGGCTTAAATATGCTTAAGTTATGCTTGAATGATGGTAAAAGATTTACCAGAATACGCTTATGAAAAATGATCAGGCCCAAAATATACTTATATATTTGAGGAAAAATTGCATTAAGTTTTGAACATCAGTAATTACAACTTAAATGTTACTACTTACTGGTTAAAACAGATACAAAAAAATAAGAAAAACACCCACGAAACAAAACATAAAACTTAACAACATTTTCTTAGGCTTCACATAATGCTTAGTATATATATATGTGCTTAAAATGAATAAATCCGAGCTCAAGGATGCTTAAAAATGTCATTCTTATAGACGAAACATGTATAGGAATTGGACCTTCACATATAGAAAATCTTGATATGCAGTTCAACCGCTAAAGGAATTCATAATAAAGCAGCTTATGTGTAGTCCTTCTAACCTTTGGTCTAGGAATTGCGCATAGGTTGTAAAGAGTAGAATTCAATTTTCCAAGCTAAGTACATGATGATAAACAAAAAAATCTGTAAACGGGGCAGCTAGGGAATACGAAGGGGTGTGTTTATATACCTGTGGAGCTTGAAATAAAGCAAAATGAGCCACAACCTGTTAAAATAAGGATCTGCTTGGTAATCCTACCTCACCACAACTCTCCCCACAACTCGCAATGTTAGCTTTTTGCAGCCCTTACTAGTGTTACATTACTTAATATTAACAAATGCAAAAAGATAATAGAAAATAAGAACACAGGTCCAAAGTTGAACTTATCCTACTTGCATAAAATCCATAATGGCTACCAGAATTGCATTACTAATTTGGATAACTAAGCTTCCTATTCCAAAATGCCTTACTCTGCTAACCAGATTGTTCAGAAAGAAGTGTCCATGTGCTATTAATGATGTGCCAGAGCTCACAGTTGCCAGAGACATGCCCTTTTTCCTTGTATAGTTGACATTTCCTTAACTCTCCTAACATGAATAGATAATAAATAGTATGAATAGAACTGACCTGGCTACATGCAATGTCTCTTCTGATGAAATATCCAAGGCTTTTCACCTGATGCCTGCCTTGCTTTTGTCTATCAAATCCCAGTTTAATCATCACTGACTCCAGGTCCTTCTCCTCTAAAACCGACAGCATTCCAAATACTTCAGAGACAATTTTTTCTTCTCCATCTCTTTCTTCCCCATTGGGCACAGCATCTTTAAAGGTTACCAATTCCTGTGAAGCAGCAGCCATTATGAATCAGATTAGTCCAGCCATCACAAAGTAATCTTCCAATTTTTCGACACCCTCTTCTTAAACCTCACACAGGGCACCAAATGTTAGAGGAGCCCACAGTTACTAACCAAACTATTAGCAAAATGTGATGATGGAAACTAGTTGACTTTAGCTGCTTCCATTTTATAGGTAGGCAAGGCAATCTTAGGGGTCTGGATCTGCAACAGTATTGGTTAGTTACCTTGAGGGCCCCTAGTGTTCATGCCCTGTGACCACCCTTTTCACTAGTCTACCATTCTAGACTTGGAAGAACATTGAGTTTCTAAAGTATATCTTTCAATGATGCTAGTAGCCATCTTTGTTGACACTTGAATACTGAATGCAATCAAAGCCAAGCCTCTCAACAAGGTATAAGTATTTACTTCAGGAAGAGCAATTAACATGTGGTGAACCGTTGGTCCACATGTTAATTGCGTCCCTAGTGATGATTGTAACATCTTTAATCAACTGCAAGAACCAACCAGAAACAAGCTTCTTATTTCAGAAATAGACATAGAATGTAGTAGTAAAAGTTTCTTGATTTTGGTTTCAACATGTAGGTTTCTTATAAAAAGAAAACGTGTATAGGGATTCAAATTTTGTGCAATTAGACGATATCAGGCTGTGAAATTTTTACAACGCATAGGCTAAAGTAAAGTTGTAATGTATACAAAGCCCATACATAATATATGAGAAATACTTTATGGAAGTAATATTAGAGTTGAATTTTATGACCCCAGGTCGAATTACCAAAATTAAAAAGCCTGAAAGTTGCATTAAGGACTATTCTCAATTACGTCTAATTTTACATAATTATAAACAGGAGTTTGACATGTGCCGAAATATCATTTCATCTGTTGTCACATGACTAATTATCAGTACTTACATAAAATTGTTTATAAATTTGGCTTCTTTCTATTGTATTCCTTGCACTTATAAATACTACGAGCTTTATGTAAAATATTTAGACTGAATGACATTAGAGTATAGGTGTATTAAAATAAAATAACCATAGCACAAGAATGGCCTGATCAATTTTGGTAAAAGAAACATTAAGAAGCCCCTTCTCACTATGAATGCTTCCCAATATAGAATTCCTGAAAATGGAAAGCCTGACCATATTTTAACCCCCACTCACTCTGCAACTAGGACCCTGTCTAAAAGAAAATTATTTCCCGATTTCACACACGCAGTTGATCTAATTTACATAATTATATAAAAAAAATGTGCGAAGACTGGAAAAAAAAATTTGTATTTATTATTCTCACAACCCAGTGAACGTCATAAAGTCGTAGCAAAAGAAAGGCCTGACCACACAAATTTTGGTAAAAGCATAATGTTAGCTAATACGTGTTCCTTTATTTTTGAAGAAACCCTGTTGCTACCATGGATGTTTGCTACTACAAATAAAATTGCTAAAAAGGGAAGCCTGGCCATTTTCTACCACCAATCACTCTGCATCCAGGGCCCTGCCAATAAGGTCATTTCCTGATTTCAAAACACTCAATTAAATCTTGTTTTAAATTGACTGAGAGTCATGCACCTGGCACAAGAGTCCCTGATTGGACACAAAATTTACATTCAGCGTCGATGTTTGATTGTTTCCATTAAGTCATCTTAGGAGCCAAACTTAGGAGGCTTTTTGACTTAAGGCAACATCTTTGACTTATTTAGATATTTAGATTGATTTTAAGCTAATTTTGTGAAAAAAAAAATGTTTGTTCAAATTTTCATTGTTCTAAGAATTGTGTTCCTACCAATCCAGCCTGGTAATGGTTCTTACGTTTTGCCATTCTGAGCCAGAGAAAGTACCTTTCACAAGCATCCCTAAGCGTCATCTTATAAGATACTCAGGCTTAAATATGCTTAAGTTATGCTTGAATGATGGTAAAAGATTTACCAGAATACGCTTATGAAAAATGATCAGGCCCAAAATATACTTATATATTTGAGGAAAAATTGCATTAAGTTTTGAACATCAGTAATTACAACTTAAATGTTACTACCTACTGGTTAAAACAGATACAAAAAAATAAGAAAAACACCCACGAAACAAAACATAAAACTTAACAACATTTTCTTAGGCTTCACATAATGCTTAGTATATATATATGTGCTTAAAATGAATAAATCCGAGCTCAAGGATGCTTATAAATGTCATTCTTATAGACGAAACATGTATAGGAATTGGACCTTCACATATAGAAAATCTTGATATGCAGTTCAACCGCTAAAGGAATTCATAATAAAGCAGCTTATGTGTAGTCCTTCTAACCTTTGGTCTAGGAATTGCGCATAGGTTGTAAAGAGTAGAATTCAATTTTCCAAGCTAAGTACATGATGATAAACAAAAAAATCTGTAAACGGGGCAGCTAGGGAATACGAAGGGGTGTGTTTATATACCTGTGGAGCTTGAAATAAAGCAAAATGAGTCACAACCTGTTAAAATAAGGATCTGCTTGGTAATCCTACCTCACCACAACTCTCCCCACAACTCGCAATGTTAGCTTTTTGCAGCCCTTACTAGTGTTACATTACTTAATATTAACAAATGCAAAAAGATAATAGAAAATAAGAACACAGGTCCAAAGTTGAACTTATCCTACTTGCATAAAATCCATAATGGCTACCAGAATTGCATTACTAATTTGGATAACTAAGCTTCCTATTCCAAAATGCCTTACTCTGCTAACCAGATTGTTCAGAAAGAAGTGTCCATGTGCTATTAATGATGTGCCAGAGCTCACAGTTGCCAGAGACATGCCCTTTTTCCTTGTATAGTTGACATTTCCTTAACTCTCCTAACATGAATAGATAATAAATAGTATGAATAGAACTGACCTGGCTACATGCAATGTCTCTTCTGATGAAATATCCAAGGCTTTTCACCTGATGCCTGCCTTGCTTTTGTCTATCAAATCCCAGTTTAATCATCACTGACTCCAGGTCCTTCTCCTCTAAAACCGACAGCATTCCAAATACTTCAGAGACAATTTTTTCTTCTCCATCTCTTTCTTCCCCATTGGGCACAGCATCTTTAAAGGTTACCAATTCCTGTGAAGCAGCAGCCATTATGAATCAGATTAGTCCAGCTGTTCTGACCCAACTACGGACACTGGCCCATCTTTGGACGCGTGACTGGCCCGTCTTTAGACAGGCCGGCCCGTCAAAAGACGGGTCGGTGCGTTCGCAATCGGGATGGCCCATCTATTGACGGGCCTGGCCCAACTTTGGACAAATGTATGCAAATACGTCTTAAGTTAGTACAGGCCCAACTATTGACAAAGGAATTTCATGCTTTTAAAAGCTGTGTCATCAGATGGGATAAACTTAACTGTACACAAAGGTCTCTTGCAATTTAGAAAATGTGTCATAAGATGGGACAGGCCTAACTATTGACAAACAATTCCCATGCCTTTAAAAGACTGTCATAAGATGGGACAGGCCCAACTATTGACAAACAATTTCTATGCTTGTAAAAGACTATGTCATAGGATGGGACAGGCCCAACTATTGACAAATGACACTTCCCGTAGTAAAAAAGGGACAGATCCAACTATTGACACTTTTTAGAAACAGCCACAACATGGGTCAGTTTGAAGACTCGCAGACTAAAGTTAAGCCTTGTAACATGGGAAACACACTGTTTCAAATTTAAAAAAAATTGAAGACAGGTCTGGCCCAACTGTGGACAAATGCAGTGTCTATAGGAGAGGACAAAAGAAAACCAAAAATATATGGAGGAAAATAAATCATGAATTCTCTAAATATAATCTATTACAAATATAGCTAAAGTAATGAGCAACACAAATACAATGTCATAATTTTTTCCCTAAAAATTGAACAAACACAGACATAAATTCACAAATATTAGTAGCACAGTCGGTAGAGCGTACGACTCATGTCCAAGTGGTTGTGGGTTTGATCCCCACATAATGCTGTTGTCCAGTTGGGCAAGAATTTCAAAAAAGATTTCTGTAGCTCAAATGGGAGCTTAAGGACTCTGCTCGAAACTGGTGATATATACTGATCACATAAAATATAAATTAACTTATAATATTTCTTTAAATCATAGTCATAGTCTTTCTGTTTCTTGAATATATAACAAAATATTTCAATCATGGATGCCCCAGCCAAACGATTCTCGCTCTCAAGTTACGTAATAGGTCAAGTTGCAATAATTCCATCAAAGATTATATTGAAAATTAAACATAGCAAAATAGCTTAAACAACAGCTTAGCTAGCTATAGCTACCTGTGAATATATATAATATGAAATTACACTGAGCTAAATGTTATATTTTGATATCTGAGTCATAATTATTTAGCTAGTCATTATGCACACAAACATCTCCAATCATTCAACAAGAAAGTCTCTAACAGCTTTAAAAAATGCATTCGCAGATATGGTCTTGCACCAAGAGTTGCCAAGTAGTGTTGTTTTTGCTACCCACAACAATCTTGAAATGCATAACTCGATTTAATCTCAGCCAGCCATATACAACAATACCTCGGCAAAAGTTGCAGGGTCTTAAAGTATGCAAACATCTTTTAACGCCGTGTCGCAAGTTGGTCCTGGCCCGTCAATTGACAGGGCAGCATGTCAAAAGATGGGCCACCGTGTCAAAAGATGGGCCACCGTGTCCAAAGATGGTCCGTCCCGTCTTAAGACGGGCCGTGTTCTAAGTTGGGTCAGAATACAGCCATCACAAAGTAATCTTCCAATTTTGTCGACACCCTCTTCTTAAACCTCACACAGGGCACCAAATGTTAGAGGAGCCCACAGTTACTAACCAAACTATTAGCAAAATGTGATGATGGAAACTAGTTGACTTTAGCTGCTTCCATTTTATAGGTAGGCAAGGCAATCTTAGGGGTCTGGATCTGCAACAGTATTGGTTATAGTTACCTTGAGGGCCCCTAGTGTTCATGCCCTGTGACCACCCTTTTCACTAGTCTACCATTCTAGACTTGGAAGAACATTGAGTTTCTAAAGTATATCTTTCAATGATGCTAGTAGCCATCTTTGTTGACACTTGAATACTGAATGCAATCAAAGCCAAGCCTCTCAACAAGGTATAAGTATTTACTTCAGGAACCGCAATTAACATGTGGTGAACCGTTGGTCCACCACCATATTTACGTAGCTTTTTTCACATTTTTTGATTTTGTTGCAGTATTTACATGGGTTTTTGATTATTTATTTATTAATTTTTGGGGGGAGGCGGGGGAAGGATTTACATGTTTTTTTACATTTAGGGTAAAAATGTACAGGGAAGGCTGGAGTGACTTTCCATTTATATACATGGTATATATAATATAATATACAAACTGTTTTGCTTTTCTTTTGAAATTTTGTGTTAACTTTTGTGGCACAAGGATCATGCAATATACCGAAAGAACTAATTTTTGTAGAATTTGACTTTACACCTTGCAAGCCTTTCATTTTTTATATTAAAATAAGAAATTCAACTCTGACATTATATATATATATTCCCACATTATATATATAAATTCCCACAAAACCCATCAAACGTTATTAACCCTGAAAATTTTAAACATTTTCCTGGTTCTTTTTTTGGTTTGCGAAGTTCTTTTCCTGCAAATATTCTGAAAATAAAGTTCAGAAATTACTTATTTTTAAAATGTAAATTTAATTTGTTTCAAATTGTGGTTTTGACATTTTCATGTAAGAGTTTGTGGGCAAAGACATAAATCAGCATGCTAAAAGAACTGACTTTTCTTAATTTAGAATTACTAAACACAACCATTTTTTTTACATTTAGTGTAAACTTTTGTGCGTATGGCCATATTTAATATACCAAAAGAGCTACTTTGTTGATTTCAATTTTATACTCTTTGTAAGCTATTTTTTTCTTCTTTTTGACATTTTGAATTAACTTATTGTTGTAGAAGGCATATAATATATATACAATATATATATGCATATAAAAAAATGGAATTTTGCAAATTTCTGTTTTACCACTCAATTTTTATATTTTATAAATTATTTGGGACAGAATGGTATGAAATAGACCAAAATACCTGATCTTAATTGTTTTTAATTTACATGCTGTTCCTTGTGAAACTTTAAGGTGAACATTTTGTGGAGGACAATGGCATGACATATACTGATAGAACTGATTTTTGTTGTGTTAATAGATATTATATCTGAACCTTTTTGACATTTTATGTTAATTTGGCGAGGAAGGACCATATATACATAGAAGAAGAATTCGATTTTACACCTTGCAAGCTGTGTTTTTCTATATTTTGTATAAATTCTTACCGGGGAGGTCTCTGTGGGTGCAATATACCGAAATGACTGATCCTTCTCGATTTAAATTTGATGTGTTCCAAATCGTATATAGTTTTTTGAAATTTTGTGTAAGATTTAATGGGTAAGGACAAGATGCAAAATGTCAAAAAAACTGATTTTTGTTGAATCAGAAGCACTCCCTACAAGCATTCTTTTTTTTACAGTTTGTGAAGCTTTTGTGGGGAAAGAGTGTATGCAGTATCATCGAAATAACTGATTTTTGTTGCAAACTGTTTTTCTTTGGCGTTTTGGATTAAAATATTGTTTTAGAGGGCATATGCAGTAGATATATGTACCGAAATAATTAAATTTTGCAAACTTTGATTTTGTCGTTACCTCTCATTTTTTACATTTTGATTAAACTTTTGTGGGAGACCGTCGGTATGCGAAGGACCAAAATAAGAGATTTTAGTATTATTTAGAATTTGTATTTTGTGTTGCAAATTTGGTGCACAAATTGACATAAAATGAACTTATAGATTGATTGCTGTTGTTTAACATGACTCATTATGACTTTTATATATATTTTATGAAAACATTTGTGACAGAATACTATGTGAGATTTGAAATTTTGTTTACTTTATTGATGGTAAAACAGCATACAAGTTGCTAAAAGGACTTTATTAATTTCAGGTTTAAACACCGTTTTTTTTGTTGACATTTTGTCGAAAGTTTAGTGAGGAAGGACCGTATGCAATATATCAAAAAACGTTTTATTGCATTATAATTTATCCTTGCAATCCCTTTTTAACACCTTAGATAAAAATTTCTACTTAGGCACAATTTATTGTTTATTTTTCACATTTTGTGTCAACCTTTGGCAGGGTTTGCAATAAACTAACTGATTTTAACATATACAATGAGAGAGATTTGTGTTTGACATTGATCAGCTTTTTTTGTATATATGTGACGTTTTGAGTGATTTAAATTTTTTGGGTGAGATGTATGTTGAAATGCTTTTGAAAACTTCTTCACGAATAATTTTCGCATTTGTCAGATGGTCAGAGCAAGTAATTTTAGTAGATTTAGATTTTAAATGTCACATATATACTGCAGTTGTTGGACACCTTTAATTTTTTTGGTCATTTATATAATAATGCAGATGTAAGATGCGCACTGCTGTATTGTTTGTTTTTTGATGGACATATATCTGCTACATAGATTAAATGAGAATACAGTGGATTCTTCCACGGGAAACAGCTAGTTTATATTATAACAGGTGTTTGTTGTTGTTGAGATACGAAGCTAAACTCAGGGAACCCAGAAACATGAAGATGAATATTCTGCCATTTTGAATTATATATTTTAAACACCCTTCGGCTAACTTGGCTAAACAGTCATCGTGAAGTATAGTTAGTGTGGCCACAACTCATAAAATCTCTTAAATAAAGTCAGTATGGAATAGTTTTATACGTAGTGTTTTCTTCTAAAACTTACCGAAACCTTCAAAATTCTATCATAAAAAACTATCGAGTTTTAAACCCGTGGCCGCCCTTTGAAATACGCATGCGCACAAATTTTGGCTTGTTTTAATGGGTCCAAAATAATCCTATTATTTTGTTGCGATATCTGGCTGTAACCGAAAACGTTATAATGCCAATTTTCACGTCTAAATGGAAGAAAATCGTGTGAGGTTTATCAGTAAAAATAGCTACGCGAATCTTTACACAAACATTTTTTCTCACTTCACGCTCTAGTCTGGGAATAATTTATGAAATAAAATTACAACCTTTAGAGCATGTACGCATGGTTGCTGAGGGGTACGACTTGGCAGACCCTGGTTTTTATTAGGCCGTAATAAACCATATTACTTGGGAAGACATGGGTGCTCATTCGCTGGCATTAACATGTAAAAACGTTTTAATATAAGGGTTCTCAACAGTTGAAAATGATTTTTTCCCTGGCGTTTTAAAAAACTGGTGTTTCCCCCGAATTTTAAGTGCCAAAAAGTACTATAATTCCCTAACTGACAAAAATACATTATAAAACCACTCACCATTAAGCAATTATAAATGTGTTAATCAAGCAAACTTCAGGTTAAGATTTTCACAACACTAACGTTCCCCAAAGATTTAGATAGAAAATTTTAGTCAAAAATTTTACCCAATCTTTCAGGTCTATCTTAATGTTTCTTCCTGACTTCTCCAGGTTTTTTCTGATCCATGAAAAATCTGAGTGTATAGCAAACATTGGTATTTTTCCTATTTGTATTTTCCTTTAACGTTAATGTTCGCAGATTTCGTCAGGATTCTCAAGATTCTTAAGGTTCTCAAGATTCTCATAATTCGCAATGCATTATGGTAGTTGTATTCATCAATATCAAAATAAACGCTGAAACGCTTTGACATTACTGTAAAAATGGCCAACAAGAAAAATATTCAAGCTTTAGATAATGTTGTTGTCTGAACCACTTGTTGCTCCAACAAGGGGTTCACACCTCAATTTCGTGAGCTTTCTGAAAAATTGAAGAAGACGGTATAAATAACAGCAATAAACAATGGAGCAGAGATCTGTCTTTGTTGCCTGCTATGTCGCACAAGCTTATACAAGACTATTTAATCCATATAACTAGCTACAGACAATCGTAGAGGTTCCCTGAAGCACAAAATTCTGGGATACCAGTTGTTTAAAGAAAATTAAAGGGAGTTCGTGCTAAACCCAATGTGAAAGGAAATTATACACTATGAAAAGAGCCAATAATGATGCACATGTACCAAAACATGATGATGTACATGTACCAAAACCAAAGCACTGGAGAGATGCCTATTGTCACTGTGAAGCGTTAATACTGTTCATTGCCTACATCTACTGAAGACCAAGACAGCATAAAAAAATTAGGTGAACTTGTAGCCAATATCGAACAAGGAATATGTATAGAAATATTTTTTAGGGGTAATAAATTATAAGTCTTGTGATTTTTATACCACATCTCGTAAAGAAGTTGTTGATACAGCCGATAGTACTCCTGACAGGTTTATGTTGAATATTTTCGAAAAGTTTAACTTAAACGTAGTAGATAAAAATGGGTTGCAAGAAGAAGAAAAAAATGTTTATTGACAATCATCTCTTCATTACTGCTGAAAATGCTTCTGAAATAGAAGGTGAATCAATCGACCACTCATCTTCAAGAAACTGGTTTTCGGAAAGAATAAAACACTTAACGTCCTCTAACTTTAGCGCAGTAATTAATCGCAGACTTTATATCCAAAGTCGCTGGTGCAAGTGGGGTATCAACAATAAACCATTTACCTTAAAATTTTGCGAAGAAAGGACAAATCCAAAGTTGTGAACTGTGGTTTTATAATAAACCCAAAATGACCATGGTTGGGATGCATGCAGTCCAGGTGGATAATCCGACAAAAACGATTGAAGTCAAATGCCCCTTTTGAAACGATTTATTACCATAGACGAAATATGCAATGATAAAACTTTTTTTTGTCGTATGGTGGATGGAAAGGTTAAATTAAAACAATCGCATGCTTATTATTACCAGTGTTTAGGAATAATGGCGATCACCGAAACCAAGAAAATTGATTTTGTTATATACACAAACAGAGAACTCTATGTCGAAACAATTAAATTTGATGTGATGTGGAAAAAATAATGCTTGTCGAAGTTTACAAAGTTTTATTTTGAATATATGGCTATAGAAATTTTTATTATGAAGTAATTTGTGTGGCTTAAATAATTTGAACATGCTTATATTTTTGAAGCTAAGAAAATTAAGTTTTAAATTGTGAAAACTAAATAATAACATGAAGGTATAGAGGTTCTTTTATACCTCCATGATAATAATTATAGTATGTTTAAGATATTTTGTCCGTGATGGTCGAAATACCGAAGTTGTCTGGATTCTAACGAATCCTTTTGCCGACGACGTGGCTCAGTGGATAAGAGCCCGTGGTGCATCAAATGCTACGATCCCGGGTTCGAGTCCCTGGGCTGCCGAGGCAAAAACCTTCGCGAGAATCCGCCAACTTCATTCGGGTATATATATATATATATATATATATATACACACGGGAAAGAAACAAAGACAATTTTCACATTCAATACTATAGTTTCATGCTTTCGCAATCCTCAGTTGAATAAATTGACATTTAAACCGTAAAAGCAATATAAAGTTATCAAAGGACAATATAATGGTATCTATAAAAAAGTGACGTCGATCCTTCTAGTCTTTAGTATCATTTTGGAAGAGTTTGTACTTATTGATGTGCCTGCATTTGGATATTAATTCTGATCGCGTGTTTAATAAGTTGTTATTATCGTAGATTGCGATTTCTAGTTTCTCGGCTAAACACAAATTGCATTTAATCGCTTTGGAGTTAGGGACAAGTTCATTACATTGTCTGATTATTTTCCATGTGATTAATGGTGTGTAATTTTTATCTTTTATACGCCATACTTCTTTTGAAAGTTCCGTGTCTTTTTTGTATTTAGCTGTGTTAAAGGATTTTTTGTGGTTGGCATATCTTTGTTTAAACGTTGTTGCTGCTAGACCAATGTAAACCTTGCGCTCATAGTTGGGGATGTTGAATTTATGTTTGCTTTATAAATAATGTTTTTTGTTAAACATTCATTTTCAACTGGGCATTGTTCCTTTTTAATACAATTACAATTTCTATCCATTACTGTATCGTTGTTATTGATGATTTTGTTGTTGTGGATATTTATATAGGCTTTCATGTTTTTTATTTATAAGTTATTATCTGTCATTTTAGAAAAAGAAGATGAAAAACAGAGGATTTTTATTTAAATTTTATAGTTTTTTCTGTTTTTTTGTATTTTTTATATTTGAATAACCATTTCCGAACGAAAGTTTTGCCATGTGTACCTTTATGCAACCTGTTTTTTGAAAAAAGAAAAAGAACAACAAAATGAATAAGAAAACACCTGATGACTCATCAGTAGATACCAGTGCAACTGTTTCGGGCAATTATTTCTAAACAGTTTCAATTGCACTGGATGCCCAGCAGGAATAGCTAATTCCCACCGTCATAGGTGTGTTTGTTGTTGATATAATTAATGACAATTGTCACAAGTCAAAAGGGATTTGATGGTTTGTACCATAAGTCGAGTTTCAAAGACCAGCTACGAAACGATAATATATATATATATATATATATATATATATATATATATATATATATATATATATATATATATATATATATATATATATATATATATATATATATATATATATATATATATATATATATATATATATATATATATATATATATATATATATATTCTTCTTCTTTCTCTTCGTTTATTAAAAGAGTGCTCAATAAAAAGAGCGATTTATACACAGAGGAAAGAAACGAAGACAATTTTTACGTTCAATACTATAGTTTCATGCTTTCGCAATTCTCAGTTGAATAAATTGACATTTAAACCGTAAAAGCAATATAAAGTTATCAAAGGACAATATAATGGTATCTATAAAAAGTGACGTCGATCCTTCTAGTCTTTAGTATCATTTTGGAAGAGTTTGTACTTATTGATGTGCCTGCATTTGGATATTAATTCTGATCGCGTGTTTAATAAGTTGTTATTATCGTACATTGCGATTTCTAGTTTCTCGGCTAAACACAAATTGCATTTAATCGCTTTGGAGTTAGGGACAAGTTCATTACATTGTCTGATTATTTTCCATGTGATTAATGGTGTGTAATTTTTATCTTTTATACGCCATACTTCTTTTGAAAGTTCCGTGTCTTTTTTGTATTTAGCTGTGTTAAAGGATTTTTTGTGGTTGGCATATCTTTGTTTAAACGTTGTTGCTGCTAGACCAATGTAAACCTTGCGCTCATAGTTGGGGATGTTTGAATTTGTGGTTGCTTTATAAATAATGTTTTTTGTTAAACATTTATTTTCAACTGGGCATTGTTCCTTTTTAATACAATTACAATTTCTATCCATTACTGTATCGTTGTTATTGATGATTTTGTTGTTGTGGATATTTATATAGGCTTTCATGTTTTTTGTGCAGCTGTAAGAGACTTTTACGTTGTTGCGGTTAAATATTTTGTGAAGCTTGTTTTGTTTCGGGAAATGTTTGTCTATAAGAAGCAAGAACTTTTATCCTTCAATAACAAAAACATTGTTATCAGACGCAATTCATTTTGCTACCCAACACTTAGAGATAAAAGAAGACGATATAAAAACCATCTTCCATGCCCAAAAATCGCTTCTATTCGACACTAGCAAACAAACGTGGATGAAGAAGGGAGGAGAATTGTTCGACGTGACGATGGGTGCTTATGACGGTGCCGAAGTTTGCGAAGTCGTTGGATTGTTCATGTTAAACAAGATAAACGCAATTTACCCTAACAATGTCGGATTATACCGTGATGATGGTCTTGCCGCATTTAAAGACACCAGCGGACCCGCGATGGAACGCATCAAAAAGAAAATACAAGCATTATTCCAAGAATGCGGTTTAAAAATTGTTATTGAATGCAATAAGAAAATTGTGAACTTCTTAGACATCACGCTAAATCTCGACAATGGAACCTTTAAACCATACAGCAAACCTGACAACATCATTCAGTACATCCATACTCAATCCAACCACCCACCTAATGTCATCAAACAAATCCCAATCACTATTGAGCAGCGTTTATCCGAACATTCTTCAAATGAACAAATATTTAACGAAGTCGCCCCAATTTATGAGAAGGCGTTAAAGGAATCCGGGCACGGTGTTAAACTGCAATACCAAGAACAAAAGAAAGCTGTTTCAAAACTCGCAGAAAATAAGAAAGAAAAAGAAATATAATATGGTTTAATCCTCCTTATAACGTAAACGTATCTACGAAAATCGGAAAGTTGTTCTTGCTTCTTATAGACAAACATTTCCCGAAACAAAACAAGCTTCACAAAATATTTAACCGCAACAACGTAAAAGTCTCTTACAGCTGCACAAAAAACATGAAAGCCTATATAAATATCCACAACAACAAAATCATCAATAACAACGATACAGTAATGGATAGAAATTGTAATTGTATTAAAAAGGAACAATGCCCAGTTGAAAATAAATGTTTAACAAAAAACATTATTTATAAAGCAACCACAAATTCAAACATCCCCAACTATGAGCGCAAGGTTTACATTGGTCTAGCAGCAACAACGTTTAAACAAAGATATGCCAACCACAAAAAATCCTTTAACACAGCTAAATACAAAAAAGACACGGAACTTTCAAAAGAAGTATGGCGTATAAAAGATAAAAATTACACACCATTAATCACATGGAAAATAATCAGACAATGTAATGAACTTGTCCCTAACTCCAAAGCGATTAAATGCAATTTGTGTTTAGCCGAGAAACTAGAAATCGCAATGTACGATAATAACAACTTATTAAACACGCGAATCAGAATTAATATCCAAATGCAGGCACATCAATAAGTACAAACTCTTCCAAAATTGATACTAAAGACTAGAAGGATCGACGTCACTTTTTATAGATACCATTATATTGTCCTTTGATAACTTTATATTGCTTTTACGGTTTTAAATGTCAATTTATTCAACTGAGAATTGCGAAAGCATGAAACTATAGTATTGAACGTAAAAATTGTCTTCGTTTCTTTCCTCTGTGTATATATATATATATATATATATATATATATATATATATATATATATATATATATATATATATATATATATATATATATATATATATATATATATATATATATATATATATATATATATATATATAATATATATATATATATATATAATATATATATATATATATATATATATATATATATATATATATATATAATATATATCATTGGATAACCGGGCACAAAATCTTAAGGCAAAGTGCCAGTAAAATTGAAATCTTTAGCGCCCGACTTGTATACCATTTTGACAAGCGCAATTGTGGCAAGCCCTTAGACCATATACAAAATATACAAAAATTTTGTCCCCGAAAATTTTTACAACCTAAATTTTCGATTTAGGGGGACATAACTATAACATCGCCATAGGGGGACAAAATATAATTCAGGTCTTATGGGGACAAAAATTGTATATATTTTTCCAACTCATTCAAGGACTTGGGAATCGGTTGAGAATGATAGATAACGCTCATACATTCGCCCTAGCAACCGTTAAACATAGAACAAATATCCTTATTCATTAGAGGAAGTAAGTAAACAGTGTGGATTGTATCAAATATATTTAGATCATAATCGGCAACATAATGCATACATGATACATACAACATAATACAAGTCGTGCGTAAACATGAAACAAAAATATAAAAAACAAGCTTGTTTGAGGAATTATTGCTATTTGGATTGTCACCAACCAGGGCGCAAACAGTACATAAAGATTAAAAAGATAAAACGGCTATTGTCGCAACATAAACATAATACATACACATTACAAGTCGTGCGTAAACATGACACAGAAATATAAAACATAAGCTTGTTAGAGGCAGTATGGCTACTTGGATTGTCACCAACCAGGGCGCAAACAGAAGAAAAAAGATAAAATGGCTATTGTCGCAACATAAACATAATACATACACATTACAAGTCGTGCGTAAACATGAAATAAAAATATAAAAAACAAGCTTGTTAGAGGCAGTATGGCTACTTGGATAGTCTAATCCAGGTCACAACCAGGGCGGAAACAAGGAAATTAAAAAGATAAAAGTTTTAAGTATACAACCTGTTTAAATATTAATAAGATAAAGTAATAAAGAAAAACATGTTTAAAACAAGTAACAAAATAAAAAGATCTATAATACACCACCTTAACGAACTAAAAAATTAATCGAGGTTTAGTTCTTTTAATCTTTGCTTCGTTTTAGTACTTTTTGCTTTATGTAGCCTGTCCCATTTCACTCGTTCGTTTGTCAGCTTCGTTCGCACATTGTAATAACTTAACTCCAGCTCATTCTCCTTTATGAATTTGTTTATCTCCTCTCTTCCTGTTGTGGAAACAAATAAAATTATGGATAAGTTGTTAAAAAAAGGGAAGTAATATAGCCTAACCCAAACTATTTACTTGCCAATGTACGAATATATTTTCATGACAGATATAAAAAGATTTATGCTTGTAATTTCATTAAAAAAATATGTCATAGCAATTATCAAAGTACCTTCACCACACCGTAAAAATAAGCGTCTTTTTTTATAAAAAACACACTTTGGTGTTCAGCCTGGATATTTCTTAAATTTAAGGGTAGGTTTATGTAGTCACACTCCTGTTTTATAGCCTTGAAAATACTTTCAACGAAATCCCTGTCAATCTACCAATTTGCTTTCTAAATTTTGTCAATGTTTTGCGAGTCAGAAGTTGAAAGTAAATATAATTTAAGCTTAAGTTAAACAATGTGAATTTTTACTCCTTAATGGGAATTATCCAAAATGGTTTCTTACTTTTAACAAAAAAAACGAATGCGACAAAACACATTTCAGAGCAGAACCATTTGATCATTAGTTCTGATTGCTCAAGGTGGACAGCTTTTTGCGCAGTTCATTTACCACAGGAATGGGAAATGTAGCAGATGGAACAACCAGATCGAAATATCGTGTACCAAAAGTACCTAGTATTGAGATTTTGCGTCGAAAACTTTTACCATACCTGGCCAGGAACTTTCCTTTCTTTTAATAAAGTTACCAAAGGAAACAAACAACTTGTTTCCTATTTCTTTGTTCCACTGGCGGTAATTGCGTCCTAAATAAATAATCAGTGCTTTCGAATCCCACTAAAAAACTTGACCACGGTTCAAACTTTCTCTAACATAAGAAATATTTTCTTGGGTAACATCAACAGTAGAAAAGCGATAACAAGAACATCAATTAATAAGAAAAATGTGTTTATACTCGAAGTATTTAATAGAAATTAATAAAAGACATTTTCTGTGGTTATCTCACGGATTTACAACCTTGGCACATCTGTTTTTTATCTTAATCGCAGTTAAGAAACCAACTGCTACAGAAAGTTTCATGGTTATCGAGTTATTAACAGACATTTCTGCTCCCTCCCCATTTCCCCAGGCATGAAAAGGGTTAACAAAAGGACAGCTTTTTAATTTATGTTTTTAAACAACCGTCTAGTATCAAACAGCGCAAAGATTAGCACAAAAAAATGGACAAATCTTGCTAGAAAAAAAAAGATTTACCTTGAATTCTCCACCCATTTTAAAAAGACCCTCCTCGTTTAGCAGTCCTAGGCCCTTAGTAATTTGCATCACCTCTTAATAGTTTAAATAATCAATAAGTACTGTTGTGTATCATAAGACATTATAAGACGTTTAAATTAAAATGCGTCGAAAAAACACAAACCTTTGCTTTCTTTCAGCGTGTGCCAATCATTGTCAACATCATAAGCGATCCCATTATCTTCTTGAGACACAACATAATCGGTGTCACTATCAGAATTTAAAGCATTGTTTGTTAACACCTTTTCTAAAACACAACAAAAGAATAATCTTACAAAACAAATGTTTACACCTTGATTCCATATAATTATTTCATATATACATTTACATAAATTTATATAACGGAAAAAGTTAACGCTTTGGCAACATTAAAAAGGTGGGTTAAAGCACAACTGAGCATACACGATATTTTTTATGTAAGCAATTCGTTTATAAGCAACAAGTTGGATTTATTATAAAAATTGGCTACTTTCTTTTCTTTTCCTTTTTTACATAAATTATAAAAATTACTTGAATAAAATTAAGCAACCATTAAGCAACTTTAGATCTACAATCAGTAACTTCAAATTTGACAAAACAGCATTTTTACAAGGACTTATCGATGGCAAACGCAATCAACTTGCCAATACTCTGCAGCCAGGAGGTTGCAAAAGACAAACATAACATGCATGTTAAACAGCGTTCATAATACGGTAGCCACACGTTCTAACATGCCATAATTACGGAACAACCCACATCGGGTACCAATGCCGAAATATTGAAGAGTGGCATGTTGACAATAGCAACAATTATCACAGCTTAAGAGCTTGAATTAACCAAATAACCTAAGATTCAAGTCCTAAGTTGGCTCTGTACAGTAACAAGTTCAAATTGCGTAAATCTAATATAGAAACAATCGAGATTACTATTTATAGTGACGGACTTTAAAACTCACGCTCATCAAAATTTTAAATTGCTTATAAAAAGAATCCTGTAAAATATTTAACATTTTAAATTATTTTATTTCATCATTCTTTTTTCAATATACAATTAGGGCAATTAGCTACTATTATTTTTTTTTGCAAAAACTGACTCGTTGTTTTGTTTATATCAGCACTATTGGATGCACTTCAATCGCTTAAAGCAAGAACTTAGCAAACTTTAAAACAATTATAGGATAGTATAAAAATGTGCTAATTTTGTAGAGACGCCTTATTCTTATTTCTTCGGGGAATTGAAGCCTCTCTAAAAGTCATGATAAATATTAAAATAAAGAATGGCTAATAGATACCTGCTTTCTTACGAAGCCCATAAGATTTCTCTATAAAATAAAACAAAATATGTTACAATTTGAAATAAAAATCTAACCAACATCAGAGTTATTTTCTGATGCATTTAAATATTATCAAACAATCCTCAAAAATCCAAAACAGCCTTCAGCTGTTATTTAATTACCAAAAATAACGTCCTCATATATGGCGTAACTATAATAAAGGATGTGGGACCTTTTCTGAAAATAGAATTGTTACGTTTGTTCTCTACATTTTGTTCAGCTACAAAGGACAAGCCATACTTGTTAAACTGCAACAACAATCAGCAAATCTTAAGTTATAAAGTTATAAACATACTTTGTACAAGCACAAAGTATGTTTCGTTTTACCTTTATAATTCTTTGAATTATCCGGCAGCTGATCATTACATAAAGAAATACGTTGTTCTTCTACAAAGAAAAAAGTTATACCATTGAAAATTGATTTTTTATGGCTTCAAACGTTTCACGAAGAGCAATGTTTACTAAGAAGGGGTTTACTAAAATAATTGTTTACCGTTAGGAAGTTCACCGTTAGAATTCTTCGGCTTATTCAGCAGCTGATCATTGCATTGAGGAAGGGTTTGTTCTCCTGCAAGGCAGAAAGGTTAAACTATCAACATGAAAACAATTAGAAAAGAATTAAGGGATTTAAAGAAGTGTAGTGTTTTACCTTTATGGCTTTTTGAATCTTCCGGTAGTTGGTCATTACATTGAGGAGCAACTTGCTGTTCTCCTAAGAGTAAAAGAACAGCTTAATATACTGAAAAACCTATCAAGGATTTAATGAATTTTAGTTCGCACAAGAAGCAGCTTCAAAACATAAAGTAGATGAAAATAGATTAAAAATTAGCAGTCCCTAAAAAACATCTAAAACTAATTATCATAAATACCTGAGTCTATTTGAAGCAAATGTTTTCCAACCTTGGTAATAGTGTGAATAGCTAAAGGTGCTTGATATGTGTCCTGATTGATCTTCTCACTATGGCCCATATGAGAAAAAAATAGTTCCCTATCTTGTCGTGGTAAGTCTAAACTAGCAAATAAGGTGCTAATTCTATGTCTGTTATTCGTTGCTATCAGCTGGTCTGTTGAGGAGAGTGATAGTTTCCTGCATAGCTTATTCATTGCATGCCATCCTGATACATGACTACTAGAATTTTGTGAGCTAGCAAAGAGAAACTTGTTGGTTTGCATCACCCCGGCAGCCTTTCTAAACGGACTTGATGCAAGCTTTGTAATTGCAGGAACAGTGTCTGGAGGTATTAAGACAGGAACCAAATGGTTATTGCCCTTTCCGGTCATATAACTGATTTTCATTGACTTAACCAGCTGTTGATCAGCGTTGTCAAGACTCTTTAATCGCTGTTGGTCGATCCATGCGTTGCTTTCGGCATCTTGCCAGTCTTTTAACATAAGACGAGCTGGTTCGCCACCCCGTCTTCCGTTAAGCAGGGTAAGTCTTGTGCACACTGCGTCCCTTAATTCAACGTAGGCATGTTTATCATTGAATTCAAATTCGCTACATAGTTCCTCTATCCTAGATATTAAGTGTGTTCTTAACTTTGAAAGATCTTCTTCTAATGGGAGCTTTGCTGGTTTCCGCAAGTTCACTTGCCTTTGCTTATTGATTTGGTATGTAGCGTCTCCAAATAAATGCTTTTCCCAAGCTTTGAAGGTCGCTATAAATTTATTCATTTCTTTGCCTTCGTCATCTTTCGCGCAAGCATAAAAGTGATTTTTCAAATCCTCTGTGGCACGTTTAATCAGAAAACACAAGTTTAGCTTCAGACCAGCTTTAATGTCTTCGCTATTGTCCTTTGCAACATACTTTTCAATTGCTTTTGCAAGATGCTCATAATTACGTCGATTAAACATGTCTAGGGAATTGCCATGGTGATAAATTATACCCTCCTCTTCTCTAAATATGACATACAAATAAGCTAACCGTCTCATATCTCCTCTTATACCTTTGCAAATTTCATTTAATTTGTCTTTCTTTTGCTTGACTTTCCAGAAAAACTTGGACGGAATTTGTAAAATGTTTTCGTCAGTTCGGCAAATTTCACCAATTTTATCATTCCTCAATTTTGCTAGCACATTTGTTTGAAACTCCTTATCATAATTACTTAAATGAGGGACTTGAAACAAGGAATTTGGTATTGATGCAACAGGCTCATTAGTTTTCAAGCTGCACCTTAACTTATGTCTACTGAAATTGCTCTTAACTACAGTAATATTGCAAAAGCTGCAACGTGTCAATGGGGTTGATTTTTTCCCTTTCTTTTCGCTTTGGTAAGTGGGCTCATTTAATGTCGCTTGATGCTTATTAAATTCAATTATTCCGTCCCATCTCATCTCTGCAAACAACTTGTCTTTTTCCTTTTTACTTTTTTCCAATGCAGCTTTAACCCTTTCTTCTTTACCGTGTTTTAATTTTATGTGTCGTGTCAACTTTTGCCGTATTTTACCACAGAAGATACAATATCTACCAGGTCTTTTATGCTTGTCACCGTCCTGAAAACAAAGATAATTGTTTTTTACATATAGAGATAGAAAAGCTGAGTATGTAGAACATTTAGGTAATAACAAAGTTAGAAGCAATAATAGCTAAAAATAAAACATAATAAAAACTTTTCTTACCTCAGTATCAGAAATTGGGTTGGCGATGTCACTAGATACTGACTAAAAGTTAATAAAATAAGATAAAAAATGTAATAAAAAATGTTAATGCAACAACAATTTTTTACAGTTGCATTCCCTATTTAAATAAATATGCAAATATTTTTTGTCTAAGTTAACGCTGTAGTTAATGACTAAAAATTTGAAAGTTTAATGACTCATGTTAAAAAAAATTTAATGCTAACATTTTCTAAGCTCAGTCAGCACAGAAAATAATGGGTACCTACGTTGTTTGGTGTGTTTTCAATGTCAGGTAGATCACCATGTATTCCTGAGTCATCAGTCAATGACTACAACAAGAACAAATACAACAATTATGCTCGCAAAATAAAGTGTAAATATTAATCACGAATTTCACGTTTTATTTCGTCATTGCAACTCCCCTACATAAAGATTTGCCTTTGCACCAATTATTTCATTATGGTGTTAAAGATAACGAACCAACTTATAAAGGATTGTCAGCGGTAGCAAAAAATAAATGCTAAACTAAAGAGCCGTAGCTATGTACAGGACGCCTTGGGTTTGACTAAAATTTTATCAAGCCAAAATTTGTTGGAAGAATTAATTTTTTTTAATTTTTTTGTTTCTGTTGTATTTGAAAAAATAAAAAACTGGTTCTGTTTATATTAGCAACCTATATTTTCGCAATATTATAAGCTTTTAAGATTCTGTCAAATAAAACTTATTTGTTTGCATCAGATTTGTTGCCACAACCCTATGTACAACAAATTATAATGGTAGTACTTAAGATCTCATAGCGAGGCTATAACTTATTGTTTTTCCTCTCGACTACAACTGATCTTTTCTAAGAAAAAAGTGATTCAAGCACAGGAACTATTTCTGTTGAAGGAAAGAAGTCTCGTTTGAGAGTTCAAGCAAATGTAAAGCAAAATAAATAAGTAAATTTAATTCGACCGGACACCCTAAATAAAAAAATGAAGGAACAAAGAGCTCTGAGCTTACGAGTTACACACAGGCCCAGGACTTATGTTACGTCATGTCAACAAAAAGGTCTGGTATTAAGTGAATTAATTCTTAGGAACAAGGAGCAACATAATGGTGGTGTTGCGTCGCAGGCTATTAAATGATTTAAAATGCAGTAATGCAATATCATGCAGTTAACCTTTGTTTTTTTACCAATCTTTTTTTACCAATTATTATTTATTTCACAATTAAATCCAGGTGAGACATAATTCTTTGAAAAAACCCATGACCATTAGCACATAACTAAAGAATTTAAAGACTTACATTATTGGAAGCAAATGGAAGTGCATCAACATTGTCACATGACTTAAAAATAAAGTGACAGTAGTTAGTTAAGTAATAAATACATATACAATTATAATTAAATTATCATGATATCTTAAGATAAAAACGCTTTTATACACTGCAAAAACATTTTGGTAATTTTTCAGAATTTTTATAATTTCGGTTTTATAAAAGGCAAGATAAAATAATGCTTTGATATCTTATAAAAAAATTATTCTTTAATCACAGTGAAAAAATGAAAAAGCTTCTGAACACTAGTCAGACAAAAAGACAGTCAGACAATATTAGTTAAAAATGCTCCAGAAATTGCATTTTTCTTTGAAAACTACAAACTATAACACAGGCTTTTCTTTGAAAACTACGAACTATAACACAGGCTTTTGCGTAAACTGTTCAAATTTGCCAACGTTATTAACTTGCTGAAAAAAATGAAATAAACTAACCTCATTCAAGGACAAAAACAACTTTTTGTCCCCAACAGGCTTTTTACCTTCTTCACATGGCTAAAAGAGTAGCAAAACATTATGTATAACCTTCCAACTTTTCTTATTTTTAAGAAATTCACCTTATTTTTATACAGATATCAACAAATATGAAAAGTTGATTTTACAAAATGGTTCAAATTGTTTAATTCAAAGCAATTTTCCTGAATTTCACATTTATACGAAAGTCTACGTAATAACAAAAACCATAAATATATATGCAAAATGTATTTACTCTGTTAGTCCCACTACATGATTAGTGTTGCCTCATAGAAGATAAAGGGTTACTTCAAAATTGTTAGAAAATTACTACACACAAACATTTTTACATAAAACATAAAGCATTTTCATTATATTGTCATACAAATACCCATGAAAATACACTTCTGGCCAGTTGCAAGAAAATTAATAAACACTAAAAATTACCAAAATAAATTCATAACGATTCTATTACACAGATCAATTAGCATGTAATACCTCTTCCAAAAAGTTTTTAACTGACCACTTTATTTTTCTTTGTCTGCATGGCTAAAGAAGAAAGTATTATATAAAAGGATATAACAATGTTCTAGAATGGATGTATATGGATATATATGTAAAGGGTTAATCATGCTAGTTATTATTTTGAAACTCATTAAATTTCTGTTACAGGGTGTCCGTGAAATTTCTTTTCAGTTTCAGCATATTTAAAGAAAATATAAAGATCATTGACATAGTTTGTGAAGAGAATACTGCTAACACAACAAGCCATAATGAGAAAGCATTTAAAACAACTAAACAGGAATATTTACTTTTTTAGGTGTTTTAGAAATATTAAATATTGTTAATATTTAAATGTTGTTATTAGCAATCCTCATTTTAAGGGTTTTTCGGGTTTCTGAAGGCACTTTTGAAGGTTTACAAACTTTTTTTAGGTGTTTTAGAAATTTTAATTATTTTTCCCTTCTTAGTTTTATTGTCCTATTTCTTTTAAACAATAGCAAAACTATTATCCGTAACGTGTTTTACCATACATATAATAATCCATAACTTTATATAAAAGCAGCACGTGTAACACATGTTTACCTTCTTCACAAAACTGCCAACGTTCCATTTTCTTCTCTTTGTTTTCTCTTTTTTAGCAGTGGAAGTCTGAAATCATTTTAACATTCCTTACAATCCTTTTCAGCATTTATAAATTGTACAACATTTAGGTACGGTGATTACAGAGTATTTTATAATTAAAATATTTTGAGAATTAATGTTTGTTATAAGTTAAAAAACGACAAACATAGTGGTTAATATCACATTGACATACCAGCAAAGGTAGATTGGTCAATTTGTGTGGTTCTTCATTATCTTGAAGAAGAGTTGAGACAACAGCTTTCATTTCTTTTAAGCAGGTCTTCTCTGACAAACAGAAATCGACTTCCTAAACACCAAATAGATTTTTTATGCAGTAACACCTTAGAAAAGAAGAGAAGTTATTTTCAATCACTTCAAATAAAAACTGAAAGACCTAAAAGTTACATCTAAAAAAGCTATCAGCTAACCGTGTCAGACTCATCATCAAAGGTAAGCATGTCTTTCCTTAATTTTATTACTTTATCTAAAAACATAAAAAAGAAGCACTTAATGTTATACATGATAAACATATTTCGTGACAAATAAATAGAGTCAATATCTTAATGCAATTTCTTACAAATTCTGTTCTCAATTGTGTAATAAAACGATACCTTCTTTTGGATACTTCTTAACATTAGATTCCTCTTTATCCGTTTCTGTTCTTAAAACAATCTGAAAATATATAAAAAAAAGTATCTAACTGGATGAACATTGTAGAAAGGTGTATTTGCTGGTATGCTTTCTAATTCACAATTGAAGTACACCCTAATATTTGTACAATAAGTTTTAAACAAGATATGCGTATTGCATAATACAATGGTTTTTACCCAATGCCTAGATAACTGTGCAAGAAACAGAAATTAGAAAGCACCAAAAGTCAATCTATCAGTTTAATAAAGTGTTTGCACAGGAAGAAGTTAGAATATAATCTAAGTGAAAATCTTCCCCAAGCATATACTAAATCCTACCTTGTCCAACAATCCCTGCAAAACAACATCAGCAATCTTTTCATCATGGTCACCCTCTGCAATAACCTAAAGTACAAAGAATTAGGTAATTATCATTGCATTACAAATCGAAAATTATGCCTCACTGACTCTTATTATTGTATTTAAGTGTTCGATATCATTACAATTAATTTCAAGTCTTCTTGCATGGCTAGATACTTAGCAGATTCAAAAATATTTTATTAATTATAAGTTATTATTAGTTAAGTTTTGCCTAGTTACAGTGCTGTTGGCGATCACTTATGGGTTTGTAAAAATCGTCAATTATCGTTCGATGATTTCACTGTTTTGGCTCATGGCAATAAAACTTTTGACCTCAAATTAAAAAAGAGCCTACTTATTATGCGTGATATACCTATTTTAAATAAAAACATGCGTTCTATGCCGCTATTGTTATTTGACAAAACGTAATTTAGTAATTAATACATTCTTAATGCTTTATTGCAGTTCATACATATATAACTATTAAACTTGTAAATCATTAGTTATGTTTTGATAATGGGTGTTGATACCCGAAACACTTCCAAACCAATGTCATTTTTATCTTTAGTTATTTTTAAAAAGCTAAGTTTCTTTATTTTATATAATAATACGAAGTCTCTGTCTTATTTGTTAACTGCTAAGACATTACAGCACAACGTCAATGTACCAAATGGACCAAATTGGGTAAGTTCCCTAAAACTGGTCATACCACTCGTTTCAAAACATACAGGTTGACGATGTTATCGAAATCTCTTCAAAAGTTCATCAAAAGTACTTGATCCTATACATCAGCGTTTCAAGCTCTATATATTGGAAGTAACAGTCAAATAAATTTCTGAACTTTTTTGTGTATGGATGGGTCATTGCTTACGTCATTAAAATTCAAATGATATATTTAATTGTTCTTCTTTAGTGGATTTTATGCATCGCAATAACTGTTTCAATTTTCGTGCAGCTTTTTTAATAACAAATGCACCGAAAGAAGTGAATTCATAATTCATTACAACAAAAAAATTGTACAAACAAATTTAGATAGAATATGATTTAAATGAAAGGACTTTAAAATCAGGAACTAAAACCCACCTCATCCAACATTCCTTGCAAAACAACATCATCAATCTTTTCTTCATGGTCACTCTCAGCAATAACCTAAATTATTACCTTACAATTTAAAAGTCTCACTGCCTTAAACATTAGCATGAATTGCAATTTTTTTCTCCATACTACCAATGCAGAAAAACACAGAACAGTTTTTTTGTTTTTTTCAGGTGCATCCATCAAATGACATTTTTTTCTCCATTAATAATAAATAGCCTATATTTTCAAACACATACCTCCTTGTCATGGTCATCCTTACTTGATTCTTCCATTTGTAGAATTTCTGATTGAATCTATAGGTTAGGTAAAAATAAATTATCAGAGTGGTGACCACAGATTATTTTCTTAGAAGAGTAAGATTTTGTGACATTTAAAGGTTCAATTGGTGAAAAATAAACAGGATTAATGAGATTGCTAAAATTTTATTAGGTTGTATTAAACTTGAAGAGAAAAAACACTGGTGACTTTAGAAAACTGGTGACTTTAGAATGGCAGCCATATTATTTATTAACATCCACTTAACAAATTTAATTAATGCAGTACTGGCTTGTGTAAAAAAATAAAAAATAAACTGCAACATTTCACTGATTTCATTTAATGTCATGCAAAATAAATTCTGGTATACATTAATTGATTTTTTATTGAAAGAATTTCATATTTAATTTTTCATAGAAAATAATCTTACTTTTTTGGATTCTTTATTCCTCACCACTTTCCGCTCCTGCATATAAAATTTATCCTTATTCAAGGTTTCTAAATTGATGTATATACTGTTCACGCCCAATTAGATGAAAAGTTTATTAACCAATAGACAAAGGCTTAAAAACAATAATTTAATTTTACAAAAATGTTTTTTAAAAAGTAGCAATTTTTCTGAGGACTAAAAATGCTGGTGTAAATACTTAATTACAAACCTCCTTATACCATGGCATTTCCAACTCTCCATAAAAATACAAAATTTCTTCACCAGGATTGATATCACGAAGAGCAAATAAACATAAATGCGGTTCATTGTAAGACACAATTTTTTTCATTGCAGAGTTAGGAAAGTATCTTGAGTCATTTACCAGTCTGCCAAGAGAGTTTTTTATTGTAGTAGCATCTATCCTATAACATTAAAGTAATGCTCGGAAGAATCACATTTGTTAGATTTGATCTGTATAATAATTTTGTCTGTGTGTCTCCAATAAGCAAAGTTGATTATATTTTCTAAAACTTCTATAACAATGTCTATATATAAAAAATCCCTTAAATCTACTATATTCTGTATTTTAAAAAAACTTTAGTTTACATTTAACAAGAACAAATTATATGATAAACCAAAGCGATTTGATTAGCTGGTAATTGTATTGTATGCTAATTTACAATGGCAGGTTTTAAACAATTGGAAATATATATAAATGCTTTGCTATAAATTATTGAACAGATACAGACATGGTCAATTAACATTGTCATTCCGTAAGCGGATTTTTCACTAGTTTTAACAACTAGTTAATAACATCAAAACCAACAAAATTACGATAACTTACCACATGCTTTTTTCTCTGTGCTTAAATTCATAGATGTAGGAACCCATATTGCTGTCATTATAGAGTTTTTCAAGCTGAAGTTTTTTTTCTTTTGATTTGATTAAGGTACCCTGATAATTCAGAATAAATGAACCTTTAGGGATAATGGAGGTTGCAAAGACACCCCAACCTAAAATAATCAAACTTTATATAAGAAAGTTTTTTTATTGAGATATGGAAACATGTTGTATATACATAAAATTCACTGACTTTACATCACAATATTTGTTATAAGGAAAATTAAGGCCCTGATTAATAATTTGATAAAAAACAATGTAAAAAATAACTGAAAAATTCACCCGTCTGTCTGAAGAATCTTTTGGGAAGGGCGAAATAGTGTTTAGAAGATTTGATATATACCAAAGCAAGCTACAGCGTAAAACATACACAAAAAGAATTCTTTCATCTTTACAACATGGTATTATATATGCTCATGAAACCATTTAGTTTTACGTCTTCATAATACATTATGTAAATAAATATATTTTTATAAAACATAAGTATTTTCCAAATATTATTTTTCAACAACAACTTTTTCTGACTCCTACAACCATCTTTATACAACAGAACAGCTTAATTATCCTTGTTTTCATATTAAGTTTGTTGATATGTTATTATGCCTAATTATGCCCACATCTTATTATGCCTTTTATCCCAAAGTGTTAATATGCTGAATTATATATTCAAGTTCTTCACAAAAATGTTTAAATTTGCATAACCACCAGTAGTCTAGCTAACAATAAACAATTGAAATGCTTATATATTATATATATATTATTATACGAATAAATTTTAGTTTGGTTTTCTAGTACAGAAATAACTTTATAACCCACCTTTGTATTCATCAATATATCTTTTTGTTATATGACATGGGTCACTTCTGTTGCGGATATACTCTAGCGCTTTTGCTTGAGGTGATAGGAACTAAAAATAAAGTTGAAATGTTTTCTTGCAGTGACAAAATTCCAAAGACAGGGCCAATGTGCTTTATACAAGCTAGCTTAACCACAATGACCTCTTTCAGGCTGCCTTAAAAGACATGTTATGTTTGTGTCCTGAAGTCCCTGCAAAAAATGTTGGTCAGTCAGACTTTTGCCCAGGATTTCTAGGGTAAAGAAACAGAATAGTGTCACTTAACATCACATTTAGGACCTTTCACATTGATTAGTGCCTTAATTATCTGCCTTTTTGTAGTCATATCTGCTTTAGTTTAATTTGAACCGGATAGCTAGCTAGCTAAGCGTATAGCTACCGTCCTTTTTACGTGATAATATAAAGAAAAAATAGCGTCAGTTCCATCTGAGTTTACCAAACAATTTTTGATAGTTAAGAAACTATTTCCCAATAGATTGAATGATATTTAGAATCTTAACTAAGTATTAATGTGGCTTTACTAACTATTACAAAACTGCTGTTTCGATCGAGTATTCCTCGCGACCGCCATTTTGTCTGATTCCCAGTGCAGCATTTACGGTAGCCTTGGCCCGGTTTTTCTCTGGCTTCAGGAGACCTGGTTTCCACGTTTTGATAAAAATGATTGGTTCACAATTCCCGCCCATTGAAGTTGAAAGTATTTTATTATTTTTAGAAGAATTATTTCTGGCAACAAAGAATACAAATGGAAACCAATAGTGTCGCTTTTACCGCCTATTTTCAAGCGGCAATCCGAGGTCTTTAATGTCCCCGAAAATTCTAGTTTTTACTTTCTCCGCTGGGTCAGCTGTTTATATATCCCAAATGCTTAAAAGTCATATTATATGGTAAATTTTTACATATCTTTGTCTATGCGGTACTTCACTCAGCGTAAATGATGCATATCTAATCGATTTTCTGAAATATATGTATTATTCGGACTCACGCGCCAATATCCTCATAAGTCAATTTAATCAATTTTCTACAATACACACACACAAGTCAATGTATTTGGTTTTCTGCAAGATATGTAATTTCGGACTAACGCGCTAGTGCTCTCACAAGTCAATCTAATCGTTTTTCTATAATACACGTAATATTCGGACTCTCACGCTCTATTGTCCACACAAGTCAATTTAATTGATTTTCTCTCATATATGTAATATTCGAACTCACGCGCTAATTTCGTCATAAGTCAGTCCAATCGTTTTTCTATAATACACGTAATATTTGGACTAACGCACTAGTTTCCTCACAAGTGAAATGAATTGTTTTTCCCAAACGTATGTGATATTCATATTCATGTAGTAATTTCCTCACAAGTCAAATTCATCGATTTTCTCTCATATATATTATTCAAACTCACGCGCTAGTGTCCGTACAAGTCAACCTAAAGGATTTTCTATAATACACGTAATATTCGGACTCACGTTCTATTGTCCTCACACGTGAAATGAAATTATTTTTTACAATATATGCAATAATCGAACTCACGCGTTAATTTCCTCACAAGTTATTGTAATGGATTTTCTATAATAAATTTGATATTCAGATTCATGCGTTAATGGGGACGCAAGTCAATTATTGATTTTAAAAAATAAATATGATATTCGGACTGACGCCGTAATTTCCTCACAAGTCAAACTAATTGATTTTGTATAATGAATAAGAAAATTAGATTTATGCAGTAATGTCCTCACAAGTCAATTTAATTGATTTTAAAATAATATATGTAGTAATTGGACTCACGCGCTAATGTCCTCATAAGTGAGTCTACTTGTTTTTCTATCATACACCATTATGCATACACGTAAAATTCGGACTCATGCTCTCATGCCGTCAAAAGTCAAATTAATTGTTTTTCTCAAATGTATGTGATATTCAGATTCATGCAGTAATATCTTCGCAAGCCAAATTCATTATTAATGTGATATTTGAACTCACGCGCTAATGTCCACACAAGTCAATTTAATTGAGTTCAAAATAATATATGTCATATTCGGACTCACGCGCTAATGTCCTCACAAGTCAATCTAATGGATTTTTTTATAAAAAATGTAATATTCAGTTTTCTGCAGTAATATGCTCACAAGTCAAATTAATTGATTTTTTCTCATATATGAAATATTCGAACTCACGCGCTAATGTCCTCATAAGTTAATCTAATCGTTTTTCTATAATACACGTAATATTCGGACTCGCGCTCTAATACCGTCACAAGTCAAATTAAAAGATTTTCTACAATATATGTAATACTCGAATTTACGCGTTAATATCCTCACAAGTCATTCTAATGTGACCTCCATTTGCTGTGGTATCTTCTTCTTCATACGGAGGGGGCGGTTCATCCGGAAAGAAAAGATGAAACTCTAATAGGGTGAGAGGCGCAGACACTGTGACAACTAAAAGAAGAAAGTATCATTAGCTCAATTAACAAGTCAAATTAATTGACTTTCTATAATGGATTTTCCATAATAAAAGTGATATTTAGATTCATACAGTAATGTCCTCACAAGTCAAATTAATTGTTTTTTCTCATATATATATTATTTAAACTCACGCGCTAATGTCCTCACAAGTCAATTTAATTGATTGTGAATTAATATATTTCATATTCGGACTCACGGGCTAATGTCCTCACAAGTCAATCTAATGGATATTCTATAATAAATGTGATATTTAAATTCATACAGTAATGTCCTCACAAGTCAAATTAAATGACTTTCCCTCATATATGTAATATTCGAACTCACGCGCTAATGTTCTCATAAGTACTATTAATTGATTTTCTCTGATATATGTCATACTTAGACTCACGCGCTAGTGTCCTCACAAGTCAACCAAATTGATTTTCTGCAAGATATGTAATTTTCGGATTAACCCGCTTGTGTCTTCACAAGTCAATTTAATTGATTTTAAAATAATATATGTCATACTCAAACTCACGCGCTAATGTCCTTACAAGTCAATCTAATGAATTTTCTATAACAAATGTGATATTTAGATTCATACAGTAATGTCTTCACAAGTCAAATTAATCGATTATAAAATAATATATGAAATTTTTAGACTAACGATCTATTGTCCTCCCATGTCAATTTAATTGATTTTCTATAACAAATGTGATATTTAGATTCATACAGTAATGTCTTCACAAGTCAAATTAATCGATTATAAAATAATATACGAAATTTTTAGACTAACGAGCTAATGTCCTCCCAAGTCAATTTAATGGATTTTCTATAATAAATGTGATATTTAGATTTATGCAGTAATGTCTTCACAAGTCAAATTAATCGATTATAAAATAATATACGAAATTTTTAGACTAACGAGCTAATGTCCTCCCAAGTCAATTTAATGGATTTTCTATAATAAATGTGATATTTAGATTTATGCAGTAATGTCTTCACAAGTCAAATTAATCGATTATAAAATAATATACGAAATTTTTAGACTAACGAGCTATTGTCCTCCCAAGTCAATTTAATGGATTTTCTATAATAAATTTGATATTTAGATTTATGCAGTAATGTCTTCACAAGTCAAATTAATCGATTATAAAATAATATACGAAATTTTTAGACTAACGAGCTATTGTCCTCCCAAGTCAATCTAATGAATTTTCTATAACAAATGTGATATTTAGATTCATACAGTAATGTCTTCACAAGTCAAATTAATCGATTATAAAATAATATACGAAATTTTTAGACTAACGATCTATTGTCCTCCCAAGTCAATTTAATGGATTTTCTATAACAAATGTGATATTTAGATTCATACAGTAATGTCCTCACAAGTCAAATTAATCGATTATAAAATAATATACGAAATTTTTAGACTAACGAGCTAATGTCCTCCCAAGTCAATTTAATGGATTTTCTATAACAAATGTGATATTTAGATTCATACAGTAATGTCCTCACAAGTCAAATTAATCGATTATAAAACAATATACGAAATTTTTAGACTAACGAGCTAATGTCCTCCCAAGTCAATTTAATGGATTTTCTATAATAAATGTGATATTTAGATTTATGCAGTAATGTCTTCACAAGTCAAATTAATCGATTATAAAATAATATACGAAATTTTTAGACTAACGAGCTAATGTCCTCCCAAGTCAATTTAATGGATTTTCTATAATAAATGTGATATTTAGATTTATGCAGTAATGTCTTCACAAGTCAAATTAATCAATTATAAAATAATATACGAAATTTTTAGACTAACGAGCTATTGTCCTCCCAAGTCAATTTAATGGATTTTCTATAATAAATTTGATATTTAGATTTATGCAGTAATGTCTTCACAAGTCAAATTAATCGATTATAAAATAATATACGAAATTTTTAGACTAACGAGCTAATGTCCTCCCAAGTCAATTTAATGGATTTTCTATAATAAATGTGATATTTAGATTTATGCAGTAATGTCTTCACAAGTCAAATTAATCGATTATAAAATAATATACGAAATTTTTGGACTAACGAGCTAATGTCCTCCCAAGTCAATTTAATGGATTTTCTATAATAAATTTGATATTTAGATTTATGCAGTAATGTCTTCACAAGTCAAATTAATCGATTATAAAATAATATACGAAATTTTTAGACTAACGAGCTATTGTCCTCCCAAGTCAATCTAATGAATTTTCTATAACAAATGTGATATTTAGATTCATACAGTAATGTCTTCACAAGTCAAATTAATCGATTATAAAATAATATACGAAATTTTTAGACTAACGATCTATTGTCCTCCCAAGTCAATTTAATGGATTTTCTATAACAAATGTGATATTTAGATTCATACAGTAATGTCTTCACAAGTCAAATTAATCGATTATAAAATAATATACGAAATTTTTAGACTAACGAGCTATTGTCCTCCCAAGTCAATTTAATTGATTTTCTATAATAAATGTGATATTTAGATTCATACAGTAATGTCTTCACAAGTCAAATTAATCGATTATAAAATAATATACGAAATTTTTAGACTAACGAGCTATTGTCCTCCCAAGTCAATTTAATGGATTTTCTATAATAAATTTGATATTTAGATTTATGCAGTAATGTCTTCACAAGTCAAATTAATCGATTATAAAATAATATACGAAATTTTTAGACTAACGATCTATTGTCCTCCCAAGTCAATCTAATGAATTTTCTATAACAAATGTGATATTTAGATTCATACAGTAATGTCTTCACAAGTCAAATTAATCGATTATAAAATAATATACGAAATTTTTAGACTAACGATCTATTGTCCTCCCATGTCAATTTAATTGATTTTCTATAACAAATGTGATATTTAGATTCATACAGTAATGTCTTCACAAGTCAAATTAATCGATTATAAAATAATATACGAAATTTTTAGACTAACGAGCTAATGTCCTCCCAAGTCAATTTAATGGATTTTCTATAATAAATGTGATATTTAGATTTATGCAGTAATGTCTTCACAAGTCAAATTAATCGATTATAAAATAATATACGAAATTTTTAGACTAACGAGCTAATGTCCTCCCAAGTCAATTTAATGGATTTTCTATAATAAATGTGATATTTAGATTTATGCAGTAATGTCTTCACAAGTCAAATTAATCGATTATAAAATAATATACGAAATTTTTAGACTAACGAGCTATTGTCCTCCCAAGTCAATTTAATGGATTTTCTATAATAAATTTGATATTTAGATTTATGCAGTAATGTCTTCACAAGTCAAATTAATCGATTATAAAATAATATACGAAATTTTTAGACTAACGAGCTATTGTCCTCCCAAGTCAATCTAATGAATTTTCTATAACAAATGTGATATTTAGATTCATACAGTAATGTCTTCACAAGTCAAATTAATCGATTATAAAATAATATACGAAATTTTTAGACTAACGATCTATTGTCCTCCCAAGTCAATTTAATGGATTTTCTATAACAAATGTGATATTTAGATTCATACAGTAATGTCCTCACAAGTCAAATTAATCGATTATAAAATAATATACGAAATTTTTAGACTAACGAGCTAATGTCCTCCCAAGTCAATTTAATGGATTTTCTATAACAAATGTGATATTTAGATTCATACAGTAATGTCCTCACAAGTCAAATTAATCGATTATAAAACAATATACGAAATTTTTAGACTAACGAGCTAATGTCCTCCCAAGTCAATTTAATGGATTTTCTATAATAAATGTGATATTTAGATTTATGCAGTAATGTCTTCACAAGTCAAATTAATCGATTATAAAATAATATACGAAATTTTTAGACTAACGAGCTAATGTCCTCCCAAGTCAATTTAATGGATTTTCTATAATAAATGTGATATTTAGATTTATGCAGTAATGTCTTCACAAGTCAAATTAATCAATTATAAAATAATATACGAAATTTTTAGACTAACGAGCTATTGTCCTCCCAAGTCAATTTAATGGATTTTCTATAATAAATTTGATATTTAGATTTATGCAGTAATGTCTTCACAAGTCAAATTAATCGATTATAAAATAATATACGAAATTTTTAGACTAACGAGCTAATGTCCTCCCAAGTCAATTTAATGGATTTTCTATAATAAATGTGATATTTAGATTTATGCAGTAATGTCTTCACAAGTCAAATTAATCGATTATAAAATAATATACGAAATTTTTGGACTAACGAGCTAATGTCCTCCCAAGTCAATTTAATGGATTTTCTATAATAAATTTGATATTTAGATTTATGCAGTAATGTCTTCACAAGTCAAATTAATCGATTATAAAATAATATACGAAATTTTTAGACTAACGAGCTATTGTCCTCCCAAGTCAATCTAATGAATTTTCTATAACAAATGTGATATTTAGATTCATACAGTAATGTCTTCACAAGTCAAATTAATCGATTATAAAATAATATACGAAATTTTTAGACTAACGATCTATTGTCCTCCCAAGTCAATTTAATGGATTTTCTATAACAAATGTGATATTTAGATTCATACAGTAATGTCTTCACAAGTCAAATTAATCGATTATAAAATAATATACGAAATTTTTAGACTAACGAGCTATTGTCCTCCCAAGTCAATTTAATTGATTTTCTATAATAAATGTGATATTTAGATTCATACAGTAATGTCTTCACAAGTCAAATTAATCGATTATAAAATAATATACGAAATTTTTAGACTAACGAGCTATTGTCCTCCCAAGTCAATTTAATGGATTTTCTATAATAAATTTGATATTTAGATTTATGCAGTAATGTCTTCACAAGTCAAATTAATCGATTATAAAATAATATACGAAATTTTTAGACTAACGATCTATTGTCCTCCCAAGTCAATCTAATGAATTTTCTATAACAAATGTGATATTTAGATTCATACAGTAATGTCTTCACAAGTCAAATTAATCGATTATAAAATAATATACGAAATTTTTAGACTAACGATCTATTGTCCTCCCAAGTCAATTTAATGGATTTTCTATAACAAATGTGATATTTAGATTCATACAGTAATGTCTTCACAAGTCAAATTAATCGATTATAAAATAATATACGAAATTTTTAGACTAACGAGCTATTGTCCTCCCAAGTCAATCTAATGGATTTTCTATAACAAATGTGATATTTAGATTCATACAGTAATGTCTTCACAAGTCAAATTAATCGATTATAAAATAATATACGAAATTTTTGGACTAACGAGCTATTGTCCTCCCAAGTCAATTTAATAGATTTTCTATAATAAATGTGATATTTATATTCATACAGTAATGTCTTCACAAGTCAAATTAATCGATTATAAAATAATATATGAAATTTTTGGACTAACGAGCTAATGTCCTCCCAAGTCAATTTAATGGATTTTCTATAATAAATTTGATATTTAGATTTATGCAGTAATGTCCTCACAAGTCAAATTAATCGATTATAAAATAATATATGAAATTTTTGGACTAACGAGCTATTGTCCTCCCAAGTCAATCTAATGGATTTTCTATAACAAATGTGATATTTAGATTCATACAGTAATGTCTTCACAAGTCAAATTAATCGATTATAAAATAATATACGAAATTTTTAGACTAACGATCTATTGTCCTCCCAAGTCAATTTAATGGATTTTCTATAATAAATTTGATATTTAGATTTATGCAGTAATGTCTTCACAAGTCAAATTAATCGATTATAAAATAATATATGAAATTTTTGGACTAACGAGCTAATGTCCTCCCAAGTCAATCTAATGGATTTTCTATAATAAATTTGATATTTAGATTTATGCAGTAATGTCCTCACAAGTCAAATTAATCGATTATAAAATAATATACGAAATTTTTAGACTAACGATCTAATGTCCTCCCAAGTCAATCTAATGGATTTTCTATAACAAATGTGATATTTAGATTCATACAGTAATGTCTTCACAAGTCAAATTAATCGATTATAAAATAATATACGAAATTTTTGGACTAACGATCTATTGTCCTCCCAAGTCAATTTAATGGATTCTCTATAATAAATGTGATATACAGATTTATACAGTAATGTCTTCACAAGTCAAATTAATTGATTATAAAATAATATACGAAATTTTTAGACTAACGATCTAATGTCCTCCCAAGTCAATCTAATGAATTTTCTATAATAAATGTGATATACAGATTTATACAGTAATGTCTTCACAAGTCAAATTAATTGATTATAAAATAATATACGAAATTTTTGGACTAACGAGCTAATGTCCTCCCAAGTCAATTTAATGGATTTTCTATAATAAATGTGATATTTAGATTCATACAGTAATGTCCTCACAAGTCAAATTAATCGATTATAAAATAATATATGAAATTTTTGGACTAACGAGCTAATGTCCTCCCAAGTCAATCTAATGGATTTTCTATAATAAATTTGATATTTAGATTTATGCAGTAATGTCTTCACAAGTCAAATTAATCGATTATAAAATAATATATGAAATTTTTGGACTAACGAGCTAATGTCCTCCCAAGTCAATCTAATGGATTTTCTATAACAAATGTGATATTTAGATTCATACAGTAATGTCTTCACAAGTCAAATTAATCGATTATAAAATAATATACGAAATTTTTAGACTAACGAGCTATTGTCCTCCCAAGTCAATTTAATGGATTTTCTATAATAAATTTGATATTTAGATTTATGCAGTAATGTCTTCACAAGTCAAATTAATCGATTATAAAATAATATATGAAATTTTTGGACTAACGAGCTAATGTCCTCCCAAGTCAATCTAATGGATTTTCTATAACAAATGTGATATTTAGATTCATACAGTAATGTCTTCACAAGTCAAATTAATCGATTATGAAATAATATACGAAATTTTTAGACTAACGAGCTAATGTCCTCCCAAGTCAATTTAATTGATTTTCTATAATAAATGTGATATACAGATTCACGCGCCAATGTCCTCACAAGTCAAATTAATGGATTTTCTCAAATATATGTAACTTTCGGACTAACGCGCTAGTGTCCTCACAAGTCAGTTTTATTGATTTAAAATGATATATTTTATATTCAGAGTCACGTGCTAATGTCCGCACAAGTCAATCAAATGGATTTTCTATAATAAATGTGATATTCAGATTCATGCAGTAATATCCTCTCCAGTCAAATTTAATGATTTTCTCTCAGATATGTAATAATTAAACTCACGCGGTAATGTCTTACAAGTCAATCTAATCGTCCTTCTATAATACACGTAATATTTGAACTGACGCTCCATTGTCCTCACAAGTATTATTAATTGATTTTCTTTAATATATGTAATACTCAGACGCACCTGCTAATGTCAATCTAATTGTTTCTCTGCAAGATATGTAGTTTTCGGGCTTACGCGCTAATGTCCTCACAAGTCAATCTAATCGTTTTTCTATAATACATAATTTATTTCTATAATATAATACGTAATATTCGGACTAACGCGCTAATAATTATGTCTTTACAAGTCAAAATAATTGATTTTCTATAATATACGTGATATTCAAACTCGTGCAGTAATGTCCTTACAAGTCAAAATTAACTGATTTTCTATACGTAATATTGAGACTAAAGCGCTAATGTCCCCAGAAGTCAAAATAATTGATTTTCTATAATATAGTTAATATTGGGTCTAACGCGCTAATACCAATGTCCCCATAAGTTAAAATAATTGATTTTTTATAATATATGTAATATTGGGACTAACGCACCAATAGTAATGTCATCACAAGTCAAAATAATTAAGTTTCCATAATATACTTAATATTTCGACTAACGCGCTAATAATAATGTCCCCACTAGTCAAATTTATTGATTTTGTAAAATATACGTAATTTTGGGACTAACGTGTTTATATTAATGTCCCCACAAGTCAAAAAATTGACTTTTTATATTATATGTAATATTGGGAATAACGTGTTTATAATAATGTCCCCACAAGTCAAATTTATTGATTTTCTATAATATACGTAATATTTGGACTAACACGCTAATAATAATATACTCACAAGTCAAAATAATTGATTTTCTATAATATACGTAATTTTGGGACTAACGCACTAATAACAATGTCCCCATAAGTCAAGTTAATTGATTTTTTATAATATACGTAATATTGAGACTCACGTGCTAATGTCCCCCCCCACAAGTCAAAATAATTGATTTTTTATAATATACGTAATATTTGGACCAACGCGCTAATAACAATGTCGCCAAAGTCAAATTTATTGATTTTCTATAATATACGTAATATTCGGACTCACGCGCTAATGCCATCACAAATCAAAATAATTGATTTTTTATAATATACGTAATATTCGGACTAACGTGTTTATAATAATGTCCCTACAAGTCAAAAAATTGATTTTCTATAATATATGTAATATTTGGACTAACGTGTTTATAATAATGTCCCTACAAGTCAAAATAATTGATTTTTTATAATATACGTAATATTTGGACCAACGCGCTAATAACAATGTCCCCATAAGTCAAATTCATTGATTTTCTATAATATATGTAATATTTGGACTAACGCGCTAATAACAATGTCCTCGCAAGTCAAAATAATTGATTTTTTATAATATACGTAATATTGAGACTCACGCGCTAATGTCCCCTCAAGTCTAAATAATTGATTTTCTATAATATATGTAATATTTGCACTAACGCGCTAATAACAATGTCCCCATAAATCAAAAAAATTGATTGTCTATAATATATGTAATACTTGGACTAACGCGCTAATAACAATGTCCCCAGAAGTCAAAATAATTGAGTTTCTATAATATATGTAATATTTGGACCAACGCGCTAATAATAATGTCCCCATAAGTCAAATTTATTGATTTTCTATAATATACGTAATATTCGGACTCGCGCGGTAATGTACTCACAAGTCAATCTTGTCGATTATTCTGTGATATATGTAATATTCGAAATCGAAATTGATTTTTCGATAATATAAATATAATTTATATATTAAGGTTAAAACCTTGCCATTTTTCAGCTACTTCCGCTTTGGTAATAAAACTTTGTTGGAGGATGTCTTAAAACAAACTCATTCTAGGTAAAGAATTAATCTGATGACATTATAAGGATCAACAACGACGGCACGTGTTTTTGAAATGGCTATCTCCCAAATTCTTGCAACATAAGGTATTTTCTCACTCGTTTTAATTCTACCGCCTTGATTAGACTGAGTTCTTTACCAACAAATTGACTTCATATAAATGTAGTATAAATGACGTCATTATGACCGAAAATAAACGTTATATCTGCGCGAAGATTTCTTATTTTAACGATAAAAACAACAAGACTTATTTTTCCAGAAATATTGATGGTTTTGTCATTAAAATTGATTATAAAGTGCGTTTAAGAATAATCGAAGTAAGAAGCGCAACAAAATTACGTCTTTGGCACTTGAAATTGATCCGTATTTGATCTAAATCTGGTATGTATTTCATTCTTAGCGTCCATGCGTCCACCTTAGCAAAACTTTGGTAACCACCTGCTGTAACCAATATAAATGTAATCTAAATATACAAAAAAAACACTATCTTCTTTAAATGTAGGCACATTTAAAAGTTTTTAAAAAAATACACAGATCTGGAAAATGCAATAGCGTGTAAAAAATGTCAAAATTTCTTTTGTCATGACAAGCCTAGAGAAAGTCATGCCTGGCCAAAAAAGGTACGGGTAATTTACTCCGTAACCCACCGTTAATGTACTTATAAATCGATTTAATGTTTTTTTCGAATTATATGTTATTGTTGAAATTCTTTCGCGCTGATGTTTTCGAAATTCCAAGTAACTGTTTTTTCCGTAATGTATGTTATTGATAAACCTAAATTAATGTTCACACGATTACTTTGGGTGTTATTAGAATTTACGCAAATGATGTGCTTACGTTAATGTCTTCATAAATCAATATAATCGTTTTTTCTGGAATATACATAAACGATATATTTACCTTAATGTCTTCATAAGTCGATATTATCATGTTTTTTTTAGGAAGATAAGTAAATCATATGCTTACTTTAACGTCATCAAAAATCGATCTAAACGTTTTTTTCTTGAAAATATACGTGAATGATATATTTATTTAATGTCCTCATAAGTCGTTGTAATTGTATTTTTTTGGAATAGACGTAAATCAAATATTTACTTTAATGTCCTCACAAGTCACTTTAATACAAAGAAAAGGTTAAGTGAAAAATCATTCGCACAAATTTGGGATCGACCGAGAATTAATCACACCAAAGTTTTTTTAAAGAATTAATTTTTCTAACTTTGTTTTTTGCGTTGTTATAAAAAGCAGGATTGTGTTTATTTAGGAAATTATAAAAGCCGACAACTCGTTTACGAGTTTTTTGCTCCTATTTATTTTTTTATGTTCTATTCTCCTTTGTAGTTTTCTAACAGGCATTACATTGTTAAAATACCTTGAATATTCTTTTAACTTGTAGGCAGCTATTGTCTCACAGACAAGTTGGATCTTATATTTTTTAATTTTTTTTTTAATTATTGACACCTTTTCCATTACATGAAAACATAATTATCTCTTTGTAAACAATTGCAGCTTTTTACAAAAATACTTGATAACCTATCGTAATGCAAAAAGATTTCGTGTAGTAACATACATTATGAACAACTTTGTAATCCCCGAAAGAAATTTCTTATCACAATGGGTCTAGTTCTAGTCAAGCACGTTGCACTATGTTTGCGTAAGACTGTTGTAGCAATTCGTGATTTGTAGTTTATTTTAACCAATAGAGACTTGACGAAATTTTAATCAGTTTGGATTCACAGAATACCTCCCTTTTAATAGATTACATAAACTTATTTGCTGAAGAAAAAATGTTTTTCCTGCTGCTTTTGATGACGACCTTCCACAGTCGAAATATGTTGCCAGGACACAAGCAATTTTTGATCCATATAACAGATTTTAGGACTAACAAAAAATTCACCCTGAGATAAAGATTCTGTTTTTAATGTTTTTAATGTTTTTAATGTTGTAATTTCTTTTTTGTTTGAGGCAACATATTCTACAGAAATAACCTAATTAGTTGTAAGCTGATTGGAAAAATGCACGCAAACTCAGCCGTCAGTAAAATGAGCGGAAATTCTCCCGTTACCGCTTGCAGCTACTCTTTCTGGCTAACAGATTGACAGGGAGAATTTTAATTTCCCTCCTATGCCTTATCTGGGACACAATATAAATAAACTTACATTTTTGGTAACTCTGTTCATATTTAACTATTTGAAGTATTTCTGTTGGCATTGGTGACATTACGCATTATTTTATATTTCCAAATTTCACGTCAAAGCAATTGCATTTTGTAATTTTAAACTCTTAAGTTCTTTTACAAGTTCATATTTTACATTAATAATGTTTCCAAGTAAGTGATAAAATCGGGAGTAAGTCTGTAATAGAACATCCGCACCATCCATGCAGTACTGTTACCCAACCGTTTTGTGTAGGGTTGTTATTACTGAACTTTGCAATATTCTGCTATAGCTATTCAGGTAATATATCATAACTTGTTTTAGAGGTCAAGATATTAGATATATAAAATTATGATATCGCATGACTTAAGGGGACATTATAATATCATTGGTATTTGTTCCTAATCATAACACGCAACATTATTTTTATTGTCTAGCGTAACCAACAAAGTATGTTCGGTGATATCCTAGGCACCAAATTACTTTTTTTTAACTTTTTAAAAAAAATGTCTTTTAAAATTTGTATATTTCCCAAAAAATACATTATATACATTACATCGACCAAAGCACATAACAGATGCAAAACTTTAACTGAGAAACTACGTTACAAATAAAAAAAACAAAGATATACACGCTTTTGGCGAAATGCCGCGTAAAATACTTTTGTCCCCGCAAGGTAAATTTTTATTGCATTATCAGAAATCCGGGAATATACATAGCAAATCTTTAGATTGATGTAATTCGAAATCTAAATAATACTTAATGATAATACTTACGATGGTTCAAGAGTGTTTCCTACTTGTTACTTCGACAAAAGGATAACAAGTAAAAATGCCTGCAACATTTTAAAAATTTTCACCAAACTTTCCGGGGACACAAATATGTCCCCCTAAATCAAATGTCCCCGCCACGACATAAAATTTCCTATGAAATGTCCCCATAAGAACAATGTAGACATATATATATATATATATATATATATATATATATATATATATATATTATTTTTATGTTTTGTTTTCAAGAAAAAACTACATTAATTTTGCTACTTAAAGTTTCATGCTTCTTAGCAATCTTCAGGCAAATGATACAAATTATACAAGTTGGTACTAACTAAAGTATAAACCTTTTAATTACGTGATAAAACGTAATAAAACAAATAAATACAAATAAATACATTGTTCGTTACAGTTCATTTCAACCATTTCAAAGTAAATTTGTTACGATGGCGACATTTGTTGATAAGTTCTGTTCTTTTATTTAACAGTCCCTTCGGTTCAGCTCGTACAATTGCTATTTTTTCTGTTAGGCACAAGTCACACGTGCGCGCTCCTGTCCTATACGGCATTGCACGTTTTTCAATACTCCATAAGATTTCAAAGTCTGTTCCGTCGTCTTTTAAATCTCCAAATTAATTTCGACAATTCGGTTTCGTTTCTGTATTTCTCGTGTCGAAAGGACACATGTATGTATATATATATATATATATATATATATATATATATATATATATATATATATATATATATATATATATATATATATATATATATATATATATATATATAATATATATATATATAATATATATATATATATATATATATATATTATATATATATATATATATATATATATTATATATATATATATATATATATATATATATATATATATTATATATATATTATATATATATATATATATATATATATATATATATATATATATATATATATATATATATATATATATATATATATATTATATATTATATATATATATATTATATATATATATATATTATAATATATACTATATATATAATATATATATATATATTATATATATATATATATAACCCTAACTTGTCCAAAACATTAATGCTTTAACAGTGGAAATATGTGAAAGTTTACATGCAAATTATGTACTTTTTGATTTTTAACTACCCTCTGCAATATGCCACAAGGCTTTTATAAATATATTTAATATTAATTATACACTAACTGTAACATAATTGCAAGGTAGGTGGCATGTGTTAATGTCATATAAATCATTAATTGGGCTATGTGAACACAAAACAACCCAAGGGTTCCTTCTGGTATACACTATTTCACATTTTTATTTACTTATAAATTAGAATTTATAAAAAGCATTCCGATCGTAAAAATTTATCCTACAAACAAACACTGCACAATGTTTCTGACTTCAAAGGACGACAGCAATAACAAGCTTCAATGTCCATAACTGGTTTACGAGACTGATAATGACAATGGTAGTTTGATGGCAGTGGGAAATGATATGGCAGGTGAAAAATTCTTACGAAACTTGAACGCATTAATTGACGCCACTTTCCTTCTTCATCTGTAGCTCTTGATCTATTGCTACAGGATTTTAATTCTTGCTTAGTTGAAGAATGTTTCGACTCCTTTCCTTGCATGCTGAGTATTCGATAACCAACTCAAAAGTTATTAAAAATTTCTTTGGCATGAAAAGGTACCACATATCCCATGGTCCACACAGTAATATTACAACTCAGTGGAAAGAACAGAGAAAACAAATTAAATACTTTTTACAGAAAAATGAAACATCATCTGGATAGGTTTCGTTATTGATGTAAACTTTATCAATCAACGATCCCACATCACGCAGTGATATCACAATTTGAGCAAGCGCTAATCTTGTCACAGCTTGTACAACGCTTTCACTTTCCAACTTTAGCGTATCCACTAACCTGTGCCCATATTGTGCAAGTAGAATTGGTTGCGCACCAATCAATCGAACTTCAGGGGTTTTCAACCTTGAAATATAACATGGGAACTTATTCTCAATCTGATTGATATTATCTTTTTAGAGCAAATCACAAAAATAAGTTCTGCAAAAGTTTATCAACAGGAAAATAAAAACTATCCAAATGCAAAGATAAGTTCTGCATTTTTCATAAAAACCTTAATTGCAAAATATGTTCCCCGTATACATATTATTTCCATTGTTTAAAAATAGCATAATTTTAAATCAGCTCATGGGAACCTGAATTCTGTTGTGTAGTTTGATGATGTTACCTTTTTTTCTCGTCTGCGTAATGCTCCTCAATCATCTTCCCCACAAACCTCATTCCACAACCACTCATTGCATTATTATTGTTGCATTTCACAGGCGCTTTTAATATGGTGGAGAATTCCCTAAATTTGTTTCGCCGAACAACTTCTTAGTATATAACATTAAGGCAGTGGGTCCAATTGTTTATTTCAAGGTGCAGTGGATCTGACTTCATACGGTCTGCAAATATGCCAATTCTTGGCTCTCCAAGTTGCCGTATGCCATTTTCTGCCATAAAAGCCAAGCATTTTTTATGTTTGGTGTCTTTATTAATGCCAGTAGGTAGAGACTTCTCAAAACACTGTAGTTTTTCCAGATCCTTTTGGCGGTTTTCATAGATTGGTACCTGCCACGTTGATTTGGAGTCATAGCCTATCGACCCATCCATTCGTTGCAGCTGACCTTTGTGAACGTTACAAAAGGGCGAAGGATAAGTTGCACTAGCAGGTAGTACATTTCCCGCCCAACACAACCAAGCAGTATCACCAGCAGGTACGAATGAGAATGTAACTTTCTCATCACATATGTTAAAAATATTGCCTTCAATCAGTTGCATTTCTACACTATGCTGCTTCCAAAGCTGTTTACAAACTTCATGTTTTTCAGGGGCAGTCACCATGTGAAGAGGATAATGAGAGGGTGGCAATTGTCATTGTTTTGTCTTTCGACTCTGGTGCACCATCATCTGCAAATTCAATGTCAAAATGGTTTGTATTACCATTAATTTAAATCTGCAATCATTTTTGCTAGACCAGTAACTGTACGTGATACCCCACCTTCAAGGTGATGGATGTCTCCTATATCCAAAGGTTTTTACAAAAGAATCAATTGTCTTATCATATACAGATCTTGTTCTCAGCAAGATGTTATGATCGCCCTATGAAATCAAGTTACTTGAAAAATGATGTTCTGTGAAAGAATGTTTTTGTATCGTGCAAAGCATTGTTTACTTTCTTCGTGACATATAATTAAAATACTTTGTTAACACTGCCTTTCGAATCCCACCTTCACTTCTAGATTAAACTTCAGAAAATTTTCCAATAAGATTTTCAAGGAATTTTCCTCTTTTGCAAGATAAAATGAACTCCTTCATTTGTTCCTTACTTGCTGTACTTCTTAGGTAGTCCCAAGCACCATAAAGGAAACCGATTTTTCCACTATGAATATATTTAAGTAGACTTTTCGTCTCTTCCCGCATCTATATTTCACAGAATGTGTGGAAGAATTAATCATGTCAGATGTTGTTGGCAAATTTATACGTCTTTTCCTGGCAAACTTTCTGCTCAATCAGCAATTTTAACTTTTCAAATTCCTCCTGGCATTCTTTAAGTTCCGCCTCTTGGTATTTTTTTCTATCACTAATCTCACGAACCTCAATCCTCAATTCTTTAACACTAGATTGACACTCCACCTCTTTTTTCCGCATTTCACCTATATTGGCAGTCAAGCGGACCATATCAGAATCTAAAAATATAAAGTTATACACACACCATAATTACACATTATAAAATTATATAAGTATTTTCTTATACATATTTATATTTATATGTATATATACAAACGACAAACATACTAAACTTTGAACTCTATATTCTAAATCACTTTCCCGTCATGTTTTTCGTTTGTATATATCATATAAACATATAACTGTCTCTAATATGTACACTTATTATCCTTTCGGAGCCCCATTAATAGTTTAACATGTTCAGGCATGAGCCCCTAAAATGTACATCCCTGTTAACAAGCCGAAAGGCAAGGTGTACTATCATGGTTCAACATGTTAAGACACTTAATGATAATGGTACAGATATATCATTTTGTATTTAATTTTAAAACAAATAGCTGTGGAAATATATACCTCCTTTCGCATTTTGTTCAGACAAAGACAGGTGTTGTATTTTTAACTTCTTTATGTTGCGTGCAATATGAACAGAAGACTTCTTCCAAAAATGAGTCAAAACAAGGCGTTTTTTATCGCAATGTCCACAGTGATTCAACTTCTTTGAACAGTTCTTCTTCTTAGCACAAAGTCTGAAATTAACAATACTTAGTCATGATTTGGTTGATGTGCTTTGTAAAAATAAACAACCCATTATCTAAAATATAAGGATAATATATGTCTGAATATATGACTCAAAAAACAATTATAACAACCTAGCGCTTCCACTATCTTCATTGTCGTCATTTTTAATATCCTCAGTGTTACTCCCCCCACTCTCATCGTTTCCAACTTTTTGTTATCACCTTTGCAATCATTTTCGTTTGTAGCAGTTTGAACCATTTTAATTTATTTTTCAATTATTCACAATATATCACAATATGTCTCTATAATCACACAGGATAAAATATTGTTGAATACTAGGCATATGCAACATTGTTTCGGAATAAATAATCTGTGTCCATCCCATTAATGGTGACAATATTAAACTTTCAGCTGGAATATACCTTAAGGATACGGTAACCCCCTGAGGCACATACTCAGCATATTTAAAATATCTCCTCTGCTCGCTATATTAACCCTAACAAATATATATATTCTGAAAGCCAAATAAATCATCTCTAGAGTGATGATAAAGTATTTCTATAAAAAAAATCCAAAAAGGAGAAAAAAAAATTTATACAAAAATTCACCCTTCCAGTTCATTTTGTCGAACACTCCCCTCAGTAAAATTTTTGTTCGTTGAAAAAAATATGATTGCGAAGCTCTTATTCAGCTCCAAAAAACTTTGCTTTTTTTACTCAAAACAACACGTGGTTCCAAAAATATCGCATATTTTGTGTTACAATAGCTGTTTTATGACTGATTTATCTATTTTTAAGCATGATAGATCAATAACTCGACATTTCCTCACTTTCTGCGTTAGAAAAAGCAAAGTTTTGTAGCCAAAGATATAATTGTCGAAACAAACTTGTTTTCGTACAATTTCGACAAGATGGAGGGGAGTGTTCGACAAAAATATATACCGTTACGACTAAAAATTTTATTTCGAGAAAAAGCAAATCAAAGACCTTTGCTTTTACCTGCAAAAATTATGGTTACGCCCACTTAAACGTTATGAATAATTAATAACTCATGAATATTTTATTTAAAATTAAAGGTAAAGTGTTTTCGTAGAACTATGGGTCTAGTTATTGTTAAACAGACAACAGGATAATATAACATACCAGGATAAAAACGAAAAAAATAAAGAAATAGATTAAAAGGTATAGATGAAAAATAATAATATATTTGTATAGATTATCAAAGTGTGAATGTTTCCTATGTTATATGTAGAGATGCAATTTTTTATTCGTTCTGCATAACTCTCTTTAATTATTATACAGATTAAATCTATTTGAGGAATTTTAAACTTTGAGCACACTATTGAAAACACTAAAAGATAAACAATATTTTTTCTCATTTTATCCCTCTTAACAATAAATATTTTTGATTCTTTTTAAAAAAATATCAGGAAAATATGCCAAAGAATCAAAATTAAAAAAAATAATTTCTTTAAAAAAAATGACCCTGAAGGTGGTTACCGTATCCTTAAGAGGAGTAATAATGATGAATTAAATCCTGCGATATAAAACATTTTTAGCAACCTAATTCGCTAAAATAGATCCCAAAACAAAAATTTCATTTATAATACCTCACAGAAGTTGCTCCTACAAAACGTTTATTGTGACAATATATGGTTAAAAAACGTTTGTTTGATCTGATTCGCAAAATCCCTCAAATATATTTCTCGGTATATAGCTACCATTTAAAAAAAACTATAGCTAGATAAATTCTCTCATAGTAGGACAAAGTCACTGCTTCTCATGCAGCCATCCTAATTTAATTTCATATATTATTCCTTTTTCTATCAAAAAATAACTGACTAATTCTAATTATATCTGTTAGCTAGCTATTCTGCAGTTAATCTAGCTAAATGAATCACTATATAACATTAAACACAAAAATCTGTCAGTTTTCTCTCTGCTAGCTATACATTCATAATGGCGGAATAGGATAGCTTTGAAATTCGTAATGGCTCTCATGACTCCTTGTTGCAGGTAATTTCCAAATAAAACTGGGAAGAATCAAAACAGGTATTCGTGAGGCCACAAATCAAAACCAATTCAACTGATATTACAGACACTTCATAAACATACGTGAAAGAAATTTGTCAGTTTACAAAAAATGGTGTTTTTTTGCACGTTTTAGGCCAAGTTTGTTACTTTAAATGCGACTAATCATACACATTGTAAAGAGGAAATTAAGATTTTCTCTTCAGCAAACGATCTGGCCACAGCGTACATGGTTTAGATTAATTCCCTTTAGACATGAATGCGAAATATTTTACAGACTGTCTGTTTTACACATTCCTCATTTGAAAACAATAATAATAATAATAATAATAATAATAATGGTAATGGCTATATATTTCGACTCCAATCAATTAATACAAATTGGCTCTGCTTTCGAAATAACGTATAATATGTGTGTATGCTTAGTGTGATAAAAACATCAAGATTAAAATAAAATATATGACAAATACATTAACGCTGTCAGAAATTAAAACTTTAAAAACAATGAAAAAAAAAGGGTGTGATCTTGCAGTGATGATTTATATTGAAACTCCAATCATATATAAAAATAAAAAATAAAAAAGTACATCAAGTTTGTCAAAATATATCTGCGAATAATACTTTTAAAAGCTGGGCACTTTTATGGAAAATATCGTAAAACTACAAAATTTGCAGGTTAGTCACGCGGGAGAACCGTTACTATGACGTCGGAGTGGGAGAAATTGTAACAAAAATTACCGCCGTGCGAAAAAGTTATGTCTAATTTGTTAATTTTTCTGACGTTACGTTTAATAAGATTGGTGAAGCCATTGCATTGCAGTTATAACTTTGAGGTCAAATAACTTGGAAACGGGGTGGTGACGTCAGCCATTTTTCACCGCGTGGGTAACTAAGACAACCTGGGACCAAATTGGGTAAGTTTCCCAATTTCGAGGTCCGAAACCACTTCGGAATGGACGGGTTGATAACGTCATCAAAAAACCTTTAAACCCTGATAACTCTTGAACCGTTTGTCAAAAGTACATGATCCTATACATCTTCTTAATCAGCGTTTCAAGATCTATACGATGAAGGCAGCAGATACACACATTTCTAAAAGAAAAATTGTATTTTGGTGGGTCTTTGCCGACGTCAGAAAAAATTTTAAACTCTTATATCACCTTAGGCGTTCGTCAAAAGCCCATGATTCTATACATTATTTTGATCACTGTTTCTAGGTCTACACAACAGAGGCAAGCGGTAAAACATTTCGGAAAATAGATTTTTGGTAAATTGACGGGTCCTTGCAGACCTTATCATGATTCAAGTGATGGTTCTCTTTTTCATTGTTCTCCTGCCTTAGTGGATTTTTCCACGTGCCTTATCGACTAGCATATTAATATTTTACTTGTACTTTTAAAAGGTGGATGTTCTTTTTCTTATTTGTTACTTTGTAGCAAATCAACCATTTCACATTGCGTAAATGAAACAATAAGTCCGCCCGACATCAATATTTTATAGAAGATTACCGAATTCATTACTGATAGCTTTAAGATCCTAAAAAATAGAAACAGTTGGTGGCATCAATTGTTCTATTCCTACGTGGGTCACTATGGGCCACCTGAAACCGAATTGGTAAATTCTCAAAAACTGAGTAACTTAATTCGTACTGGAATAGGCAAGTTAATGACGTAATCAATAAACTCTTAAATGTTAATAATATCCTACAACACATTTTCTTATTCAACATATTAAGCTCTATACTATAGAAGTAATGGCTAAGCAAATTTCTATATAATAAAATAAATATTGATGAGTTTTTGTTGGCCTCATTAAAATTTTTAAACCCTGATATTTCCTTAACCGCTCAACAAAATTACATAATCAGATCCGTTATGTTGCACAACGTTTCAAGTTGTGCGCAACGTTTCAAGTTGTGCGACTATAATGGCAACGGGCTGACAATTTTCTCAAAATAGTCTATTTGCATATGGATAGGGTTATTGCTGACATTCATTCAAATCTTATTCCTGTAAATATTATTTTTCCTGAATAAAGTGGATTTTTCTACGGGACATTCAACTAGTTAAAAAAAGAATTCTTGAAAGATAACAATACAGGTCAAAATATCACGCTTAGCTATTCTTAGCTATTTTCATGTATTGTGTGTACATATTTTATTATTTTAAAAAAAGCAAGTAAAGGCTAGTAAATGATTGCTAAACGAGAACACGTTTTTGTTTTAACTAGCGTCACATCAAAGCTGACTAATAAAAAATTTAGTTAACATTAATTTAAAATGTAGACAGCTGGCGATTATAATTTTATCAAGTAAGTTGCCAGCTAGATGACAATTACAAAGGTGTGGCATCATTATAAATCTCATTTCATCGCTGTTTCATATCAACAAATGTTTGCTAGAATCTACAGAAAAGAAGGTGTGATTTTTCAATGTTAAAAACGTTATTACATTTTAGTTAGCTTGAGTCATACCAACGAATAGCTAACAAGGCCTGTTCAGGGTTATAAATCAACTTAATGACCTGATGGTATGTCTAAAATGAAGGGAAAACATTTTGCGATCATTTTTACACTGCTTCCGTTGTTAATGGTGAAGAAGTGCCAAGCATATATGCATCCAAACATACTTTGGGATCCAAGAAATCCAATGTGAGTAAATTTTATTTATTATTTAAGTTTTCATGTACGAAAAAATAGCTTAACACAGCAAGGGTCACGGTTGACATTATAAAGGTATATTCACACACAAAATATCATGAATTTATAGTAGTTGGGAACGAAGCAAGCGAAAAAGAGAGAGGATATTTTATAAATTCAAGCTATGACAACAACTATAACAACAGGATGCAAAGGCTACATAACTATCTAGCCATTACAGCTTTCATTACAATCGCTGAGCTTTCAGTATAGAATACCGACGAATGCAGTATGATACATTGTGAAAGGGTGTTGTAAAGCTGTAGTTGGGCGCCTGACTTCATTAACGGAAGAGCAATGATTTCGTTGGAATTACCGGCATGCTCTTGGTGCGAACAACAAAAAACACGTGAGAATCTAGAAGGCAGAAAAATGGTGGCTCGTTCTATTACAATTATAAGCATACACACTCTATAATTTTGATGGTTATTGCAGGTACATAATACGAATGTTTGTTGCTGATGATGGAACAGAACCACTTTTCTCCAAGGGATCCAGAATGAAGCAGTCGAGGTTCAAGCCGACGAAACATTATTCCCTATGTTTTTTTTGGGGATGATCCTTTTGCACTTAAAACATTTTCCTCGACAGGGTTTAAACGAAGAAAGGCGAGTTTGTAACTGCAGACATAGTAGGGCTCGTAGAATGTTTGTGATTTTGGCTAAACAGATGAAGAATTTTTTTTAGTATTAATAATCTTGAACCAAAATATGTTGAAGATGTCAACCTTACGACACTCACACTTCACAACATGTTGAGCAAAAGCCCTAAATCAGCCAATGTCTACCGCCTAACTTTATTTACTGATAGTATTCTGGAAGACGGAGAAATTGCGGATGGCGGATGGCGTGCTGACAACCCCACTGAATCGCTTTATTCCCTGGAGATTCCATGAAGAGGACACAATGCATCTTTGCATACCAAATCCGTTAGGGACTTTTCATAAATGATGGGAAAAACGCAATGGAAGTATTGCTAATTGAAAACAATAAAATAGATACAGTTGACCCTCGTTTTAGCGAACCCTGAGGGGGCCGAGCAATTTAGTTCGCTATAATGAGGGATTCGTTAAAAGCGAACTTTTCAAAAATGGGTTTAAATCTGATAAATTCACGATTTTTTAGTACTGCTTAGTTTAATAATTATAAAGAGTTACATGAACAGTTACATAAAGAATCAAATTCTATGAAAGAAATTTTCAATGGTTGTCTGTTGCTTTTTCGATTCTTGACATTTATCGTATACTATATATACTCTTTCTCTTTAGCAGCCGACATTTTTTAAACAAAAAATATGTAAACAAACAATTGAATAAAGAATGCCGCTGATTCGATTTTGGTGATTCCAAGCATTCAGATTCTAAAATGTGGTACTATTCGCTATTTCGAGGGTGAATCAGGCGTTGTGTTAAAATATTTTTGTTCGATATAATGAGGAATTCCTTAAAAGCGAGTTCGTTAAATAGAGGTATTTTATGAGAGCTTTGTTAGCGAAAATCAAGGGACCGAGACATTTTGTTCGATATATTGAGGAATTCGCTACAAACCATGTTCGCTAAAACGAGGGTCAACTGTATGTTTAATTCTGTTTTTCTATTACTGTTTTGTTATCCGGTCTATTAAAGAAAAATGTAAACGAAAAAAGTATAAGACAAGAAAAATTTTTTTATCTAATTATTGTTTATCAGTTTGTGCCCCTTTTTGATTTCCGTCGTCGCTATGCGGGGCGGAATCTTTAAAATCGCCTGATGGAAGATAGATATATATATAGATAGAGAGACAGCGCAGGGCCCGGACGCTGCTAAGTTTTTGTCCAGGCTAAACGCTCGGAAAATTCCATTTTTTCGAAAGCCAATGAAGATGCTTTATTTTAATCTCTGTCAATTAAATGACCAATCTGAACAGAGAGTGTACTCTTCGTGTGGCCAGAACATTCCGTGTGCGGCCATGACTAAAAGTGCTTACATTTTGTTGGTCGCCCCTTGCTGGTCTCTTTGGTTTGGTCGTAGTAGCTTTATTGATGGGGAGCTAAGCACTAATTTTTAAATTCGTGTATTTTATCAGGTAAGAATTATTTTATATATAGCTAAGTGAGAAAGGTGTGCTGGCTAGCTAGCTATCTCAATTTTTGGTGCTGGACTTGGATCTTCTTTGAGATGGTGCTGACATACATACCCCTTTTAATAGTCATGAAATTACTTACTTGCTAGCTAGCTATGGAGCTAGCTACACAAAATAGTGCTTTGATTAGAGTGCCTTTTTTTCTTAAAGAGCAAGCAACAAAAAAACCTTTATCCTGCCTTGCGTAGTTCTTCCATGACTGGACACCCAACTCCTGTTCTTATGGGGAAAAAGGGGGCTAAAAATAACTTCCAAATGACACTTTGTGGGACTACTTCTATCAGATAAAAAGATATATATATTCGCACAGGATTTTTTTTATATTTTTTGCAGAAAAGTTGTCGAAACGTGACAAAAGTTTATTGTTGCTTGCACTGAGCAGTCGGTGAACTGATAATTAACCTGTAACAATATATAGTTAGCCGATGCAGGATAATTAGATGCTACGCCTAGTATAATTAGCCGTTAAAAGCTTCTTTGTGTTCTTTACAGCTAACTGCGTCTTTTCCATGTTTTTTCTTGAAATCAGAATAGTTTTGTTGTTTAATAATATATACGACATATGTACACTGCTAGCTAGCTACATTAAAATTATAACTTTTTTGTAAAATCGTTTCTTGTTCTTTTTCTTGGTTTTAATTGAAGCACAACTTTATGTTGATCTATATAAATATAGATGGCTATGGGGAGATCGATAACGAAGAAAAGTGAAAATTTAAGTAAAAAGATATATATCGTATAAGTAGCTGTATAAGAGGCTAATTATACTGTACGCACCGTATATATATATAATTATTCTGCATAGATAAATAGAATGTCTGTATATTTTATATGGCTAGCCTTGCAAATCCTGTCTATTATTTCTAGGAAAGGCCATAGCTTAGATAGGGAATCCTAGAGTATTTAATGCTCATTTTGAGCTATGCAGACCCAATTAGGGTCCCCGCTCTACCAAACAACTCCCTGTAGCATCCAACAGCCCACATAGTGTGTCATCTCCCCAATTTCTCTCACATGGCTTGGGTTAACCCGGGGCTATGGTAGCATTCACTCACCAATATTGAATTGACGCCAAGGGGAATCGAACCCCGTTCTCCCGCACAAAGTGCCAGAGTTATAACCACTAAGCTATGACGCCATTGAAAACGGCTAACTATTCTGTTACTGGCTAATTATCAGTTCTCCTTGTGCCTAATTTGCTTGAAAATCTTTCTTGAACTCACCCAAAGTATCACAAAATATTTTTCTAAGATTTCTTAGAAATGACTTGATTTTTAAAAATCTCACGAAAAGGACCATCGATTTTTCAAATCCGCAAATTTATTGTGTGTGTATATACCCTTTTATGTTTCAACTTGTTGAATTGAATTTGTTAATTTGTCAAACAAAACAATGACCAATCAGTTTCCTCAAAATGAAAACTTACAACTAATCTGACTCCCCGAAAGAAGTTCAAATTTGTGAATTCGAATCAAAAAAGAATAATAAACAATCAGTTGAATTCAATAAATCGATTTCAACAAAATAAATCCTGTATTGTCCACAGGTTTCCAAATCATGCATCGCCTGCTTAATATGTTACTTGTTTAACAAAGATATCAAAAGCCGGCCTGATTAAATTTATATACATATTTATATATATAATAAACCTGTGCATCACATCGCATGGATTTGTATCTTTGTATTAAATTCCCTTTTTAAATCAAAGAGGCAAAGAGAGGTTAACGAGATAATAGTTAAACAACCTGGTTTTAATGCAGTTTATGGTAAAATTGTATTCTTGTTTCTTATTTTTAAAACGTCCTTTCTTTTTCAGATCAGCTGTTATCAAACCATGCACCATCAGCATTTTCAAAAAAATTTCAACAAGAGAGTAAATTTTGAAGGCCTAAATACTGAAATATTCAAATGCTAATATGTATTTATTGCTGGATTAATAAACAATGAACTACGTCATCATTCAAATTGAGCTCGTTCAGAATCGTCAAGTTTCTACATAGCAAGATTTGTATTCTGGAATTTCCAGAATTTTCCTGATCACTTTTAAAAGTATCCAGTTAAAGTTTTAACTGTTATTTTAGAATACTTCATATAGCTATGTAAAATTTTTATTTTTTATTTATTGAGTTGTATTTTAACATTGCAGGTTAGTTACAAAAATAGTTGAGAATTGTGATACTCGTGATTTGTTTACCCCATAATTCTCCGTTTTCCCCATAATTCTCCGTTTTCAAGGTCTACTTTAAATTTCAAAATCTTTCAGGCTAATGACGGAAATCTTAAAGCCGCAGGGCTTCTTGTTCGGGTTAAATGATGCTTGACCTTGGTCTTGTGGGGTGAATATTGAAAGCTATTTGACCTAGGGTTCCTGTACGTTGATGAGATTTCGGAGTAAAAACTGCGCGATGTTGGCACTGATGAGCGCTGATGAATTGTTGCACAGGTCGATAATAGTATTCAAAATGATTTCTTTCATCTGCTTCTGATATATACGATGAAATCTCAGCTTCAAATAAAACGTCAAATATGCGCTTTTCCGCTATTTGTTTGCTGCGTTTTTCCAAATTCAATAATTTTTCGTCCACATACATTGCAAAATAATTTTTTTGGTGGAGGCGATTCATTCTTTTCTGAAGTAGCTGCTCTTGGTGTTACGGCGTTTTTTCTGCAATCGACGTTTTTGAGGTACTGCTGTTGGAATTGCCACCTCTTTCTCTATCCTCTTCTGGTAAACTAATTCTTTTTTAAGTGTCAATACTCTTAGCATTTTCGATAACTGCAATCGAATAAGATGTTTGTCGTAATGAACCCAATTTGCTTTTTAATAATTCATCAGTACTTCGTCCTCTCTTGGTAGCGATCTACGATGTTTGATTAAATTTTGGGTGCGCCCGCCTAATGTTAGCATGAAGAAACAATTGATGTGCCAGTTTGTTTCCGGTGTCACCGTAAAAACATACTCCCCTAAATGTTTACTCCCCAGTAATAATGTACTAGGAAATAAGTACTCCCCAGTACTTATTTTCCGGGATATTGTTACTCCCGGGAGTATCTATTTACCAGAAAATTATTACTCCCCGCAGGAATTTTTTACTCCCCTAACTTAATAAATAAAAAATGACCATTATGCTGTTAATAAAAAGAATTTATTAAGAGAACTTACAATGGACTACAAAAAGAGTTAAAAATCCGGTGGAGTGGGTCTGGCTTCTCTTTTTCAGTGGGACCAATAAAATCTATATATATACAAGCTTTAAAAAGAAGCAAGAGCTGTTTAAAGAAATGTCAATACAAAAAGGTTTCAGAACCAAATGATTTTAATCGTTACTTATAAATGGCCAACCATATCTATGCAGCTGAACTTGACTTTAGAATAATCATTTCAAGATCATTTGATAATCTATTTTCTCACGATAACTACTTCCGTGCAACGAAAAACTGTAATAAAATGATAGGAAATTAAATTTAACAAAATACAAAAAAGTACAAGAGAAAAAACTTTTCGGAACTTGAAAGTTTATAAAATCTGGAAAACATGAACTGCTTGAGCTTAAAAATTCATAAATGAAATAAATAATAGATTATTAGAGCTTTAAAGAATAGAATAACAAACTTTTGACCTTGAGTTTAAGAACTTATCGGATAAAGTAAAACATAGTATTTTGTTGTAGATAAAATAAACGTTTGAGTTTAAAAAATGTATCAAACAAAGTAAAATTAAATGGAGCTTGACGCTCTAAAATAACATAGAAAAAGAACTGTTTAAGATTAGAAAATCGATAAAACAAAGTATAAAAAAATGTAAACAAAAATTATGAATAAAGGAAGCTCGCGCATTCGAATTTGAAATGAAATGTCTTCATGAGAGTTTGTTTTACTGGGAAAAAAGTACTGCCCCATTCGTGGGAGTTAGTTTTTACTGGGAAAAAAGTACTCCTCCATTTATAAAAGAGTGATTTCAAGGGAGTAATAATTTCCGTGTGGGAGTAATAATTTCCTGGGAAATTACCACTCCAAGAGTAATAATTTCCCAGGAAATTATTACTGGGGGAGTAATTTTATTCGGGGAGTAATTATTTACGGTTACACCGGTCAGCAACCAAACGTTCGATTTGACGTATCTCAATGAAAAAGAAAATGATTCGCATTTTTATTGATATGATATTTTTGAATCTGTTGAGTGATATTCTTACATACAAACATTCTGTTGATGCAGATGATTACGAGATAGATAAGCCCAAGTTTTAAAATACGTTACTGTCATAAAAGTTGAGTTTTTAAAGTTTAGAAATACTGCATCAATTCCCCAGAAGATGATTTTTTAAAAAACAACGGTTCGCTCAATCAACGCACGTGACGCTGGAAACGTTTCTCAATCGTCACGTGCGTGGATTGAGCGAAACGCGATTGGATTCGCGCTGCGCTATTCATTTAGTTTAGCGTTGGAGTTCAAATTGTCATATTTTGTCTAGCAACGGGTAACCATGGCAATCAATCGAATGAATTTTTGGCTTAATTTTGTCGTGCCGTCGCATACTATGATATTCTCGTCAATTAACTTCTTAGAACACAGTCCTTTAAGATATTATTTTTTTAAGGAAACTACCTTAGAGACGAACGGAAGCGGAAGAGTGTCATTCATTTAGTCATTATTTTTCTATTCGTGTGTTGTTACGCATTCCTTACTTTTAGATTTAACACTACCAAGTGTGGATATAGTTCAAGAAAGTTCAGTGCTTATATAGACGACACAGTGACAGTTGTGTGTGGAAGTCCAAAAATTTTGAATACGTTTACTGATAAAATAATAAATCCGGAAAATTTTTACTACAACATTTTTGTTACGTCGGATATTCAAACATATGTTAAAAGAGATGGACGGAAATCCAAAAAAATTTACACATGTCAAGTGAAACGAGTTGTGGAAAATAACGAAGCCCATTTGATGTTGGTTTCATTTTCGCTTATGTCAAAGTTTAGAGGAGATATCAATGAGTGGGAAAATAAGTATGCAAAGACTTTTTATTTTTTCAGTAAGTTAATTTCTTTCTTTTTTTTCTTTTTACTTTGGAAAAATATTTAAATACATTGCGTTTTCGATATTGAAAACCCTAGAAAGGCGGTGCGACAAATCAATCTATTCAATTCGCTTTATCTACCTGACTTCATCTAAGCGTTATACATATTCGATAGATTAAACTCTCACTTTTTAAAAAATATTATGTTTTCATAACACAACATAAACTGTTTTGTCTATCTATATCGAGAAACAATACCAGAGGTCAAAAGTATACACCGAGCTTTCGAGATCGAGACGCTGACGGAGGGTAGTACTTCTTGGAAGAGATAGATAAAACAGTTTATATTGTATTTATTAACTGATATCTTTTTTGTTTGGGTTTGTAGAAACCAGGATTAGTTTGATAAATAACAATAACGCTTCCTTGCCCCTTCAAAACCAAACTTTTGCACCGATTTTTTGAAATTTCAGATGCGTTTTCTGGCAAGAAGTCCTATTTGTCCTGAAGTCCTGGTTTGCCCTTGCTTCCCACGATACTGCCATTTTTTGCGAATTTTAGCTATAAATATTCTTATTGTGTTATGTCGAGTGCTTGCTACTAGAGATATTTTTTTGCAGCAACTTCAGATGGAACGATAGAGAGTGTGAACTACACAGAAGGAGTAAACGCCACCAAGGATATGCGGTTTCAATTGTTTATATGTAACAGCAGTGCAAAGCTATGTCCTGGAAGAGAACGCTTAAATGGTAATAAACATGGAAATACAAAACCCAGTAGTAGAAGTAGTATGTATTAAAAAATTATTCTTTTTTGTATTTTAGTATGTCCCGGCCAACTAACCACGATGTCGCCTTTAACTGTTCAACCGAAATATCTTCCAAAGTGTACGAAAATAACTCTCTACGTCCTGCTTATATTTCTTGCTTTGGCTCTGGGGTTTTTTCTGGGTATTGTTGCAGCCTTTATGTATTTTTGTCACAAAAATAGTAAGTTGCCCTTGTTATGTTTTGACTGAGGAATTCGCGTGCTGTTTTTGCGAATGTATACTGTACTTAACCTTTGTTTCATTATAACATCTGTAACATAGATTTTTATCCACTCTGATATAACTATACTTGTGTTTGACAAATGAAAAGAAAAATAGGTAAATATAAATTAAAATAATAAAAAAATTAAAAGTCTTTTTGGGGAAAAAATAATGACGTCAGCATTGATTTTTGATGTCAAATGACTTCTAATTTGGTGACTTGCAATGCCAAGTTTCATTTCCGTAACATATTTCCTTCCCAGAATTCTTCGGGGTGATTAATTACACCCTCTTATTACCCCTCTAAACATGAGACCGAAAATCCCCCGCTGTAGAATAGTGTTAATAAAATTTAGTTCAAGTGCCTAAAGGTAATATGCAATTATATAAATGTTAAGCAAAATTACTTAGCTATTATTTTTCGGAAGAATATCACAATATTCTTTAATAAACAATATGCGCTACCCACGAAAACAATACAGAAGAAAAACAAAATACAATGTACTCGCGTTAAGTGAAACACTGGCTAAGTGAAACGTTTGATAACTGGAACCGAATGTAATTTTTGCGTAGCAAACCTTTGGACAGAAAGGCTGAAATTTTATTTATTCGACCAAACTTCGAAAATGATTTTATTAAAACTTTTCACATCGGCATTTTTATCAAATATGGAAATTAAGATTTTCAAGGGAAAGATTTGACCGAAAAATCTCTAATTATATTTATATATCCAATTTTATTTATCAAAAAAATGTTCGTGCCATTTCACCCTTTTTTCTCCCTCCCCCCCCCCCCCCCACCCCCTCCTTTTCATCGTCTAAATAGTCCATGTCTTCATCACCTCAAGGTAAGCAATTTTAGGTCGTTTATTTTCTACTTTTTATTTGCTAAAATTCAACAATATAGTCCCCTTTTCCTAAGATTCTATTTTCAATTTGAAGTATAAACTTGCTTAATTTTATCATTGGAAATTCTCGAAATGTTTTCAAAACTTTATTCACCAACATTCTATTTATTAAAACATTGCTCTTTATACTTGATCTTTATACTCCATCACCAATAAATTTATAAAACACATTCCCCTACAGCGCAACCTAAAACAGAATAAACTGAATTCTTGTTTAGATGCCAGTAAAAGATTGCAAGCAACACAAGTAACTGTGCACATAACCGAACAGAATTCAACATGATATGCTTATCAACTCGAGATGCTAAATATTGTTTTGTAGAAAAAAAATGTTTCTTGATAATTAATTTGCTTTAAAAATCAATAATCTGTTTATAGCTTTGATCTGGCGTTTTTTCTTACAGCGTTTTTTAGTGAAGAGCTGGTTTATTGGCAATAATACACTGAACAAAATCGGACATTAAAATTGTTTGTTGTGAATTATTTTTTCTAAGTAATTATTCGTCCGCGTGATATAACAGTATACTCCCGATAACTCGAACCCCCAATAACTCGAACTTCCAGTAACTCGAACTGGTTTTGAATTCCCGTTGAACCTTCACTAATACTTTCTCACAAAAATCACTCGATAACTCGAACCCCCGATAACTCGAACATTCGTTAAGTCGAACCATTTTTCCTGTCCCCTGGACAGAAATTCCCCCGATAACTCCCGCTAACTCGAACTTCAGAGGAAAAGTGAAAACAATCTCAGTAAAAAGTGACTACTTTTCTTTCAATAATATAAATTGTTCTTCCAAAGTTGACAAAAACTTTCTTGTTAGAATAGAAAAGAAAAAAAACTTTTAATAACTCGAACTATTTTCACTTATCGGCCAAAGTTCGAGTTATTGAATGCCCCGGTAAGTCGAACATTCGATAACTCGAACTATTTTTTTGGTCTCTTGGAGGTTCGAGTTATCGGGAGTGTACTGTAGTATAATACACATATATATTATATCACTATAGTATACAATATATCTTGTATATCTTGTATAGTTGCGTTTCCTTTGTGATTTGAATATTATATGTCACTGCAACTATACGCTGCTACTTCCTTCATTGTACAAGATATATGCTAAACAAAACACGATGAACGAATAACTGCTACAATTAAAATTTTCAAAAGAAAGAATACAAATCATATGCAGCAAATTGTACCTTCTCCACTGAATTGCTTTTGGCCTATTCCTTCAATTGTATTGCAAGAACACAATTAAATTTACCCTGTAATACTGACAATAGTACGCAATATTTTCCAAAACTAAAGTTTTCATACATTTAGAACATCGAGAAAAATATTGCACATTACATTGATGCAAAGAAAGATATATTCAAAGCCATTTTATATCTTGAAAACATTATTTTGGCTTGTAGCTAGCTACGAGTTTTCTTCGAACAATGCTGGAGGACTAATTCAGAGATGAACATTGGAAATTAATATCGATAAATATAATTTATTGAAAAAAAGGTTCAAGAAAATGGGTAAATGATATTTAATATGTGGTAATCGACGTTTAAGAACTATTTTTAAGAGGCTATTTGCATAGTTTTATGACAGCGGCAAACCGAAGTTTTTCATGAATTCGCGCAAAATGAAAGTCATTTTAGGGTCTATTTTACGTCGCTCAAAATAAACAAAATGAAATTTTATTTCGCTCAAAAATTTTAAAAAGTATTTACCGACATGTTGTTGTCTAATTATTTTCTTAATCTTTTACGACTAAAATTGTCGGGATTCTATACTGAAAGAATCGGTTATTAGTCGTTTTGCGAGAAACGCGCAAAAAGAACTGGAACCCAGTGACGCGCCTTCTCCGCATTGTTCGCTTGAACAATAGGGTTTTGAATAGAAAATTATCGCGTTGTGTCTCTTTCTCTTTTATTATATCTCTATGGTTTTTACAACCCAAACATAATACAAACTCTGTTTCAATTTCACTAAACTGTGCGTTTTGACAAAGCACCTTGCGATTTGTTTTCCCAATCATTAATGAATTCAATCTTGGGCATGATCTCATAATAAAATAATATGAAAAATAAAATATTACTTAAAGGAGAACTAACGAAAAAACTTACATATATGTTTTTTTGTAATAAGAACATTCTTACATATCACCAAAACAACATGGCATAAAATTTTTCATTTTTCTTGTCCAAATTTTGTTCCCCCAAAATGATAATTTCATTAACGGTCGCCGCCATTATCGAAAAATAGCCAACTTGGTTCGCACATATTTTGTTTATTTGTGACATCACACGGCGCACATAGCTCAACAGCATGAGGTTACATAGCGGACAAATTCAATATGTCAAATTGATAAGTCAATTTGTCCAACTGACATTCAATTCATCAAATTAAAATGTCTATTCCCACATAATCAGTCGTCAAATTGGAAGTTGAGATAACAAATCGAGACTGCTTTTGAGACATTTCGAAGAATTATAGAGTCGTCAACTTAAACTATCAATGGAATTCTTTGACTCTCAAAGTCGCGTGTAACTTTCAGCCAAGGTCAATCTTGACAATCTGACTTCACAGCCGACTGCGTATTCCGGTCTGTGGTTGGTACCGTGCTCTCCTAAAGCACTTCACCTTTGTGTTGAAAGTTAGTAAAATGGCGGAATCGGGAAAGGCCACAACAAACCAAAACGAAAGTTGCTTGGATTTCATCGAAAACTCTCTTGCATTACTACAGAGAGCAAAAGGACAAGAACAAGCAAAATCTCAGAAAAGAACGAATGATTTTTCCTCGCAAAATGGAACGAAAGATTGGGCCCACTCAGCAGGACAGGATATTTTGAGGGCCTTTCCGAACAGAGCGAACTCAAATTTTGTATAAAATAATCGATATTTCTCAAAACATATACCTGAAAAGTTTCAGCAGGCGAAACACGAGGACCTGTGTTCGCCATATTGATGTATGAACACCACGTGAACATGACAATAATACTAAGTATACACTGACGAACATTTTTAAAATTTTGAACTTTACCTCATATTTACAATAATATTAAAAAATCCTGAAGATTAGTTGTTGTTTTGGAGGACAGTTCACAATAGAAATATACAATTTAAAAAGTTTTAAAGAATAGAAAAAAAGAAAATAATTCGTGCAATATATTTTTACAGTGTAAAACAGGTATAAACACTACAAATTTATAATCAATTTACTGACCATAGTAATCTTTAAAAAATTGCATTGTATTTTCCAGACCGATTGTTGTCCACCTTGGACTGAAGTATTTCGAATCGAAGAATATTAAGTGGCGGAAAAATACCTGAAACTTGATTGTTTTAATGACTCTCAATTTGAAACAACGATGTGGATACACAAATTTGATTTCAATATCTATATTTCAATTTGAATGTCACTATTTCAAACTGGTTATTGAATTGACATATTAATCTTCAAATTGATGGTTATCAATCTTCCATTTGATAATCGCAATGTCAAATTGATTGATCAAACTATGCTTATTGACTTATCAATTTGACATATTGAATTTGTCCGCTATCTAACCTATACAACAGGACTTGTAAAGATTCACTCACTTCTTGGTCTTTCCTAGAGTGATTAAAATTTATGGCAAGGCTCGGGCGGTGAAGAGGACAAGCTAAATTCCAGTAGAACAACATCGTCAAAAAAAAAAGAAAAAAAAATTTTAGCAACATGCGAAAGTTAAACAGAGAAAAACTTTGAGACTGTTTTTGTTTTGTTTGCTGTCACAAAATCACTTACCACAAAATTACTTTCAGTACACTTAGGGGCTGTTTATATGAGAGGCGGGAAGGGACGATTGCCGGGACGGGACGTTTGCCGGGATGATTTTGTCCCGCCTTTGGGGCTGTTTATATGAGAGGCGGGACGGGACGATTGCCGGGACGGGACATTTGCCGGGATCCCGCTCTCATTAATAATTATACTAAAAATCATTTTGTGTTTATATGGAAAAATTTTGTCCCGGGACAATTTCGTCCCGTCCCGGCTAAGTGTGTGTTTATATGGAAAAAAACGTCCCGCTTGAGCCGGGATCCCGCTTAGCCCAAGCGGGATCCCGCTTGGCCGGGATGGGACGAAATTGTCCCGGGACAAAGTGATTTTTAGTATAATTATTAATGAGAGCGGGATCCCGGCCATTGTCCCGTCCCGGCAATCGTCCCGTCCCGCCTTTCATATAAACAGGCCCTTAATTTCGCATAATCATTTGAAGTTTTGTTTTCAAATTTAGCAAATTAAAGGAAGCACCTGTTGTCTTTCAAGATGTTTTGATACAACACAAGAAAAATTTCATAATAAATTTGAATACACGTAGCTAATATTTTTTTTTTCAAGTGATAACTCATGTCTAAAACTATAAAACTATATTTATAACCTGAAACATCATTCTATTCTGCAGAAGATATTTATTTCAGAACATGATAAATAAAATTACTTTTAGACAAACGCAATAGGCACAGCTCTACATTCCCTCGCTTCGTTAATTCAGATGCGTTTGTTTACATTGCGCAGACTTACGTCATACAAGTTAGTATTTTACCGAACAGAATGTACTAATTGACACTGTCAACGCGGCGATGGGACTACTTCGACCTTAAATATCTCGAGAACCAAAGCTCACAAATACAAAAAATTTAACAAAATTCATATTCACACTATCATGAACATTTTAAGCAGAACTTGTTATCAATCGTTAGTTCTCCTTTAAGTTTGTGAAACTTTTGTAAAATGAAATTTAATCAGAAAGTGATAGAGTAAATGAAACTTAATTACTTTTTTATCTATTACTAATTTATACAAATAAATAGTGAAAAGTCTTTTACTTATTTGTTTCGATTTTTTGTAACCCTGGAGTTTAGAGCGAAGGATGTTGAAATGACAGTCGAGATGAAACATTGTGAAATGCTGAAACATTGTGAAATGTTTTTCCATATCATTCTATTAACATTTTTATGCAAATATTCAGGTATATATATTTTTTAACTAAAGCTTTTTTAGTTAACATTTTTATTTAATAATTATTGAATATTTTCAGTGGATGCCGATACTTTCGTTTCACAACGAAATGGAAAAGATGATGCGTCCTGTGGAACAATCCTCTTTCCATGCTTATCTCTTCAATATACATTTGCCTACAAAATAAAACCAAAAGAACACATTCGGTTGGATGGAGGCGCCAAGAAACCATACGTGTATGTTGTAAACAAATCAATTCATATCGCAAATGAAATTTCCATTAGAAGTTACCAAAACAGTTTCTTTCGCCCTATCATATTTATGGTAAAACAAAAACAAACAATAAAAGAGCACATGTTTTTAAGTGTTGGGAAAGAGAAAATAACACTCCGCGTTCAAAACATCGACTTTCAATCCACACCTTTGTTGATATTTAACACCAGCTTTGACGTAGCTATTTCTAATTGCAGCTTTAACGGTACATCAGCCGCCGTTATTCGCCGTCGGTACACTTTTGGAGCTAAACAGTGGTCAAAATTCGTTAAAATTCACATATCGTACACTACTTTTAAAAATGTCCGGGCTATCTTTTTATCTCGAGCTGTTCACATTAGATTAGTTATAAATAGATGTGTTTTCAAAGGAGATGAAAACAAGGCAATGAGTATCACACATATTTCAAAAACAGGAACTGTTAATATTACGACAAGCACCATTACAACCAGAGTAGGACCAGTAATTAGTTTTGATAAAAAATGTGCTTCATCGGTTAACATCTTTAATACAACTTTTTATAGAAATAAATCGAGAAAAAGTTCTGTAAAGTATGGGTTGCTAATTAACTTTTGCTCAACTGCTCTTATTTCAGAATCAGCTTTCTCAAATTACAGACAGTCTTCCATTTATTTTAACAAAGTCAAGTATGCCAAAGTGATAAAGTGTTCTTTTAAAAATAACCAAGGCCTTTACGGAGGTGCAATAAGGAGTCAACGCAGTCAACTTTACGTTCAACGATCTAATTTTTCGTACAATACAGCTCGTAACGGAGGAGCCATTTACAGTTTACTTAGCAAAACATATATAACACGATGCACGTTTTATTACAACGCCGCCAACAACTCTGGTGGAGCCATATATGTCAGCTCATGTAACACTTATAATGTCGACCTAAAAATACATAATTCTGTGATGCACACCACGGCTACAAATACTTTTATCACCGGATTATTATTGCAATCTAACGTTATGACGCTTCTGAAAAATGTAAAGTTCTCGATATCAAACTCATTAATAGACGCGCCATCCATACTTGAAGGTTTTAGTTTTGAAAGAGGTTTGGGTAGACATTATAATCGCTTTCAATATGTGAGTTTCTACTGTCCAAGTAATTACGATTCTTTTCTTCTAAGTACCACTGAATCAATAATATCTGCTCAATGTCATCGATGCTCGAGAGGAATGTATAACATAAACAAAGGTATGGTCAGGATTGTAGGAGAATCTAGACTAAAAAGAAATATTTTTCTTACAACGAAATCCAACTTTACATGCTTTAAATGCCCTGCTGGAGGCAAATGTGAGGAGAAAGTTCGAAGTCGAGAAACTTTTTGGGGATATGTTTGTAAAGACTCTCAGATACACTTTCTACCGTGCCCTTCGTATTATTGCTGTTCACATCAATGTGAATCTTATAATGACTGCAACAAACACAGGGAAGGGATTTTGTGTGGAACGTGTAAAAAAGGGTTTCGACTGAATTTTTATAATGAAGATTGCATTAAGAACAATGATTGTCACATGGTTTCATCTTGGTTGTTACTCACACTGTACAGCGTATTTTATGTGCTTTTTCTGATGTATTATAAGACTCTGTTCACACTATTATTGAATATCATATCTAAATGTTGTGTCAAAAGAGACAAAATTTTCTTTTTCTTCAGAAAGAAATTATTTAACTACAGGGAAGATCCATTTAGCTATGCTCTCTTTGAAGAGAGCAAGGAAGAAAGCGAGAAAGAAAGCGAGAATGAAGCCATTGCTAATAACGAATACGGTCTTGAAGTTTTCTCAGACAGGATCACAGAAAGAAGGGAGAAAACTGAAGATATAAAGGAGAGAAATAAATTTATTGGTCCTGATATTAAAACGATTGGTTATGGTATTAAAACAATTGTATTTTTTTTCTACCAAATGGAAGTTTTGATACACATACCAGCCACAGAACAAGACAGTTACGGTTATTTACATCAACTTAAAACCACCATCTCCAACATTTTTAATCTTCAGTTAATTCAATTACACCTATCGAAAATTTGTTTCGTCAAGAATCTTGATGCTGTTTATAAACGAGTAATCAAAGTAAGCAACGTGTTTATGCTTATGTTGGTGCTCGTTGTTGCTGTTGGTCTCATTTTTTTCATTCGTCAAATAAGAAGAAAGACAAAATCAAAATGTTTCGGACATTTTAGCCAATGTCAAGTCATGGACAAAATACGAAACTGCTTCATACAAGTCGCTTTACTTGGTTATACGAGCGTGACCACATTTTGTTTTACCTTGCTCCATTGTGTGAAAATAAATAACCAGAAGCATTTGTTTATCCAAGGTGATGTTATATGTTACACATGGTGGCAATATTGCATTCTGATCATAACACTGTTATGGGTTTTGCCATTTGGAATTTCTGTCCAACTCTCAATTAAAATGCTGCAAAGGAAGCAACTTAGCGTTAAAGGATTTTATTTTTCGTTGGCTTTCCCACTCTCCTCCTTCTATTTTTACTTTCGCAGTGTTTGTCATTCTGTGAAATTGAATATCACCAGCGACGAACTTACAAAAATACGAAGCATATGTGAAATCTTTACAGGTGCATTTAGATCGAGCACATCTGGTCAAATAAATTGGGAGTCGGTAGTAATTGTTCGGCGGTTATTGATTGCCGTCATTTGCAATTTTGTGATGAATCCAGTTGCACGAATGATGTTAACGATACCTTTGCTGTTATCTTACCTTGTTCATCATCTTTACGTGTCGCCATATCGTAGCAAGTTTTTAAATCACTTAGAAACTATTTCGTTGTCCTTTTTGTTGATAATCAATGTGGAGAACTTGTTTTTTGCTTTTGTTTACATGAACGATCAATCAAGTGTACCAGGAATCAATGCAATCACAAATATTTGTGTTTGGATTCAACATATCATTTTAACAGCACCATTGTTAATTATTATTGTCATTGTTGTTGTTGCTATTTTGAGGATGACAGCTTTCGCAATAAAAACATGTATAGGACGGTGCATAAGGAGGTAAATCATTTTTTGAGAACGTTTTGAACTCAAAGTAATGGTCGCTTCAATTCACTTCTTAACAAATTTAAGTACCTCCTTATTCAGGCCTGAGCATCTTGTCTTTCGTAACAACTGACGGTTATTAGACACTAACAAGGAAATGGTATGCGCTTTAACAATTGTAATGAGAAACTATTAAAGGGCATTGTAATTTGTAAAACTTTATAGGATTTTATCTTTGTAAGCATCTTAATTTTATTATTTTTTTTGTGGTGTTTATTGAAAAACTAGAAACTAGTGAAATTTAAAAATTGCATTTCTCCTTTAATTCACTGCTAAGTTTTTTAATTCTTTATGGTAAATATGAATCCAAAAAAATGTATAATTTTTTATATGTAATAGTTTATAACAACACCATACATTATAACTATAATCTTTATTATATCAATATATAATTAAAAAAGCAAATTCTTTTTATATCCACGGTTTTAAAAATCCTAAACATAATCAAAAAGAGCTGTGACCGCTGCTCGTGTGAGATAATAGGATGAAACGATTGCATTTACTTAAATACCTTTTTGAAAAAAGAAGTTTTTGTGCTAATAAAAGTTGAAAGTTTCTCTTATCTCTATGTTAATAATAGCCGTATTCTGTTTGTCCAGAAAGGAAAAGAAAATGTTCTTGCTACAAACACACGAAATGTGATATAAAAAGGACTCGCGAAACCGTGGGTTTATCCACGAGCTACCTATATCTCTTTAATAATAGCCGTATTTTGTCTGACTCGGCAACACGAATATCTAATGTGATATATTTTGCGACGAGTAAATTTAAAGGACGGGCAACCCCATGGATTTTTCCACGGGTTAACGACTAGTCTATAATAATAGCTGTATTTTGTTAAAAATGGTAGCCTAATCTCTACTTTGTATTAAGGATGCTCAACATAATGATGCCTGTGATATGCTCGACGAGTGATAATCTGAGGACAGGAAAACAAAGGACAGGCAAAACCGTGGATTTGTTTACGGACGTACCTCTGGTCTATATCGTAATACCCAACGTTTTGCCAAATTTTCTACCCATTCGAATATCTTCTCTTAGAGTAAACTAAATTAGTTGAAGCCAAATTTCATGCAACCTTAGCACTAAGGCGGCGTATTATTAGGCGGCGTATTATTAAGAGATTTTGACATGGCGGAAGATGAATTATTTTTCTTTTTTTTCTTCTTCAGGTCTAATAAGAATATCAGGCTGGAAAAGCAATTGGTCTCTTTTTTAGCACAATAAAGAAACAAAAATAATGACCACTCTGGTTAGAAATTTGATATTTTTTTTTTAAAAAAAGCGTTTGGAATAAAAAACCGGCTAAATTATGTAATACACGAGTGTTTTTTATAAGAATACTCAAATTCTAACTACGCTGGTCATTTTTCTCATTTCTCTATTGTTCCAAACAATAGACCTATTGTTTTTAACCTGAAATCCGTGCGTGTAAAAAATTAGCCAATCGCAAAAATAAATTCTATCGAAATTTATTGAAGGCATGCATTTGCGAAAAAATGCTCGCGAAATCGATAAAAAAAATTCAAAATTTTGATTAGCCTTGGCCGATCGTCGATTCCGAGACCTGATGCAGATGATAGACAAAAAGCCCTGGGGGGAAGAGGTTGAATTTTGGGTTATTGTGCTAGGTATAATATAGGTACATGTAAAAAAATGTCAACAAAATTGGTGTTTCTGATTGGACAAATTTGAAAAATGCAACCTCGTTCCCAGTGCCTACTGTCTCTTTAATTATCGGGACGGTGATATGAACTCGCCGTCTCGATATCAGAAAAGATACAAGATGTCCTGTAGATAAGGTTGGTAAAAATGGAAATTCTTAATAATCAGACAAAAAATGGTGCAGTAGTGTTTCGTTTGTATGTCGCAGTAACTATATCAACTGACGTATAGCACCTTTTTATCGTATACCGTGAAATTAGGATGTATTTATGCAGTACTGTGATGCTTTTATTTTTTTGTAGTGCTTACTTTTAATATTTATGCAGACGATTTCTACTTGTTAAAATTTCATGGGACATTATGATGAAAAGACTTGATACTATTAATCGACTTGTACTTAAATGGTACGAAGAGTTAGTCAGGATACCTTAAGGCGGACTTCTACGAGTCGACTTGTGAATGGCAAATGGCGACAAATTAACTGCAAAATATTTTTTTGATTTCCACAAGAAAAAAAAAGTGGCGCGAATTTAAAATACTGAATGTAAGCACTCTTTTGCAGATGTGTATTTCAAAGCAGATATCTAATTCTTTCCAGCACTAAGTTTTTCTACTGGTGATTGCGTTCTGATTGGTTAATGTTTACAAAAATAGGAGCTGTTTCTATTTTTCGGCGAAGCGAATTTCTAGAAAGAAAATTAAAAAAGAACGAAACTACGCATGCTGAAATACATTTAGCCGGCGAATTTGCTTCGTGAAAGTCCGCCTTCACAATGAGGCAAAGGCTGGGGAAGCATTTGAATCGTCTTAAATTCTCGTCAAACATAATTACAAAAATTATTACGGAACGGTTCAAAGAAATAATCAACCTTGATCACAGGACCTGTGGCATTTTTTTATATAAAGATGAAACGCGTTTCATCCTCATATCCTCACATCGAGATTGAGAAAAAATAGGTAACAAAGATAAGCTTTGTGGAAAAAGAAAGCTGAATGGCGGTGAAAAAAATTATAATCACTGAGGACAAAAACAATAATTTAAAGGGGCTACAAAACGGCTGTTGGTTTTCAACTTTAGTGACTTACACGAAAGTCGAGCTAATGGCGGTGAAAAAGTTTATTATCACTGAGGACAAAAACAACATCAATCATCTTAAATATAATATTGGATATCCAAGAAAATTTCCTTCATATATTAGATATTCATGATTTATTCCATATAAATACTACCCCACCCTCGTCCCCAGGGGTTTTTGCCTTTTTATATGAGAGATGACGTCTCTCATATCAAAAATACAAAAAACCCTGGGGACGAGGGTGAGCACTTACCTTGTTTTTAAATTAAGCTTTCTGATAAATTGAACTTTAAACTTTTTTAACTTTATCCTTCGAAATTTTGCATAGAAGGATACAAGTTTATTGCACATAAAGCCAGTCGAAGCAACAACAATGACTTTAAAATCTTTTTAGAAGTATTAATTACCTTCTTTAAGCTAGTAACATAGCATTTTTTAACAAATACAGCTCCTCGTGTTGTCTCTGTTTCCTCGTTAAAACAAAATTTCGATTTACTGATATTTAAAATATTTTACAGACCGTGTAGGTTATAATACCGCCAAAAAGCATACTTAAGGAAATTTTTTTTTTAGAAAATAGAAATAAAAAAGTAGCAAATTCATCTTAAAAAAGTAATTATTCATTAAAAAGTTCATTAAAAAAGTTCATTCATTAAAAAGGTAATTATTCATAAACAGGTCGCCCCGACGTCTAGGTTCTATGTGTATAATTTCTTGCACCTTGACCTTTTAAGTGGTCCGTTTATTACACGCCATTCTTCGGAATGTGCTAGGACTGACCATATTGAATAGTTTCGAAACCCCTTTAATCCATTTTATTAAAATGTCTTTCTAAATGTCACGTAACGTCAAAAAACAACATGTTGTGTTTTGTTTTTTTGATGGGTCAGCATAAATTTTGCAGTCAGCATAAAATACACAAACGATTGATATTTAAAAAATTAAACCCTCAGAGGTAACTAGTGTCAAGTTTCATCAACTACTTCCTTTTAGTCACACCTTGTTGATCAACCATCCACCGTAGTCTATTTCCTCTTTTAAAATCAACATACCCCTTGAAACAGACCCTTATATTTCCATAGTAACCCTAGCTAACTTGTTTATCCTGAATTTTAAAAATTACTATGTGGTATGGAATTATGAAAAGTCATGTATTTCTCATTTTTTAAAATTGGCCAACCTCGTCCCAAGGGCCCCTATTCGCTTTTTTATATTGGGTAGGGCGCAACCTGGTTCCCGGGACATTTTTTCCTTTGATGTAATGACACCTCAGGGGCCACGAGACCGTGTGGACGAGCAGGGGAAGGTGTGGAAAAGAACGCTCTTCCTTTGGACCGCTGCTGCAATTGGATTCAAATTCTTCAACAACTGCGTCCTCTCACAACGCCTGTTGCTTTCTTTTTTCATATCGAAGGACGCTTACATTGACCCCCCTAACCCTGTCACTTTGACCCCAGCACCTTTTACCGTAAAAAAGCACTGCGCAGTTCAGGGCCTGTAGGGTTTTTGATATAAGATCAAATCACAAAACGCTACAGGTCCTGGGATCGGGGTTGTATTTATTTGTTTTTATCTGTTGTTAACACTCATATACTTACCATATACCACTGGGCATCTTTTCTGACATCGGGGGTACTTATCGTTTATCCCCTTTTCAGGGCAACCTTGTCCCCCCAGGACTATAACTTTGGATCGAGGTTGAAATAAATTAAACATTTTTGTGTTTTTTTAAACTACTTTACGCTTTCACCTCCTTTGACTTTGAATAAGTGCTCAAGTGTAAACACAGTATTATACGTTTATGATATATTATGATATATTGGCGGGCGATGTATTTTATGCACCTTTTGAAAAACGCTGTGGCCCTGGAATCCAGGTTTGAGACACACGGGGATATAAAGCTACCCTGGGTGTTAGAGTTGATATTTCTGAGAAAAGACTATCATGAATTAGCGTTTAATTATTACTGAACTTAATTATTCACTTTCTTCTCTGTGTTTTCATTGGGCAGAACGTGTCACAATCGAGGCTAAAGCAACAGGTTACCTATATCATTTACGATAGGCTTGTTCCATCGAAAGGGTAATTCCGGGAAGTCCAACGCTTCTCTACAGCTGGCTTTTTTGTCTGTTTCTTGGCATTTTGTTGTTTTTAAACCAGCCAAACAAGTTTTATAAAGATATCGTTGTCTTTATTATCAAAGTTTGAGCTAACAGGTACAGTTATTTTTCTAAAAGTTATAGCAATTACTGGACGAAGCTTCATTGGTATATCTAGCTAGTTAGCATATTTTCCGTGGTCGCTAGCTATATATATATGTAGCTATATAGCTAGCTACCTACAATCTTTGCTAAAAGTAGTTCAGTCAAATGCAAAAACTGACCATTAATAGGAAGAAGACGACAAATACAGAATAACTTTTGTTTTATCCCCCCCTTTACCTAATCCTGAATGCAACATTGTTTGGTGGGGGACAATTTCAGACGGTTCTGTTTTGACCTTTTATCTATATGTTGTTGTGGTTCGTCTTGCATATATGCTACTGAATGAGCCTTTCCACAAGACACACAGGTGTTTCCACGAGAGATGTCTAAAGAGTAAGGATGGAAACACGCACATCTTGTTTGGGACTCCCCAATACCTAACCTGACATCCTTCCCCTTACCCCAAACTTAAGTCTAGTTAACATGGTGAAACAAGAGAAATATACTTTTATACATAATTTGTGGTCATCTTTATTGTTGCTTTACAACCAGAGCAAATAACAGTGCTTTACCAAAAGCTTTGTGGTAAAAAATACAGTAATTATTTTCTCTTAACTGCAAGTTTCATTGTTAAAACTTATTGAAATTAAAAAAAAAGCCTAGGTATTAGCCCTAAGTAATAAAATTTAACAGCTTGTTAACTACGCTAGAGAATACAATAAAGGGTGCGCGAAACTATTTTTATTAAAGTGTTTTAGAGTATTAGAGTGTTTTAAAACGAACACTATCTTTTCAACATGTTATTCTATACTTTTCTTTTTAACATTACATGAAAGATTATAAATTTTTTATTTTATAATCGAATATATATAGAAGTTTAATAACAGGTGTTTGTGGATGAAAGTATTTTTAGCTGGAAAAATTCCCTTTTCACTCCAACAGCCTTCTGCAGTACCGTTTTGATAATTTTCAAGCAACCTACGACGCCATATTAACCTTCTATATAACCTTCTACAGTTTTTAAGTTTAGCCTTCCATGACCCTGTTTTGATCATTTTAAGCAACTTTTTTAGCCTTCTATTAGGCTTCTACGACACCATTTTTACAGTTTTCAAGCAACCTACAGCACCATATTTTATCCTTCTACGTTAGCGTTTTGTCAGTTTGCAAGCAAAGTACATCACCATTTTAGCCTTCTATGACCCTTCTTTAACAGTTTTCAAGTGAACTACAAAACTATATTAGTCCTCTGTGGTTCCGTTTTATGGTTTTCAAACAAACTATAGCAATTTTTTAGCATTATACGGTCCTGTTTCAGAAGTTTTCACACTAACTACTACGACAACGTTTTAGTGCCACAAAAGTTCATTACTAGCACAACAAAAAAAATTTTCTTGCAGCAAATATGTGAGTCTTTTCTTTGAATTGGTATCATGATTACTTTTGCAAGTTACAGTTAACAAAAATAGTTTGATATAAAGAAATGTATATTATGTAATGAACTATGTATTTATATTGTGTTCTTAAAATTTATGATATTATTATATAAGAAAAAATATTGTTTCAGGTAAAAATTTTTTTAATTACATCATAGTATGGTAAATTTTTTTTCTATACACAAATTATATAGAATTTGTACTAAAAGTATTCTCAACATCATCACACACAGGTTATTGTTATTTGAACAATACATTCCCTGATCTTTTTATTTTCTTGCGATGTAATTATTTTCTCTAAAAAACATTGGTTTATTGTAAAAGTAATTATTTATGCGACTGTACTCTACCGCTTAAATTTAACTTTACATGTATATACAAAACAGTTATCACCTTGGCATAAGCTTTCGCTGCTAAAAGTGATTCTACAAAGCTTAAAAAGGAACATATTTTGTTCTGAAATAACAAAAAACCCACCCTGCAAAACTTAAATTAGCTGTATTTTGTCTAAAGTGGTAAGAAAATGTTCTGTTGAAGCTTATAAATTGCGTCTTTCATTTTAAGATGATCAGAAAACGAGGGTGGGGAGCTTAAAAATTGCTGTATTTTGTTGGCGGATGACAAAAAAATGACTGTACAAAGCGTAGAGGAGAACTAACGAAAAAACTTACATCTATGTTTTTTGTAATAAAAACATTCTATATCAGGCCACCTTTAAGAAATTGTTCGCTTGCCGTAACCTGACTCAAAAAAAATAACTCAAGTCAGGCACTCGGGGAAAATGTTTTTTTGGTCCTCTTTCCAGACAATAAAATTTCCTAAAAACCCCCATCAAAGCAAAATTTTGTCCAATACGTGATGTAATACAGCGACTAACAGTTTTTCTGAGTTGTTCACGTTCCTCAAACCTACTCGAAACCACTTTTTTAAGATAACATAGTATTAATCACACGCCTGAAAAATAAATATTGAGTTTTCAAAATCAACCTATAAAATCCATTTTGTAGCGTGCGATGGCAGCCCTCAAAGTAATTTTTGGAGACTCGTCAGATAAAATAGACGCCACATTTCCAGTTTGGTCAGACATGTTCGTAGCTCGTATCAAACTTTCGTGGGACAAAACGTCCGATAGATTTTCGTCTTGGTCGGACACTTTTAGATCTCAGAATTATTGAATTATCCTGGTCCTTTTAATCCATGAGCAAGCCTATTCATAGCCAACCTGACCCTAGCTAAATTCACAGACTCCTGACTTAGTTAAAAGAACTACGTTGACATAAATCTATTTTGCCTGGCCCCTTCGTCGTTGGTAACCAGGTCTTACACAAGAAACCCAACCATGCGGTTCTTAACTAATGTGGAGGTGAACGCTGACGGAGCACGGATAAAACAAGTCTGCAAAACTGCACTTACAGGTGGAACAGACATTTTATCATGGATTTAATATTGTAGATACTTTTTTCATTTGACAAAACAATTGGAAACCATAGCAAGTTCGAATTTAATTGATTTTTTTCTCTATGCCGCAAGTGTTATTTTTATTCAAACAATTTTAAAAACGAAACCCACGTGCGGTATAATTTTTTTTCTGTATAAATTTTGTTAAAATGTAGCTGAACTTTCTGAATGAATTTTGAAGTTTTATTTAAGCCACGTGGATAAAGATTTTTTTTAATTTGAAAACGAAGCATATTTTTGCCTATTTGCTTGGATGACCTGAAAAATAAACAATAAATTTATGAAAATGACAGTATAGTCATGCATACTATTTCGGACATGTAGAAAAGGAAGTTAAGATTAAGAGAGTCGCTATACATAGACGCTCGATCATCGTGTTTGGCGTGCACGATTTAAAACGTCTCCCACTTTTCTACCGCAAAATCAATGCGCAACAAAGATCCTTGGAACGCGTAACATCCTTTGCACATCCTTTGCACGTGCGTTTCACATCGCACGCGTTACTTAATTTACACATGCGAATCATCACACACCTACTCAAATATTCCTGAAAAAGACTGAGTAGTGCACAAGACATCTGTAAACAAATGAAGATATTTTGGGTGAATATACCTCAAGCATAACAACAACAGCAAAAAAAAAATTCAGTTGGCGATTTACGTAAAATCGACTCGTGGTTGGTGAAAAAGGTCCACAAAAAAGAATTTTCATGTCCTCTCGACCCAAAATTTTTTCAGTCTGTGCCATTTTCACGCTATCGGACGGGTTATGGCAACCAAAGAATTTTTCATGGACGGCCTCACGAAAACAATAAGCCATTAATTTGTTTTGTAAATTTTTTTATGTCCAAATCTTGTCCCCCAAAAACGATAATTACATTAATGGTCGCCATCATTATCGAACAAAAGCCCACTTGGTTCTTACATATTTTGTTGATTTGTGACGTCACATGGCGTGCATAGCTCAACAGACTCATGTCTAAAACTCTAAAACTATATTTATAATGGTGAAGCATTATTCTATTCTGCAGAAGATATTTATTTCAAAACATGATAAATAAAATTACTCTAGACAATCAAAAGAGGCACAGTTTAGCATTCCCACATTTCGTTAATTCAAAATGCCTTTGTTTACATTGCTGCAGACTGACGTCACACAAGTTAGTATTTTACCGAACAGAATGTACTAATCAACACTGTCATGGTGGCGACCGTGGAACTACTTTGACCCTAAATACTTCGAGAAACGAAGCTCACAAATATAAAAAATTTAATACATATTCACACTATAATGAACATTTTAAGCACAACTTGTTATCAATCGCTAGTTATCGCTGATTAAGGAGTGACTGTCGAGAAAACGAAATTACGAAGGTTATAAATCGCTGTATTGGTTTTGTAATAACTAGAAAATGTCCCCACGAAACTTAAAAATCACCTATTTCTTTTTAAAATAAGGAGAAAATGTTCAGCTGAAGCTTAAAAGTTGCTGTATTTTGTTATTAAAAAACAGAGCCATCAAAAAAATTTAATAACACAAAAAAATTATTGAAAACAGTAGGTGTGAAATAAAGAATTTTAATGGCTTTAGTGATCGTTATCACTTAAGAACAAAAGGCTTTAACACAGCTTATTGTTATCGCTCATCATCATTCATCATCATTCTCGGCTTAACACCCGTTTTCCATGCTAGCACGGGTTGGACAAGGTATATTAATAAGCCTCATCCAATCTGTACCATCCTAATAGCCACTCATCCACACCTAAGTTCATCATAGCCCACCAAATACCTTTACTTGGAACTCTATCGAAAGCTTTCTCTAAATCTACACAGGCAAAATAGAGATTTTTTCTTTTTCCTAAATACTTTTTCTGAAGCTGTCTGAGTAAAGATATTGCATTTGTAGTGCCATGCCCTGCAACAAAACCAAATTGCATCTTATATATATATATCAATTCTTTCTCTAAGTAAGTTATCAATCGCTCTTTCAATAACTTTCATTAAATGATCAACCTGCTTTAACCTTCTATAGTTATGTCTTTCTAATGCATCTAATGCTTGCGCACAATAATAACAATAGAAAGCGATTATGTTTGTGTGTAAAGTAAGATACATTGTTTTGAAGTGCTGACATGCATGTATTAGTGTTGTGAATGTTGTATTGGTTATAAAAAATTTTTATTACATATATGGTCCTAGGGATAAAACACAGACCAGATTTAAAGAAAATATCGATTCAGAGAAATGATGTCATTACTGATCCAATGCTAGACGTCATTTTTGATCCCCATGACATCATCGAATTAATTTCTCTCGGAATCTGTTTGTATTAAGACTTTCTACTATGCCAAGTTTTATCACATAAGCATAAGTATTTGAATTTACTAACCCCCCTCCCCCTATTGCTACAGAAATCAAAAACGCTTGGTGTTTTGTTAATAGGGTTAAAGCTTACCTCACGTGAAGAACAAGTTGATTTCATATGAAAGAGCTCACAAAAATTGTCTATGAACAAGTCTTGAAAGTTTAGCTAATAGGTAAAAACATATTTACATCACCATATACCTTAATAAACCCTTAAAATAGAACCTCAGTTTTTTCTAATCCATTATGGCATGAATAAGCATAATAATTATATACAACTTCTAAGTCAAAAATCTTGAGAACTGCTTGAGATTTTTTAAAAAGATTAAACAGATTCGTAGACAACTTTTAAAGCTCTTTCATATGCCAACTTGTTTTTTTGCAGGCTTTAAGGTAATTTACATAATTTATTATTTTCTTCTCACAAGCCATCCACATCAAACCTTTACTTCTTTAATAATTTTTTTTAATACAAAGCACTGTGTGAAAAAGGACTGAACAATAAATTTAGGGTCTAAAAAAAAATAAAATTAAGTCTTTTTAATATAAATTCTGAAGGATAAAGAAAAAAAAATGTTTCAGCGTCAATGTTTAGGTTCACGTGACAAGAACGGCCTGTTTGAAGTGTTACATATAATGTTAAATGTTACATAAATAGCACACCTGGACTCTTTATAAAAAACAGATTATGCTAAGGTGTACCTGCAAATAGCTCTAAATTGCAACATTTCATCACAGATTATGTGTTGACATGTGTGGTTAAAATATGCACAACAAACAAAATCCATGCGCAATATGTTTTATCTTTTATCCAAGGTGCTAGACAAAGTTTAATTTTGATCATTGTTGGAAAGTAAATTGATTGTTATTATTAACTTCTATAATGCTTGCTGCAATGTGAATGGATAGGTGTCAGTGTTGCATCACATCGTTTTTAAGTTTAGCACTGCAAAATTTTAAACCCTTTTTTTAAAATCAAAACATTTTATTAAGGACACTTCATTATTGCGTTAAGAAAAAAGTCATACCAATGACAATTTTCTGCCCAACTTGTCTTTGACTGCATAAAGAGATTTAAAGTCACAGGGGTTGATAAATTTTTTTTGATAAGTCACTTAACTTTTCCTACACAAAACTTGTTAGTTTTAGGAAAATTTTGTGCATGATAAAAATCAGTGTTTTTTAGCAGCTTAAAGATGAATATAAAAATCACAACCCTTGTTCACTAGATTACTTTCTAAACACTGTAAAAAGAAAAAGAAACATGCACTGATTACCAACAGGCAGTTCAGAAAGAAGCTGTCTCATACTAGAGTGAAAACCTAACCTAAGTAAATTTTCTTGATGATTTGTATTTGTCACTTGGTAAGTTTTTTTCTGGCTATATACAATAATTATACTTATTTCCATAAGGATAATTGCGGGATTGTCTAATTTCAATTTTGGTAAAGTCAACCACAACTGTGTACTAGTAACTAAATGTTTTTTATGGAAATTGGAAATAATTAAGAGTTTTTATCCATAAACTTTTATAATAGTAAGCATGTCATTATACTGAAAAATCATATATCAAGCCACAAAAAACATATATATCTATAGCCCATACCAGCAACTCACTAATTTAATTGATACATTAAAAGCATCAATAACTAATCACTTATCCAAAACAATGGATCTTAAAACATTAAAAATCAATTTTCTAATAAAACAAAGATTTGTTGCTCCAAATTTATGCAATGGAAAAATATGAGATAATGACATTTTCAATGTCAAATCAATTTCAAGTAAAGGTGTAACTAATATACAATTTGAATTTCTGAAATAGTTAAATGTGGAAAATGATATTATATGTCTGTATCATTAACATATACTAAAAGTAAACAGGTTTCATCATTTGGAAATGCAGGGGAGAGTCATTTAGTTTTAACCATTTTTTGTTTTCATTTTTGTACTATTAATTGCAATGTTCTGAGAAATATGTAATAAAGCAAATTTTAATTACCTTTGCAATTTCGACACATTAAGTTAATTATCTAACTGCCTACTTATAAAGACTATCATAGTCTTATTGTGTGATGATCATAAAAGATGTAAAGAATTGTACTGTAGTTTAATGTTAATTATAATTTTGTGTTCATAGGTAAACAATAATAAAAACAAGCTTTTTTAGCAGAGTTTTAATAAAATTGTAATTTTTTTGCGTAAAAAGAAAAAGAAGATGGGTATTTGGAATGATCTACGATCCCTTGGTGAAGATTATTTGTCCAAACTTCAGGACTTGTATACAAGTAAAAACTTTCCCTGGGAAGTAAGGGGACATTTTGCAGACTGGTTTGAAGAACAGAATTGGTATGTTATTGTTTGATTATTATTACTTGGTGTTATTATCTACAATATAAATGTTGTTTAATAAGCAACTTATTCGTGTATATAAACATTATCTTTGTTATATTGTAGTTGTAGGAACTAGGAATTATTATTATTATTAATTATTATTAAATTGTTGAACTGCATTTAAAGCTCCCATTTAAGCTACAAAAGTCGTGCAAGCACAGCAATTTCTCAACTAGACAACCGCCTAAGTTATCAATTCTAGTTTCATACTTAACGCTAAGCAGAAAGGACAGATTCACACTTTTATAGCCTATGGCATGACTCTGTAAGAAGCGAACGCTCTACCACAAGGCTTCTATTTGGTACAGGATAAACTCCTTTTCTCTGAAACAGATTTTTAAGAAGACTCGAGAAGGTTGCTTTGTTTAAGTTTCTGTGCCATGCTCACCTTTAATGACATATTAAATATACAAAAAGGCAAACAAACATGTGTTACCGGACCAAAAATTTGATTTTAGCCTGGAATTTAATTTGCTAGATTTGGTTGTTTTTTATTTGCTGCAGAGTAAAAATAGTGAAAAAAGCCTGTGATTCTAAACACACATTCCAGTGAGCCCCTGCCAAGAAGAAATAATAGACTTAACCATAATCTTTTAAATATATATATCTATAGATCAGAGTTTATGAAAAAAATAATGTCAATATTTTCTTTATAAGCTAGGTAAATTTCAAATGTAGAAAAAACGCCATCAATACAAGATAAATTGACTTGTTGGATGTATAGTTTAGTTTTAATTCATTGGCTTTACATGAGTTACAAAATACATTAAAAACACACTTTACAATGGGAACAAGCCAAACAATACGGAAATTCATTATAAAACTCCCCCAGACTTGACTACAAAAATGCCATTTTATGCCAAAGTTGTTATCTTGACCTGAATCTAAGTCGTCTTGTTTGACATCAACAATTTTTCTTATCTCCCAAACTTTTTAACAAACTACACAAAAGCTAATTAAATAATGTTTGCATCTATGAAGTCTTATTTCCAATAAAAACTTTGTTGAAATTTTTGAAAATTCTCTTGTATATAAAAATTCAGTGCAAGTATCTACACAATTACATAAGCAATCTTATTGGACTTAAAAAATATTTTGTGTTCTTGCAGGAATTTTGATGAAACAATTCCTAACAATAAAGTACATGCCAGCAAGTTGTTACAGGAACTTCTAAAAAAGTTGGATGATTTGTGCTCAGAGGTAAAATTGATATTTTTTAATATTATTTAAGATTACCTCTCATGAAAAAAGAAATTGAGCTCATATGAAAGACCTTTGAAAGTTATCTTGGAATCGTTATTTTTTTTTAAAAAGCTACACGTCTATATGTATGTTTAAAAAAAGATGTCTGAAAAGTCATGATATCATATATGTAATTAGACGGAAACAAGTCCAAAATCTTAAGAATCAATCAAGATTTTTCCATAAAGTATACAAATTTCTAGACAACTTTTCAATCTCTTTCATATGAAATTATAACTCTTTGTTTATCGTGGGGTAAGCTTTAATTTTGATTTTATTTCTTTAAACAATAAGTATAAATAAGAGTTGACAAGGTTTTTTAGCAAAGAATTAACTGGTAAATGTTTCTTCTTTGGATATAATGCACTAGTACCTAAACGTTTCGCTTATGTGTCACTCGTGTTTAGTCTCATGAGGATCTTATGAGTCAAATGAGGCTATACAATTTGAAGAAGCAATTCATGGTAAGAATTTTTACTTGTCTATAAGTTTACATAAAACAAAATTAGGCCTTCAAAAAAAAGTTTTTATGAAAAAAAAAACTGTACTCCAAAAAAATCACCATATAAATTTAAAAATTATTTCTGGTAATTGCTGAAGACAATAAAATAACTATCTTTATATTATGATATTTATTTAAACAAATTATAATACTTTTATTTTACTTAAAAAAGTTGCACTGTGAAGTAGGAAGGTGCCTTGATTGTTTAAATCTTATGTTAAACACCTTTTGGGGGATATTTTAGACTGTTTTTGGTGGTGAACCATGTAAATTTGTTGCAACCGTACGTGACATTCTAATAGAAGAACAGCAATTATTAGCAATGAAGTCAATGGTAATTATTATGATTATAATTAAGTGTTTTTAACAACACACTGGTAAAGGAAAACTATGATTTGTTATTACAAGCTCCTCAAAGTTTCGTTTTCACTTTTGATATTTTTGTTCAATAATTGTTTTTTTGTTTGTGCAGTCTTGTGACATAACAAAATAAAGTAAACTGAAATTTACTTGTAAAGTTGTTAGCAATTATTTTGTTACTAGAAAACTATTATGTTGTCTTAACCAAGCTTTTACTTTTTAACTCAGAACTCCGTAACACTAAGTCCTGCGAATCCCGTTATGATGGATAATGTAGGAATGCAACCAATTACCGTTCTTCCAGACATCAACCAGTCACTGAACGAGTTAAAGGGTAAAGTAATGGTATGTATAGAAGTTTTTTACCACTGCCTTGTGTTTTATTTTATGGCAAGCAACTTAATATTTTGTCCATGTATCTGGCTGCCGTAGATGATTAAATGCTAAAATAAATCTACTACTCAGTCCCCCCGCCATTAGTAGACACCAGCACATTTATCCACGTGCAACGGTTTTCTTAGGTTTTAGTTTTAATAATCTGTTAAAGTAGCGCCTTCTAAGGTTGATAAGTCTGCCTAGTCATTTTTTTTCCTTTTCTTAGAAATAACAGGCTGAATAACTAAATGTTTTCAATTAAAAAACATGCAACGTTTTTATCTTGTTAGGAAGTGGATGTATTTATAAAAGAATACCGAAACCGTCAGGAAGATTTTATACTTCAATATCAAGATGTCTGTAAGGTGGAAGGTAAATGCCAATTGGTTTATCAGCAGTCAAAATAATATAACAGGATAGCCACTTCAATGTTTAAAACACTTTCTAAACGTGGTACTCATCTCCAATGTACAGACTAGATATACATATATATTGCCTGACCAATTTACCCCACATAGCAAGGATTGAACTGTAGTTGTAGCAATGATATTTACTAAGCCTGCATGTGCTGTGGATAAATCTTACTATGTCATGTTTTTTATGTGATAGGAAACATCCAGCAGGCCAAAAGTATAGCAAATCCTTCCGAAAGGGAGCAACAGGTTATGTTTATTTTCACTTGTACCTAATCTTTATGTGTCACTTGCATGTTGATACCCTGTTTAAAAATCTGGTTCTTTTAAGCGTAACAAATTTTGGAAACAACGTTATTTTACATTTAGTTAAAGTTGATGGAAGAGAGAAAGAATGCTCTGGAAACTAACTTACGTGGTCAAGCTGAACAACTAATCAAAGATAGAGGGGTAAATTTTCATAATTGGTAGTAAGGCTGGACTTAACAAAAGGGGAGTGTATTTAATAAAAAAGCCTCCTGATGAACATTAATATAAGTGCATACATATCAAGTAAGTATGTAACCTTACGGTACTCAATTTTTTTTAACTAACTATATCGTTAATTTTTTCTGGACATGATGAAATTGCTTTATCTATATTATAATACCCGTATGCGTCTGTCTGTCACGCAAAATGGTACCACAAGTAGCGAAACGCACGCCATGCGATATAAAAAGAACAGGCGAACCCGTGGATTTTTCCACGGGCTACCGACTATCTATATTATAATACCCGTATGCGTCTGTCTGTCACGCAAAATGGTAACCGCAGTAGCAAGACACACGAAATGCGGCTAATAAAGGACAGGCGAACCCGTGGATTTATCCACGGGTTAACAACTATCTATATTATAATACCTATATGCGTCTGTCTGTCACGCAAAATGGTACCGCAAGTAGCGAGACGCACAAATTGCGGTATAAAAAGAACGGGTGATCCCGTGGATTTTTCCATGGGCCACCGACTAGTATATATATCTTATTCAGTACTCCTATAAGGGTTTCACGCTCTTTATTACAAAACCCTGGAGACATTTTTTTTGTCATGAATATTGTTCTAATCTATTTAAATCTTTCCAATTTATAAAAGAATCAGAAAATTTACATAAATTTTATTTTTTTTGTTTTAAGTCCAGCCTTATACATTCTGTATTCCTGATACTGCCACTTTTCATGAGCTATATGTATCTATAAATGTTAACAAACCTTTTTTACCGAAATTCTGGCTAAAAAATGGTTTATCATGTCAGATTGATTAAAAAATTAACTGCTAGCTAAAATTCACTTAGAACATCATGTCAAATTTGGTAAATATACAACAATCTATACACATGGTTGGTTCTCGTATTGTTGATGAACTGCTATGCTGGAGAATGATGCAACAGAAGGCACTAAGTGGTGCCAAAAATTTGGGTTCTTTGGATGAAATTCAAGAATGGTAGGGGTTTATTTTGTAATTTTTAATTGGCCCAGGGCTAAAAGGTTTAAAAAATTTACATTTTGTTGGTACTTAAAGAATTTTTGCAAGTATTTTCAACAATCATCTTGATTTTTTTTTTAATTTTGTGTATAACATCGTTATCACAGCCAAGCCCTGGTCTGTGTTGTATTAAGGTTTATTATGTCAACAAGGTTGTAAAACCAAGAAAATGTTGTTCTGCACCTATGGTAAAAAAAAATAATGAAGCATACTTTTCTTGTGCTTTTCTAAAACAGGTTTTGTCACTAAAAGCACTACAAGCCTTGTTATAAAAGCACAAAACAGTCTGTCCTCTCCATCCTGCATAAATATTTTTGCATCTTACAATTATGTTAACATCTGGACCAAAATACATCACAGACTAGGGCTGCAACATCAATATGCTGCAGCCTCAGTGTAAATATGCATTACATCAAATAAAAAAGTTGCCACCAAAAACAACGTACTGTTTAGAATCATAACCCAATCCGCTATTGTTCGCTTCTTTTTCGCTTTTAACTTTGAACAGTTCAAGAGCCTAAAATCATTTGACTTGAATAACTTTTCTGCACACACTTTCGTGGGTCGTACCACAAATCAGCTAAGAACATTGCCAACCCTTGTCCTTGTTGCCTGTTATGTACTTTATCTAAGTATACAAGTAGTTATTTTTGTTTATTTGATGGAGGTTTACTATCATGAAAATGCCTTAATATACTTTTTTGGAATGTCATTTTGTTAGGTATGAAGGTATTTTCTTTGTTAGGGAGTATTTTGTAAAAACTTTGTAAATAATTGTTTTCACGAATTTACTGCTGTCTGATTTAAAGATAAAGACAGTGTAAATTTTAATTAAAGATGTAAAACTTTAATTTTGTATTACTTGTTTACAGGTTTGAGAATTTAATTGAGATTATTTGGCGCTTCTATTCAATTACATCGCAGGTAAAATCTTTTAATTATTTACATGCTGCAATAATTTACATCGTCCAATGGGTTCATTGTATGACAATCAGAACAAATCTTTTGTCATACTTCTAAACCATTTAATGCAGTGTCATTTTGAATGAAGAATTTTGCAACCAGCGTCAACATATTATCTGCTTATCAACTGTGTTTTTGTTTCCAGTATAAACATCTCTATGAGTCCCTGCCAATTAGCAAAAATGGAATGGAGAAGGACCAAATCGAGAAGTTGTTGAAAGATATTGTTAGTAAATTAACAACGTTAATTTTGAGGTGTGTTAGCATGTTTTGTTCAATATCTTGTATTGGTGGCCATACAATATATGCCCATCATTTATAATCGTGAACGTTTTAACGCAACTTTTTACCCTTGATCGATTTAAATTTTTTTTTTGAAATTTGATTTAAATTTTTTTAGCAGGACAATTGTAAACAATAAGTGCCCCCTCTGAAAAGCCTTTTTTTTTCTCTCTAATTTTGTGTACACAACGCTGTTTCTCCAACAATTTTATCAAACTTAAAGGAATGTTTTAATGGCAACAAAATTAAAGGGGAAGTAAGCTCTAATTTTTTATTTAAAAAAACAGTAATAGCAACAAAAAAACTTGAAATACCTATTTCTTTTCATATAAAAGTTTCAATAACTTAGTAAAAAGTTGTGTTTACTACGCGTGAAATCGCTTCGTTATTCTGACCCCTTTGCGATTTTAAAAGGATTGGGTCGAGTTGAAATTATGACGTTTATTAGTTCATAAAGTGTAGTGTGCTGGCGGTGGTAGTAGTATTAGTTGTTAATTTACTTAAACATTCGAGTTTAACTGCTTGAAAACATGCCAAATTGCGCCACCATCAACTGCACTAACAGAACTGGTAATAATAAATCAAAAGAAAATGTTGACGATGTTGTAGTTTTTTTCAAAATTCTCAGCGCAGAGAAAAAAAACGAGCTTCGAAAAAGATGGTCACATAACATTTTAGAAGAACTGGTCCCTTGCCTAAGGATTCAGGATTTTATATATGTTCCACGCACTTTGAGCCAGACTGCTTTGAAAGAGATCTTCAGGCAATTACCTGATTTACGTAAATCATTTGATTTTGTATGTATCAGCCAAACACATGCTTCTTTCGTATTTGTTTATCAAAATAAAAAGATACAAGCTCGGTATAAACTTCACGTTCGTAACCAACAATTATATACCAAGCCAATAAAAATTATATTTTACACAATGATAATTCTTTCTTTTAACATTAATGATTTCCTAATAACTTCGTTTCGTTGATTCATTTTTTTTCTAACTTACTTTTGTTGATATTAATATATTGTCTCCATAATATAGACTATAAACAATAGTGAATGTCCTTGGTGGGGCCTCAAGTGGTTGTGCAGTTGTGTTGATATCCAGTTGTGTTGTTGTGTTGCGGATCAAGTTGTGTTGTTGTGTTCCTGCTGGTTGTGTTTGTGATACCGCAGAGTAATCAAGTGAGACAATCAAAGTAAGTCATTATTATTAATTAACAAATGGTAGCAGAGGAATAATGGCTTCAAGAAAAGATTACAAGGCCCCGCCAACGTTAAGTGAGGACATTTCATATGAAAACTGGAAAAAGGAGATAAAAATTTGGCAAATCTTTACAAATGTTGATAAAAAGAAACAGGCTGCTGCTATTTTTCTTACACTTGAAGGTAAAGCTAGAGATGCAGTTCTTGAAATGAACATTGAGACTCTTAATGCAGATAATGGTGTTGATAAAGTAATAGAAACTCTTGACAGCTTATTTAAAAAAGACACGTTACAATTAGCTTTTACCAACTATGATAATTTTGAAAAATTTTGCAAAACTGAAGAAATGACAATGAAACAATATGTAATTGAGTTTGAACGCTTACACAACAAAGCTAAGCAATATGGCATGGAATTACCAGATGGAATTTTAGCATATAAACTTTTGGTAAACGCAAGACTACCTGAGCAACAAGAACGACTGGTAAAAGCAACTATTACTGAACTCACATTTTCCGGAATGAAAAATCAACTGAAGAGGATCTTTGGTGACATAGTTCAACAAGATAGAGTCAATGTAAATGATATTAAGGTAGAACCGACTTATCATGGCAGTCATCAGTATTTTAGAGGAAGAGGAAGATACTTTAGAGGTGCGACCAACTACACAAGACCTACTGCTGACAGAAATAGTAAAGATAATCGTCAAAGAAATCCAGTGGATATGAAAGGAGAAGTATCGAGATGTAACATTTGTGGATCTGTGTTTCATTGGCAAAGAGATTGCCCAGACTCATACGAAAATAGAAAGAAAAAGAAAGAGGAAGTGAATGTAACATTGTATACAGAGGTAATGGATGTATTTATGGGTGAAACATTGAGTGCTGCTGTTTTGGATTCAGGCTGTTCAAAAACTGTTTGTGGAGAAAGTTGGCTGAAAGAATATTTAGAGACATTGAGTGATAATGAACTTAATCATGTCACAGAGTCACAGAGTAATACAATATTTAAGTTTGGAGATGGAAATGAAATGAGATCCATTAAACAAATGAAATTGCCAGCCAGAATCGGAGATACTAATATCAATATTGTAACAGATGTTGTGAAAGGAGATTTGCCACTACTTTTTAGTAAAGATGCCATGAAGAAAGCAGGCACCAAAATTGATTTTTCAAAGGACACAATAGAAATTCTGGGAATGAAGCAAAAGGTGTTTCTCACATCCTCAGGACACTATTGTATCCCTTTAGGCAAAAGAAAATTTGAATTTGATGATATTTCAAGTGTGGATGCGGAAGAAATAGTTCTGTATTCAAAGAGTTTCGCTATGAAAAATGATACCGAAAGATTAAAAGACATTGTTAAACTTCATAAACAATTTAGTCACCCGCCACCAGAACGTTTAAAGAAGTTACTTCGGGATGCAGGTGTTGAGGATAAGAAGTTACATACATTGATTGACCATATATCACAGAAATGCGAGACATGTTTCAAGTACAAGAAACTATCCCCAAGACCTGTGGTGGGTTTGCGTATGTCCAATGACTTTAATGACTATGTAGCAATGGACCTAAAAGAGTGGACAGATGGCAATACAAAAACATGGTTCTTACATTTAATTGATACTTTTACGAAGTATAGTGCTGCTACTGTCATACATAGCAAACGAAAAGAAGTGATTGTCAAGAAGATATTTGAAATCTGGATAGGAACATTTGGATGTGCAGGAAAGTTCATGGTTGACAATGGAGGGGAGTTCGACAACAGTGAGTTCATTGATTTCTGTGAAAAATTAAACATTAGGATTGTAACCACTGCTGCAGAGAGTCCATGGAGTAACGGAATAGTTGAAAGGCATAATGCTATCATTGGAGAGACTGTTCGAAAAATTATGAATGATCAAAACTGTGAGTTAGAAGTGGCTTTAAGTTGGGCAATTAGTGCAAAGAACTCACTTGCGAATTACAATGGCTACAGTCCAAACCAATTACTTTTTGGCAAGAACCCCAATATACCATGCATATTGACAAATAAGCCACCTGCAATGGAAAGTAAAACTACTAGTCAAGTAGTAGCGAAAAATTTAAATGCTATGCATGCAGCAAGACGGGCATATATTGAAAACGAGTCATCAGAAAAGATACGACGAGCTTTGAGACATCAGATTAGACCTTCTGGAAATGTGAAATACATGAATGGCGATAAAGTCTATTATCGGAGAAAAGACGACAAACATTGGCATGGCCCATGTACAGTTATAGGTTTTGAAAGTCAGCAAGTTTTGGTAAAACATGGAAGTCGATACATTCGTGTGCATCCATGTAATTTAATGCATGAGAAAGGTCAAGAGAGAATAGCTTCTGATGACACACCGAAACCTGAAACAAACACAGAACAGTTTATGAAACATCTTGCACTAGAAGATGATGATGTATACAGTGAAAATGATGAAGATGATGTAGATGCTGTTACACTAGAAGAGGACAATGTATACTTTGAAGATACTGAAAATACTATTGAAGAAGAAGAAATGGAGAGAAATGGTGATGACTTTGACTGTATACATCCTATTGATGAAGTAAGCAAATTAGAAAATGTGGAACACAATAAAGATGTAAGCGAACAGCGGAATGTCAATGCTAACAATAAAAATGATGATGCTGAAAAAGATGTTGTTAAGTTAAAACCAAAGATGAAAATACGCATTGCAACAAATGAAGATTTGCAATTAAAAGAAGTTGAAGTAATTTCGAGAGCTGGAAAAATTGGGAAGGCTCAGGGAGGAAAATATAAAGATTTTTGGAATGTTCGCCATAAAGATGGCTCTACAGAATGTATTGATATGAAAAAGGGAATATCAAAAATAGAAAGAATAAATGAAGAAATTAGTCCATCAAATAGTGAAGAGATACTGTTAGTTGACAGCACAGAGACTGAATTAATTAAGCAAGCAAAAACAAATGAGCTGGAAAATTGGATCAAAAACAATGTTTATGAAGAGGTTCCAGTGTCCAAGCAATCATTGATATCGACAAGATGGGTGATTACCAAGAAATGTGATCAGTCTGGTTTGGTCAAATTTAAAGCAAGGTTAGTAGCAAGAGGATTTGAAGATAAAGCAGATGTACAAACAGATTCTCCGACCTGCTGTAAAGAGTCACTTAGGATTATGTTTGCTATTATGTCTGTCATGAATTGGACATGCCATTCCATCGACATTAAAGCAGCATTTCTTCAAGGAAAGCCTATTGACAGAGAATTATATATACGTCCACCCAAGGAAGCCTACAAAGAGGGAACAGTATGGAAATTAAAGACCTGTGTTTATGGATTAAACGATGCTTCAAGGACTTGGTATCTTAAGGTTTATGAAGAACTTACCAAATTGAATGTTAAAGTATGTAAATATGACCCTGGTTTGTTTTATTGGCACCACAATGGTAAACTAGCAGGTATTATTTCTACACATGTTGATGATTTTTGTTGGGGAGGGAGCGAATATTTTGAGAGAGAGGTTATTGAAGAGATAAGAAAAATCTTTCAAGTTGGTGTAGAAAAATCAGTTGCGTTCAAATACCTTGGTATAAACCTCAGTTGTAAAGATAACGAGATAATGTTAGATCAGATATCATATGTAAATAGTATCCAAGAAATTTACCTACCTAAAAAGAGATTATTGTCCAAATCAGACGGTTTAAATGATGAGGAAAAGACAAAGATGAGACAATTAATTGGTCAATTAAATTGGGTAGCTACTCAGACAAGACCAGACATATTGTTTGATTGTTGTCAGCTGATGGGAATTGTAAGCAAAGCTACTGTTGGTGACCTGACATATTTAAACAAAGTTGTATGTAAGGTGAAGAAAAATGATGTTGCACTCCACTTTCCAAGCGTAGGCAATATTGAAGAAGCCAAACTTATTTGTTATAGTGATGCTTCGTATGGGAATTTGAGTGATGGAGGTTCACAAGGAGGTTATGTTATCTTCCTAAGTAACAAAGATAAGTCAATTACCATCCCCTTAGCTTGGCAGTCAAAAAGAGTTAGACGAGTTGTCAAAAGTACACTATCAGCAGAAACGTTAGCTCTCATAGAAGCTGCAGAATCGTCATACTGGTTATCGAGTATTATTCGAGATGTTGTCTTTGATGGAAAAGGACTCCAGATTGCGATGGAATGTTATACGGATTGCAAGTCTTTGGTAGATGCTGCACATTCCAGTAAAGGTATTTTGGACAGAAGATTAAGAGTCGATATTGCCATCTTGAAAGAAATGATAGAAAAGAAAGAAATTTCAAAACTTAGTTGGATAACAACAAAAGACCAAATGGCAGATCCACTGACAAAGAATGGAGCTTCGTCAAGTCGACTTTTGCAAGCAATTGCAGAGGCTCGGCTGTAAGCTGAGAAAGTGAAGAAGTTTGTAAATAGTGTACATATGATTGAGTTGATTTACAGAAAATGAAAAAGACTAATAAAAATGAGAAGACACAGATTCTCACCAACATTCACTAATTGAAGAAAGAGAAGGGAGATTGTTGATATTAATATGTTGTCTCCATAATATAGACTATAAACAATAGTGAATGTCCTTGGTGGGGCCTCAAGTGGTTGTGCAGTTGTGTTGATATCCAGTTGTGTTGTTGTGTTGCGGATCAAGTTGTGTTGTTGTGTTCCTGCTGGTTGTGTTTGTGATACCGCAGAGTAATCAAGTGAGACAATCAAAGTAAGTCATTATTATTAATTAACGTTCGTAACCAAACGAGCTTCGAAAAAGATGGTCACATAACATTTTAGAAGAACTGGTCCCTTGCCTAAGGATTCAGGATTTTATATATGTTCCACGCACTTTGAGCCAGACTGCTTTGAAAGAGATCTTCAGGCAATTACCTGATTTACGTAAATCATTTGATTTTGTATGTATCAGCCAAACACATGCTTCTTTCGTATTTGTTTATCAAAATAAAAAGATACAAGCTCGGTATAAACTTCACGTTCGTAACCAACAATTATATACCAAGCCAATAAAAATTATATTTTACACAATGATAATTCTTTCTTTTAACATTAATGATTTCCTAATAACTTCGTTTCGTTGATTCATTTTTTTTCTAACTTACTTTGACTTTCAAATTCAAAAATAATGCACCTCACAACAAGTAAATGTTTTCTTCGTCGCATGCATGTCTTGACAGACGGGGGTAATGACAACAATTCGAAAATATCTATCGGCTTTAGAGTATTTATTGCGGATTGCCCATAAAGCACACAATGGTATGTCTTTCAGAACATCTTTTTCTAATCGATTATGTACCCATCAAATCTATAATACATGTTTTTCTTAAAATAGGAAATTTAAAATTTACCCCCTGTTCACGTAAACTCATTGAAAGCACATCTCACTATTGTATTTCTTCATTAGAACGCATCTTCGGTATTCTATTTTTTTTAATCCCTTCATCATTGTTGCTTTCCGGGCCTTCTTCATTGAATTTCAAAGATGCAGTTGCATAAAATATTTCGGATGGAGAGCAAGATGTTTTTTTTTTCACAAAAGATTGTGATGAAAAGTTTATTGTAAAGAGCTTGGTGAGAAACTTTTTATCATGTTGTGCGTATGGAAAATGTATTTCCTTTTTTATCGGACTTTTTATTTTTAACACGATTCAATTTAACAATTTCAATTAATTGAAGACAGAAGGATGTTAAAGATATAAAATGGATATCACTTCAGTCATGATTATAAATATGAAAGACTTTATATTTGGCGAAATTATTTGTACTTTTGAAGTAGTCGTCAGGAATTTCATTATTATCTTTGCAGCACAAACTTTCAGAGAATAAACTCATCGGTCTACAGTGACCACCTCATTTACACCAATTATTGTTTCCAATTCGATTGCCTTCTTTTTGTATAACTTCGTCTTCATGGTTTGAACTTAAAAATTTATCTTGCTCTTCCAACGACATTTCAGGCTCAAAACTAAATGACTTTAGAGCCGAAATGTCTGGAACAGTGTTTTCTTCGTCACTGGACAAGAAACTATGATGCATTTTTTTGTTTCTTATCCGAAAGTCTGTTGCATTATAAGCACCAACATAGGGCCTCGTCTAGCTAGCGCAATGTTTTGAACTATAAAACGTAAAATATTCAAATTAGAACTCAGTCTTTTTTATTTTGACGCGCTTTTTTCAAAAACGAAGTTTTTACGGAGATATGAACAGGGAATATAGGTATTTAGAGATAAATTCTTGTGTTTATGTGTTATTTTTCTGATTTTATAAGTTCAAATACAAATACGTAGTCGAAAAAAAAAATTTCACATTTTTAGGTTACTTCCCCTTTAAGCATTCCCATCTCTTTATCTTAACATCTCTATTTAGATCCTTTATAGTAGAAAAGCAGCCACCACAAGTTTTAAAAACGCAAACAAAATTCCAAGCCTCAGTTAGGTATAATGTTGATACAACACTGGCAATGTACTGCGAATTAAAGCTTTAATTATTTTGTTTTTTTTATAATAAATATTTAGAATCTTAGTTGGCTCAAAACTAAATCTGCAAATGAACTGTCCAGAAGTTACCGTATCCATTTTAAGGTAATTTTTTGTGCTGCTTTTTTTAAATGTAAACAAACAATTGCAAAAAAAGGTTTGCATTAAAAACGCGAAGTTTTTATAATTACTGGTTTTTTAACCCAGGATCTCAATGATTTTCCAGCAAAAGAGGTCTAGGACCTCCTAGTGTGTAAGTCTTGGACTTACACACTAGGACCTCCTTGAGTCTTGGAGGGTGTTCCACCACAATGGTTCAACTAAGTAACTGCCTAAAACCTCAATCCTGTTGTCATGCTAAATACTTCAGTAGAAAGGATTAATTCACAATATATAGTCTCTGGTTTAAGTCAGCTTAAACCTTTGAAATTCAGTTAACACTATTGCAAGTTGGTGTTCAGTTTCTTTGTGTTTTTGGATTTCTACCTTTAATGAACTGTTTTTTTTTAGTGAGAAGCAGTGCAAAGAACTGGTATCAGGAAAGAAACTGGAGTGAGTTATATTATATTGGATAAGAACAAGTTTAACTCCAAACTCGTTGTTAAAAATTAAACTGCATGCAATTTTTTTTACTCAACATGTTTCTCTTTGTCTTTCTGTGAGCCAATTTAAAACTTCAGGGTTTTTTTTAATTGAAAATCCCACCATAATCGCACCTATAATCATAGTAAATAACGTTGCTAAGTAAATTTCATTACTTCAGGCTAACTGGCAGGCAAGGATGCACAAAATAGCGATGGGGAAAAATATGTACAAAGGGCAATCCCCTGTAAAAATTTTGCAGTTAATGACTAGTTTTATAACATTGCTTTAAAAGCTTAATTTTGTATTAAACAATCACCTTTAACCTCACTAGTTTTTCTTATATGATGTAGAGAACAAATGGTCAACCATGCACATAGGTTATTATAAAGAAACAATTTTTAGTCTTCTCCTTCCCCAACTTAAGTCTACTATTATTAATAACTAGCTGGGAGACCCGGCGTCGAAACACCGGGTTAAGCCACAAGTAACTGTTGTTGAATGCCCGAGGAGAGCTTGATAAGAACTGCAAACTGTGCGACAAGGTCAGGTGGAGCGCTTCAGTACAGGCATGCAGTATGTCGTAAATCAAGCGAAGCGCACACAACATTATATATATATAATGTTTCAGGTGTAATATTTTATTTAAAAAATCTTTTTAGCAACTTTAGCTGAAATAAAAACATAGTTCACAACCCTTTGCTATCTCTTTATAGCAAAAAGAGTCGGTCAACATTTTTTAATTTTCAGAATGTGTTACCAAAAAAAGTTCAAAAATTAATTGTCACAGTGGGCTTACTCCTTAGTAAATGTAAACTGTGTCGCACATGCGCATAGGCGTAACACCCTTTTACAAAAAACAGTCTGTTGAGACTGGGCTAAGCGCTTAGCACAGTTAAACAGAGTTGAACAGACGTATAGGTGCAATACCTTTTTCCAAAAAAACTTTATAGAGTATGTGGTAAACTGTGCGGCCTGGCGTTGAGGGCCCAGTGGAGCGCCTAATGAGAACCGCAAACAGCGTCATACATTCAAGTGGAGCGCTTTAGTATGGGTATACAGTATGTCGCAAATCGAGTGAAGCACTCACAGTGCAACTTATTTTTCCAAAAAAAAACTTCCGCGCAACTTTAGCTGAAAAAATACAAAGTTTACAAACTGTTGTTACCCTATCGTAGCAAAAACAGTCTGCTAATATTTTTTATTTTGCAGAATATAATTTTGTGCAAAGTTCAAATCTTAATAATGATAGTGGGCCGTGAACGCATATTGCACTTTTCCAAAAAAACTTTACTGCAACTTCGGTTTAAGTAAAAACACAGGAAAAAGCCAGGTATGCAGTATATGTCGTGAATCGAGTAAAGCGGACACAACATTATAGTATTTCGGTTGTAATATATTTTTTTAAATATAACTTTACTGTAACTTTAGCTGAAATAAAAACACAAATAAATAATATTTATAATAAATAAAACACAAATAAAAACAACTTGTTGTTACCCCATCATAGCAAAAACAATTAGTCAATATTATTTTATTTTGCGGAATAAGTTTCAGTAAGCGTTAACAAATTAATCGTGACACCTGAATGAGCACTTAGTACAGGTAACGGTGTCACACATGCGTTATTGGTGTAATAGCCTTTTCCAAAAAAACGTATTGCAACTTCAATTTAAATAAAGAACACACAAAACAGCCTGTTGCTAACAACGGGTTAAACGTTTATTACAGATAAACCGTGTCAAACACATGAGTAATAGGCGTAATACTATTTTCTAAAAAAACTTTATCACAACGGTTTAAATAAAATCACAGAAAACAGCCCGTTGTTAACACCAGACTGAGCACTTAACAGGTAAACCGTGTCATACATGAGCGTAGGGGTAATACTATTTTCCAAAAATTTTTATCGCTTCGGTTTTAAAAGAAATCAGGAAACAGCCTGGTGTTACCCAGTCCAGTTAAAAAAATTACTCAGCAGTTTTATTTTGCAGAATAAATTTTCATAACAGTATTAAAAGCTGTGGCCACCTGACTGTATTTAGGATAATTATTATAAGGAATGTTGTTGTAGCCAAACTGTATATTTGGCTACTTTAGCTTTTTAGTTAGAGGTAGCTAAAGAGCTAGTTAGTTAGATAGCCACAACACCAAATACAAATGAATAATAGTATACCAAACTGAATAAAACTTCAAAAGAATAGGAATAAGTAAAGCTAATTATAGCTAGCTACCTAGCCAATATGGTTAAAAATCTACGTTCCTTGCCAAAATCTTAAAAGTGGTGATTTAAGATTTGTACGTGGGTAAAAAAACGTAAAAATATATGTGCCTTAAGGATACGGTAACCCCCTTCAGGGTCATTTTTTTTTAATTTTGATTCTTTGGCATATTTTCCTGATATTTTTAAAAAAAGAATCAAAAATATTTATTGTTAAAAGGGATAAAACGAGAAAAAATCTTTTTTATCTTTTAGTGTTTTTCAATAGTGTGCTCAAAGTTTAAAATTCCTCAAATAGATTTAATCTGTATAATAATTAAAGAGAGTTATGCAGAACGAATAAAAAATTGCATCTCGACATATAACATAGGAAACATTCACACTTTGATAATCTATACAAATATATTATTATTTTTCATCTATACCTTTTAATCTATTTCTTTATTTTTTTCGTTTTTATCCTGTTATGTTATGTTATCCGGTTGTCTGTTTAACAATAACTAGACCCATAGTTCTGCGAAAACACTTTACCTTTAATTTTAAATAAAATATTCATGAGTTATTAATTATTCATAAGGTTTAAGTGGGTGTAACCATGATTCTTGCAGGTAAAAGCAAAGGTCTTTGATTTGCTTTTTCTAGAAATAAAATTTTCAGTCGTAACGGTATATATTTTTGTCGAACACTCCCCTCCATCTTGTCGAAATTGTACGAAAACAAGTTTGTTTCGACAATTATATCTTTGGCTACAAAACTTTGCTTTTTCTAATGCAGAAAGTGAGGAAATTTCAAGTTATTGAGCTATCATGCTTAAAAATAGATAAATCAGTCATAAAACAGCTATTGTAACACAAAATATGCTATAATTTTGGAACCACGTGTTGTTTTGAGTAAAAAAGCAAAGTTTTTTAGAGCTGAATAAGAGCTTCGCAACCATATTTTTTTCAACGAACAAAAATTTTACTGAGTGGAGTGTTCGACAAAATGAACTGGAAGGGTGAATTTTTGTATATAATTTTTTTTCTACTTTTTGGATTTTTTTTATGGAAATATTTTATCATCATTCTAGAGATAATTTATTCGGCTTTCAGAATATATATATTTGCTAGGGTTAATATAGCGAGCACAGGGGATATTTTAAATATACTGAGTGTGTGCCTCAGGGGGTTACCGTATCCTTAACATGTGAAAACAAATACTACAAAATTAAAAAGCTTAGAGAAGATAAAAAGGTCAAACAGATCTACAAACTTGCCACCATCACTTCCAAACCGAAATGGCCTCCGTAGCATGTTGTTTATCCGGTTCTGGCGTGATTCCGAAATTATTCCGAAATTAAGCTGCGTCCAACCGAAAACGGAGGTCCAGAAAAAATCGGGCCCCGCGCTATTTTTCCGAAATAGCTGCACGCAACCATTTTGAACACACAGAATACGGCTATTATTATAGAGACTAGTCGATAAGGCCTGTGGAAGAATCCACTTAGACGAAATAAAAAAAGTTGATTTGAATTTTGATGACGTTAGCAATGACCCGTTAAACACATGTGCACCAAATTTAATATCTGTTTGTTGTATGTCCAGATCCCCAATAGTATCTCTGCGATAGGGTGCACCCTATTCACCCTATCACATACATATTATCAAAAAATGAGTACCTGCTTATAAAATAAGCCAACAAACTTGCGAGATGCAACAAAATTGCCAGTGTATATGTATGACTAAGGTCTAATGATATATATTCAAAATGAAAGGACAAAGTCTATGATTGAATTTGCTAAGAAAATAGATTTTGTACCACTACAGACCAGGGGTTGATGCCAAAAAATTTTTTGGCTGTCAGTAGCCTTGCCTTGGCAGGGAGCACTCCTGACAATTTTTTTCGAAAGGATAATCAGATTTTAATCAGCATGTATTCAGCTGTTATTTTGTACAAGTATGCAAAAGTACATGAATTGAAATATGCATTATGGGTTCTTATAGCTAAAGTCCTAAGAAGAGAAAGAAATAAAGCATTTTTCACACTTGTCTCTTTATTTTGGGTGCCCAAATCAAATGTCCTCAAAATCAGTATAATGATGTCTAAGTTGACTAGATGAGCCCAGACTGTGCAAACACAAGCATGCCATAAAACTTGTTGCATAAGTGAAGTGTTTCAATTTTCGATCTCATATTTGTTTATCTGTTGTAGAGAAATTGGTACATGTGGAGACATTTTAAATCAAAAATGTGTAAGGTTTTATTTTAATTCTATTAGTTTTCAAACAATACAGGTTGATGTCGCAGTCCATCCCTTAACACATCTTAAGCATTATCAGTTGATTAAAAGTGTTTAAAGAATTTGTTGTTTTTATGATAGTGACTTTATACAAATTTGTGTTTGTTTACTTACATAACTAAAAATATGGTTTATTTTGGAGTAGAGAAGCATAAAATTCCAATTAAAATTAAATTAGTGGGATTAAGATGTTTTTACTGTTTTGTGTAGATGCATTTTATTGTGCGATATGTTTGTTTCACCCATGAGATTAATTTGTGTTTGATTATTTTTTTCACTTTTACAGGTTATGGAGCATAGCAAAGACAACACTACATTACATGCTGAGTTCAAAAATCTAGTATGGCTTTTATTTATTATAAAAAAAATATGTGTCTCTCTGATGTTGAAAGTACATGACCCTATACATTGTTTGTAAAATCCTATCTTTTTAATTCTTTTGCCTGAGTGGATCTTTTAATAACAGGCATTTTAAACAAGATTTTTTTTTTTAAAAAAGGAACGTTCTTAAATTGACTCTTAGAACTACTTTAGATGCCCCTTTTTTTGCAGTGTGGAAATTTTGCGGTCTTTGCGATTTTAACACTTGTCCCAGTATAATTAGGATATCTTAAATATGTAAATGTAAGGCTGTTGTTTGGGAATTTTCTGGAATTCGCAAACATTACTTTCTTTTATTCCCATAAAAATCTTCCAATTATCAAGGTCCTGAAAATCTGCAGGAAATGCTGATCTGCAATTTTTAAACTATCCGCAACAAGAAGAAAATTATTAAGGTATTTTGTACCTCATTTCTTGGGATTTCGAAATGCCAAAATGAAGAATCTAATCCAAGATTTAGTTACATCAAGTCATCAAGTTTGAAGGATATGTTGGAAAAGTTGAACTCATTTTCAGCTCAACTACATAAATTTTTTGAATTTAAATGTCACTATTAAAATGTGCGTAACGGTGCTACAAAACAAGCTGTGGATTTGTTACTTTAGTAGTATTGTTACTTACAGGATAGGCTCTGCTTGGAAAAAGTTCAGAAAGTTACTTCTTTTGTTGACTAGCAGAGTCTTGGCTATTGACGTAAAAGGTAGGTTGTATGAGGCCTGTGTAGGAAGTGTTATGTTGTACGGTAGTGAGACATGGGCAGTAAAGCAGGAAGATCTTGACCGTTTATAGAGGAATGATATGAGAATGGTTAGGTGGATGTGTAATGCCAGTCTGAGAGACAGAAAGAATTCAGATGAGCTAAGAAGCAGGCTAGGTATCTGCAGCATTAAAGATGTTATCCAGATAAGAAAATTAAGTTGGTTGGGACACTTGGAAAAAATGGAGGAGGATAATTGGATGAAAAAGACTTGATAGTTCCTGGGGCAAAGCCCAGAGATAGACCGAGAAAGACTTGATGCAGTGGAATTTGAGTTTAGATCTAACACAGTCTAGATCAGATTGAAAGAGGGTCATTAATATACCCTGCCAACCCATGCTAGCATGAAAACGACAAAAAAGTACCTTACAAATATTCAATATTGATAATTTATTCTACATAAGCACTTACCTTTGACCAAGTTTTTTGGTAAAATGAACTTTCATCTTTTTCGACCGAGCTGGCTATTTTCTTCTAAATTCTCCACAGAAACATACTTACCAAATAATTGCATATTAAGCCAGTTGAAGCAACAACAATGACTTTAAAACCTTTGTAGAGGTGTTAATTACCTTAGTAAAGCACGTTTAACAAATATTGCTTCATCATCAAAACAAACTTTCGATTTTACTTGTTTGGTCATTACACATTTTTTGTTGCAATTTTTGCAACTTGTAGAGAAAATAATTTATAGCTTTTATTTAAAAAATACTTGAACGATGTGAAAACGTTCATAAATAATGTATAAAGGAAAAAAACTACTAACTTAGAATTTAGTCCAGAAGAATTTCTTATGGAAAAAAGGTTTGTGTTACTTACAAATTGCTATTTGATATTACTAAATACATGGAAGACGCAGACTAAAATTTGCGATTTAGGTTCCACGGACAAAAAAAGAACACAGAAATTGACTGAACTACTATTCTATCAATGCAGCAGTTAATTATACACAAGATAAAAAGCAATTTTTTAAAAACAGAAAACATATGTGAATGATTTTATATTCAAATGTAGTACTATGTGTTAATGGAGCTTGTGCGGCCAGGCTAAACTTTTTGTTTAAATTTGCGTGCCTCCTACTTTTCATTTATTAACTGTTACATTTTTAGAAATTGTTATTACCTCCGTGGTTAAAATTTAAATTATTTGAGTGCTCAAGGATTACATTATATTTTTAGCAACTAAAAAAGATTAAAAGAGAAGATAGACGAGGACAAGAGGTATGCATAATTTATGAATCTTTTAACTGATTTCAATGGAATCTAACGATTTTTGTACAGTGAAAATTGAAAATTTTTATTATTAACTTCTAGTTTGTACAAGATCCACGGTGTATCAGCAAATAATCTGCAAACGATTTAACTGTTATGCTGAACACCTACGATATGCATGTAAAATTTACCTGTTAAAAATATTAGGGAAAAGGTAGCAGGGGTTGAGGTCTGACATCTAACATCTATGAATATTAGACTTTTTCTATTTATTTAAGGCAGGTCTGCCAAGTTTAAGACTAAATCCAACCAATTCTATCTAAATTGTTACCTTAATCCCAGTAAAAATAATGTAAAACAAAAAGGTGAAAGTAAAAAAGTCTATATTTTTGCACCAAAAATAAACATAAATGTTTCTCCATATGCGTGTTGAATTTTCATCTCTCCTTGTATTTTCTGTAGTCGGTGTTAGAAGCAAAAAGTGCTTTGGTGTTTTCTGCCAAGCTAAACATCAGTGGGGATGAATTACCTGTAATGGTAAGTTGAGTTTGGTAATATTGTGGCTAATTGTAACCTATTGTTATTGAGATCCAGCGTACATACTGACTCAAGTGACTTGCTATACTTCGATGTTGTTTTAAAGTAATATTTCATCTAAAGTTATGGATAACTTTTTGTAGCTGAACCTTTATAAATGTTTTTAAAAATGTCAAAGTGTTTTTTTAAAAAAGTGAAGACTAAAGACTCACTTACACTTTTTAACTTTTAACAATGCTCCACTGTTTCAATTATATGAAATTTTGCCATAGTGCATGTCTGTTCCTGTTGTTGTTGTTGTTCATGGCAATCAAGCTCCTAACTCTGAAGCGACAATTATTTGGGATAACATGTTTTCAAGTCCTGTGAGTTAATTTTCTTGGTTATAGTTGAAATTAGTTTTTACAAACTTTGCCTAATACCTTTTAAGGCACTATGTCCACGAATAAAAAAAATATTTTTCAATCACTTGAGCCAATATATAAAGTAAAGTACTGCAAGGGAAAGTACAACGAAAAGAAAAAAAATTATCAATTTTTTACCTTTTGATTTCTTATCTTCCCAGATGATGAAACACATAATTTTTCAGTAAGTTTTAGTGGATTAAAACAACCATGAATTTTAGTTTGTTAATTACAATATTGCCCACTGTTAAGAGTGGAAAAGCAAGCTGACTATTTTTCACTGCATTAACTGAACAAAGTACGCCAACAAAAAAGTATGTCAATGATTAAAAAAGAGTAATCGATATAATGTAAATTGTTTTAACAATGCAGACAGTGAGGCATGCAACCAAAAGCGTCGGGGAAATTGTAATCATTTCAATTTTATTTTTTATATCACTTATACAGGATCGAGAACCATTTGATGTGCCAGACGAAGTTACTTGGCAGGAGATGTCAGAAGCACTGAATGCTCGTTGGAGATTAACAACGGAGCGAGACCTGCGACCAGAACATTTAATGTACCTAAAGGAGAAAATCTTTACAAATATTGCAGGTATCTTATCTCATGTTTTTAATGAAGTGTATTAAATAAATGCGTCTTTGCAGACTGTGCACTGTAATCATTGTTTTTTTAAAGATGCAGTGGGGATCTGTTGAATGTTTACCATTAACAATGGGTGTACTGTTTCAGATCTGTTGTAAAGGACGTTTTGTACCAGAGTTATTCGAACTGATTAGATCTGATATGCTGTAATGTGATTTTAAGGTTTTCATATTTTTGGGAAACTTATTTACAAACTTAAATGGATGAGCATTAGAAAGTTGAAATAGATGTTTTCTGTAGCTTTTTAAAAAGCTGTTTTGTAAAAGTATGGTTCTATAAGTTTAAATAAAATTTTTAATTTAAGAATTTATATGCATGTATGCTTTTACGATTCTCCAACAGTATTACATATGGTTGCTCAAAGGTTAAAATTTATACCAATGAATGCAAAAGATTCCTTGCATTAACCGGTTGAAAATAACTATCAGTTACTGATACAACATATTAAATTTTTATTTTACATATATTATTTTTATCAGTGGTATGCCGTATTTGTAAATTGTACTTCCTTAAAGGGATATAATAGGGATATAAATTGATGGTGAACTTATATCATAGAACTTAAAACGTTCGTATTTAGAGGTTTTCAGATTTAATTATGCTGCATAAATTATTATGTCATATTTAAGGAATAGCAAACTTTGACATTTTCTGTCATCAGTAATTTTAGACCTGTTGAGGGATGTGCATTTAAGCTTTTTTATAAAAAGGTGAATTAATTAGGAAATAGATTTTTGCCAAAATGACACTCATGTGCCCATCCTATACCTTTTTTGTGATCAATAAAATTAGTTGATTGCCCTATAATAATAGTAACGTTGTATTCTCTTCATATTCGGATGCATTACTGCCTTGTTATGAAAGGAATAAAATTTTTCTTACTTTTCCAGTCCTTTTTCTGTATATGCCATGTCACTATTTTCTTATTTCACATGATCACAAAGCATATCCTTTAGTGAGTGATCCCACTGCTAACATAATCACGAAAGCCACACTAAATTCAGTATTATGTTCCTTCGTTGTTTTTACCATATATTCTTTCATCTGTTATGTAAGATTTATTTACGTTTTTACAGATCATGATATCAGACCTGACACAAAAATACCTTGGTCGTTATTCAATAAGGTGACTTATTTTATCTGTAATTTACTAATTTGTTGACTTATTAATACTGTGTCTAGATTTTACTCTACATTTTCTGTAAACAGCTAGTCTCTGATGCTATTTTAAAGCAAACACCTACAGTTTTCTGTTTAATCCATATAATAACTGAAGCATACTCCATTTTCTCTTTTAAATTTTTCTTGTTTTTTTAAAAAAAAATTAATTTAGGAACCCTTAAGGCAACGTCACTTTTCTTTTTGGGACTGGTTTTATAATGCTATAGATGTTGTGAAGAAAAACTTGAAAGAGCAATGGAAGGAGGGGTAAGGATGGTTTTCATAACAATTTTATTACACTCTTCACAAGTCGACAAAGAATCAAGGCCATAGTATTAGTAACATGAGAAATAAAAATTATACTAAAAAAATCGCGAAAATGGCCTATTTTTGATATATGTGGCATCTTTTTTATCCTTATAGCGTCATTAAATTAATTACCTGGACTGAGTTCATGTTAAGACGTTGTGCTAAGATACACCACAAAAGTTTCTCAGGATAATGACCTGCAGACACTTTATGCCTCGCACTGGTTTTACACCATACTGAAAAAGCCTGAGTTTTATAGGTTTAAACATCCCGGTTGTGCTGATTTTCCAGTTAGGTATTTGGATTTTGAAAATCTTGTAAGTTGTATTATTACATCTGTTCGCAAGAAAGGTATTACATTTTTATTTTCAGGTACCTAGAATTTTTGTCACGCCAAACAGCACTAGATAGATTAGTTAACATGCCAGCTGGAACGTTTTTAATCCGCTTCAGCGATGGAGAACTTGGAGCAGTTACAATAGCTTATTGTAGTGAACAAAGAGGTAATTTTTGGGCTTTGGGCTTACTAATGTTGGCCTGTGTAAAGAACAGTTTTACCCATTTTTTTATCTAGGTATAATATTACTGACAATTTGCGTAGAACAGGCTTACTAACAACAATATTATTGCAACACTATCCAGGCGAACATTATTCTATGTCGGGTACAGAGACTGTAACAGTAGTTGCGGGACTTTATTTCACAAATATTGCTGAAGGGGGTTGGCATGACAAACAAGAAGCTGTTCAGCTTTTTAACTTGAAGAAACATTGAAGAGGGTCCTACTGAAGCAGGATAGGCCATTTTTATACGAACATTCTTAACTTTGGTTATGTTTTATAATGGTGTTATGTTTTCTTATGCTTTCTTTATGTTTCTTAAGTGTGTCTTATTTAAAGAAGACATATATATTTAAATTTGTGCTTTGTGGAAAAACAGATTTAAATGTTCCAGATCGTAAGAAGTAGTTAGCATAAGCAACAAAAAACAATGTTTTAAGGGGAAGCAAAGGAAGACAAACATAGACCTAGTATCTTTAACAAGTGATGACACAAAAGATCTTAGGCTATGCCCTTAAAAGCGAAAAAAAAATGGCAGCAACACCAGCAGAAATCAGCCAAAACTATAATGCCTGATTGTAAACAAAACACAAAAATATATCATAGTAGATGTGTCACAGTAATTTTCTAATTTTTTTTTGGATAACTATTTTTTGTTATGTTGCATAACTACGATACTTACTGGTTTTTCATATTGATTTTCGCTATTTTTCACATTGATATTGACTATTACTCGAACCTACCCTTTGTGTAACTTTATTATTGGGAATCAAGGTTTTGACACAGGAAGTACTTGATTTGCCGGGGGTTTCAGATTTTACCCTAAGTTTGTAAGAAATTGGATTTTGGACATTATTACCTTTCTACATCTATAAAAACCGAATGTTAAAAAACTTTTATTTATCTATCAGAAACTTCAAACAGAACCTCAAAATTTATTCTAGAACTAAAAAAATACAACTTATGACGTTACACAAAAAGTGACATAATCAAAGACATTTTGCTGCCATTCTGTGTTGTTTATGATATGATACAATTGTACCAAATTTGATTGTATTTGGAAAAACCTGTCAGAAGTTACTTAGCATGGATGTTGTGTTATTAGACATTTTGTATTATAGGTTATAAAGAAATTCAATTTCTACAACCATGGAGTACAAAGGATTTCGCTATTCGAGGCCTAGCTGATAGGTAAAATGGATTGTTGTTTTAATGTTGTTCTGCACCTACCTAAAGCACTGGTGTGAAGCCCTATTTCAAGTACAAATATATATAGGAAGTCTTTCTATGAGTTTCAGACAAAAACTGTATATATATATTTTTTTCCACTTAAAAATGTTCTACATAATACCATATGAAATCTTATTGAGCTCTAAACTTTCTAGAATATTCGATCTGCCGATTTTGACTTACTTGTATCCAGAAATACCCAAAGAACAAGCTTTCGGTCAATACCGGTCAACTGATGGTAACTCAATTTTCATAATATTAAATAAATGATCTAAGGCAGTTATATATGGTCTGCAATGAATTTTAGTTCAAACATAAACAATTCATAATTTGTCATACGGCATTAGTATTAGTAATTTATAATTGTAAGCTTCAAATTTGAATAATAATTTTCTTTTGTGTGCATATTAGAATTTGTGAGTTAATACTTTGAACCTTGAATAAATAACTTAGTTCTATTTTGTATTTAGCATTGTTGTATCTGCTAAATTATTAAATGTTAGTGGTTTTTTTATAGTACTACCACTAAAGGGAGATCCATCCAGTTACATTGAAACGAGCTTGATAGTTGTGTAAGTGTGCATTTTGTGTTAAAGCTTAAATTTTTTGGGTTGTAGAAATTGATAATTGAGAGAGTGACTTGATAGTTGTATTGTGCCTGCTGTTTTTTAATCTCATATTCAAATTGACACTGTTGTGAAATACTGCACATTTTGCTGTTGTTTCGGGACATGACATTATTGACTTTTCAGGAACTACCTTAAGTGGATAAATTTTGGCTTGTATTTAATTTGGCGAATGACCAAAATGGAATATTTGATGGGGATTTAATTTGGCGAATGATAAATTTTTTAAAATTTGTCGAGGATTTAATTTTGCGGATACAAAAAAATGTTTATTTTGGCGGGGATTTATTTTGGCGAATGACACAAAGAAATGAATTTTTATGTCTTGAAATGTTTTATAAAAAATAAGAATAAACGTATATATAAACACAAGATTTACCTGTAACAATCCTCTTTATACTTGTATTTATAAAACTTGTTGTAAATATAAAAAAAAGTTCGTCTTTTTGGGGGAAAAAAACATTTTTCTTTTTTTAATTAAAAAAAACGTTTTTTTTTTAAATTTGGCGGGGATTTAATTTGACGAACGGTAAATTATGTTAAATTTGGCGAGTATTTAATTTGGCGAATAGTCAGTTATCAAAATTTTGGCAGGTATTTAATTTGGCGAATTTTGCCAAAATTCGCAAAATTTAATCCTCGCCAAAATTTATCCACTTAAATGAATTTAACATGAAAACGAGAGCTTAAACTTTTTTCCGTAGCGTAGGATATGATTGGTTTATCTCTCTGCCCAAATGCTTAAAACCTTTTTCGATATCCACAAAATGCACATACGAAAACTCAGAATAACATGAGAACAAGATTAGTTATTTACACATTTTTAGTTTGCAGTAAAGTTGTGCACGTATGGTTTGTTTACTTGTATTGTTTGCAAAATTAATTTCTTATACAGTTTAATTATTAACATTTGGTAATAATGGGATAATAGCATATATCTGCCAGACACTAGGCTGGTATAATGGTTGGTTTATTGTTTGTGACACGTAGCTAGTTGCTTTATTCCGAACAAGCGTGAATTTTCAAGCTAGTTATCAAAATTGGTGATGTTTCGGGCAGATGCCTTGTCTCCAGTCATTGAGTAAAAAATAACATTGACTCGGCGTAGTAATAATACTCATTTATAACAATATTTGACCTATTGTAAGGGATGTATAAACATGTCTGTTTTTATCCTAGTAAGACCAAAAGGGTAGTTTCACACATTTAGGAATTAGGATATCAATTTGAATTATCCTAGTCTCCACCAAGTGATACTTAAGTGCTTTTTCATGCAGGGTTACTCGAACAGTTCTGACATTCTGCCTAAAAAGTAAAAAATTCCACTTGTATATTTTGTCGATAGAATTCCCATGCCAAACTTTAATCAGAGAAAAAATGTGAATTTTTTTTGTGATGACAAAAACACAATTAGTTTTATTTTAACAAATCGATACTATGGAGAAAATTCCCTGAAGATTATTTTCTGTTGGCAAACAATATTACAACTATTCAAGATTAATTTTCATGACTGTGCATATATAAAAGGGGGGAAACAAAATACATAAATGAACCTAGTTTACAAGGGCACTGAAATGCAGACGTTCTTGTAAGAAAAAGATGTGCACCAGACAAATTATATTTTTTATTTTGCCTTTTACTGAACAAAAACCTCAAGAAATAAAAACACATTTTTTAACGAAGGTTTATGATAAACTATGCCAAATCATCTCTTATAATAATAAGCCAGTTCCGTGTGTCTGTCTGTCACTTTTGCAAACACGATATTTTTTACCACCCGAATGCGCGAGTTTTTCGAGTTTTTTTGTTTTGTTTACATTTGTCTCGCAACCGTTAGAAACCACGTGATAGAAAATAAGCAGTATGATTCGCTCAAATACGTACTTTCGAACGGGACGGCATTCGAATAAAAAGTTCCGTTAGCGTAAAAACAAACAAACATAAAAATTTCTCGACAAAGTTCTCGACACAAAAGGCGAACTGAAGAAGCGGTTAAAAAATGTCTTATTTTCGACGATCCCTTAGTCACAAAAAAGTGCAGATATTAAAAGCAAGAAAAGTCAAAGTGGAGAAGTAGAAGTACAAAAGTAAAGTTAGAAGCCACGAGAAGTTGCTTCGAAAGTGAAGAGTGCAGCTAGAAGTAGTAAAGAAAAGTTAGAAGTAGAAAATAAAAGCTTGGGTTTAAAGTCAATTTGGATTCACATATAGTAAGAACTTTGATATTTTTAGACGTTATGTTTTTATGTCGCTAGAGTTACGTGTCAGGCAGACTCGCATTTGCCAGGAAAAAGTCACTTAAAAGCTTCAAATTCTTTAAGTTTTATGTTTTACCGCTTTTTTAAAAAAACAACCTAGCCACCATATTTGTTTATGTTTTTGTTGCATAATTAATGTATCCCCTGGCGCGTAACTAATGTGTTTGTCCTAAAAATTCAAAATGCTACATAAAGCTGTTAGCTCACTAACAAACGGAAAACTTTGGTTTGTTGAACTCACTGTAATGTTATTATTTTTACATTACTATTGTTTCTCTTTATATGTGTTTTACTAAGCATAAATAGCTAGCTTTAGTTTTAGCTAAATGTTCCCAGTTTAAGTATATTTAACTGGGGGTGTCTTAGCTACTGTTAGCTAGCTAATGTTAGCCTCCAGATCCTACTCTTCCCATCCCCCATGGCTAGCCCTAACCTATGACTTATGTTGTTATTCCTCTTTTTTAATTATCTATAGCTAGCTACCTTAGTTTCCAAACTTTTCTTCTTTTATGAGCACGAATTATGATGTAACAAGCTAGCTAGCTACCTACAAAATCTTTCAAAGACTTGAACTTTTGCAGGATAGTAGGATGTATTTTTTTAAGAGTATAATTATTTTCACATTTCCTGTAAACTTAACAAGGGGACCCAAGCAATATGACAAGTGGAATAATTTTTTTCAGAATTTAAAGCGTGTGTGTTAAGTTATTTTTATTGTTTTGTTTCTGACATCCTGTTAAACTTTTGTCTCAGCCTACATGTAAAATACCAGGTTATTGTTACAGGGTTTTGTAGACATTTGATTGGCAATTTACGTGGGTTTATGACTTTATTTTAATTTATGAGAGGATGGTATGGGTGTCAGTTCATATTGTTCGTGTTGCAAAATGCTGTTTTTTTATATTTTGTGTAAACTTTTGTGGAAATAGACCACATGCAATATATATACTGAAAGAACAAATCTTTGTAGAATCAAACTTCACTATAAGCTGTTGTAAAGCTGATGTCCTTATCGGTAAAAATAACAGCCATAGTTTACTAATTAAGAAAAAAATAAAACGAGTTTGAAAGTTAAAAAGTATTTATTTGTTAAGCTTTTCGTACACTAAGTACATCTTCAGACTATATAAACAACTTTGTCTTATATTTCGTATACTATACTAAATGTTTGCTGATGATAAAAAAATTACTTAATGTTCTGACTGAAACTGTTTTTCTTTTTATATTTTGTAATCTAAACGCGAGGACTGTATGCACTGAAATGACTTTTTTTTAAAATTTTGATGTGTTTCATAACCTTTTTGTGGAAGATTAATGGGTAATGGCAATATACGACATGCTGAATGAACTTATTTTTGTTGATTTAGATGTGTTTCTCAAAAACCGATCTGTTTTACATTTTGTGTAAACTTTTGTTTATGAACCGTATACAATGTTTGTTGATTCAAGTTTATTCTTTGCTTATTGATTTTTTGACATTTAGGTTTAAAATTGTTGGTAAAGGGCAGTATGGATCATCATACTAAAAAATAAATTTTTTTGTTCTGAACTGGTTGATTTTTACATTTTGTGTAAATTTTTCTAGATTTAAATTTGATGTTTTCCAAACTATGGCTTTTTCATATTTTTGTATAATATTTAAAATGTGTAAAGAACTTATTTTTGTTGATTTGTGCTAACTCTTGCAGGCCTCCTTTTTGACATTTCAGAATAAAATACTGAGGGTTTTCAACATAATCACTTATAAGATATACATATTTGAGATGCGTTATTTCTAACATTGTTATTATCCGTGTTGTGACTGTCGGTGTTGTAACTGTCGGTGTTTTACTGTCGGTTTTGTGGGTGTTGTGAGTGTTGATGTTGTGAGTGCCATTGTTGTAACTTTTTATCAACTAGATTTTGCACCTTGCAAGCTGTTTTTTTTTATTTTGTGTAAGATTTGTGTGGATGATTTAATGCGATTTGACATTTGAGATTTGGTGTAAGATTTTAAGAACATTTTTTTTTTGTATATGCACCGCTGACGTCAGCAAAACATCTATATAAAGCAACCTATTTTTTCATTGACCTTTTGCCTAAGTGGATTTTTCCACGGGCCTTATCGACTAGTCTCTTATAATAATACGGAGAGTGTGTCTGTTTGTGTGTCTGTAACAGGCAAAGTGTATATCTTCATTTTCCTTTGATGTCGCCGAAAAAAATCTCTGATGTTGCCGTAAAATATATGTCTTCTTTGTCGTGAAAAGCCGCGAGTTTTTTGTGGTTTGTTAAATGAAGTTCTAGCACAAAGTAACGGAAATTGTGTTTACAAAAAAAGATGGCTGTCCTTTTTAAGCATTTGTCTTCTCTTGCCTTCAAAATAAATCTACAAAAACATTTGAAAAAGGGTATGGTATGTAAATGAAGTATAGCAAGGTTTTAAAGGTTTGTTTATGTTTTTTTTTAGTTTTGATTATATTATTGATGCGAGACATGTTTGTTAGCTAGCATGATAAAGCCAACCACACCAACAACAACCTAATAGCTAGCTATAGCTTGGACTTTATAAATATGTAGCCATGTTCTTTATACCTAGCTAAGTCTCCAGTTTATGTTCAACTGACCAGCTATTAGCTGCTGTAGCTAGCTTATGTTAGCTTCAGTTTTATGTTGCTTTTTACATGTAAGCTAGCTACCGTAGTGTTATCTTAGTGGTCTTTGCTAAGAATGTGACTGTAACTTTATTTCACTTGACATTTTAAGCTTAAATTAACAAGCCACAACAACTTTTAAAACAGTATTACATAATATTTAAGAAGAGTTTAAGGACTGTTTTTAAGCAAACAATGTATTTTTCACATTTTGTGTATGCAAATAATGTATTTTTCACATTTTGTGTAACTAAACTTATATACATCGGTTACATGCTTAATTAATTTTTTGTAGAATTTTACTTTACACCTTGCAAGCCATTCCAGTTTTTATATTAAAATGAGAAATTCAACTGACATTATATATACAAAATGTAAAATTCCCACAAAATCCATCAAACGTTATTAACCCTGAAAATTTTAAACATTTTCCTGATTCTCTTTTTGACTTGCGAAGTTCTTTTCCTGCAAAGATTTCTAAAAATAAAGTACAGAAATACTTATTTTTAAAATGTAAATTTAATTTCTTCCAATTTATGGTTTTGACATATTCATGTAAGAGTTTGTGGGCAAAGACATAAATCAGCATGCTAAAAGAACTGACGTTTGTTGACGTAGAATTACTAAACACAACTGTTTTTTACATTTAGTGTAAACTTTTGTGAATATGGCCATATTCAATATATACATCAAAAGAGTTAGCTACTTTGTTGATTTTGGTTTTATACTCATTGTAAGCTATTGTTTTCTTCTTTTTGACGTTTTGGATTCACTTATTGTTGCAGAAGGCATATACAATATGCATATAAAAAAATTGGAATTTTGCAAATTTCTGTTTTACCACTCAATTTTCACATTTTATATAAATTCTTTGGGACAGGATGGTATGAAATAGACCAAAATACCTGATCTTAGTTGTTTTTAATTTACAGGCTGTGCCTTGTGAAACTTTAAGGTGAACATTTTGTGTAAGACAATGGCATGACATATACTGATAGAACTGATTTTTGTTGTTTTAGATGTTATAACTGAAACTTTTTTTTATATATTTATGTTATTTTGTGAGGAAGGACCATACACAGAAGAAGAATTAGATTTTACACATTGCAAGCTGTGTTTTCTATATTTTGTATAAATTCTTACCGGCGAGGACTCTGTACAACATAACGAAATGACTGATCCTTCTCTATTTAAATTTGATGTGCTCCAAATCGCAGTTTTTTTAAAAAAAATTGGGGAAATTTACCTGGGTTTTTGACATTTGTGGTTAAAATTTCTCAGCAGAGAATAGTATGGTTGCCGTTTATATTGTTTGTGTTGCAAACTGCTGTTTTTTTAAATTCTGTGTAAACTTTTGTGGAAAAAGAGCACATGCAAAACACTAAAAGAACAAATTTTTGTACAATTAGACTGTGAGCTGTTTGTGTAAGTTGATTTTTTTTATATTTTGTGTTATAAACTTTTTTTAAACTTTAAACTAACTGTAAGTAATGTCAGTTTTGCTGGAAGAAAAGTCCACGGTTTCACGTTTTTGTTTTTATTAAGAACTTCACAAAATATTGCGGGAATAAATATTTGGTGATGATAAAAAATTACTGAATGTTCAGACTGTGTAACTGTTGTGAGGGAGGACCGTATGCAAGTATATATACTAAAAAAATAATTTGATATTCTACACTTTCCAAGTTGTATTTTTGTATGCACTGAAATGACTGCTTTTTCCGAGTTGAATTTGATGGGTTTCATATCCTTTTTGTGGAAGATTTTATGGGTGAAGACAATATATAGAACATGCCAATTGAACTGATTTTTGTTCATATTTTGATTTGCTCCTCAGAAACCTTTGTGTTCTACATTTATTGTAAACTTTTCAATGTTTTCAAAATAATAGATTTACTCCTTGCTCATTGCTTTTTCGACATTTCAGTTTAAAATGTTTGATAAAGTCAGTATGGATCATTAGACAAAAAAATTGTTTTGTGCATATTTTTTGCGCGAGAGGATGGTATGCAGCCGAATAAGTGATTTTTCAAAGTTTAACATTTTGTTTTTTAGTGTTTTGTGTTTGTTTAAGTTTGGCTTTTTGATATTGTTCAGGTTGTATTGTTGTATTAAGCATTTAGGGAAAAGACAATGTTTAAAATGCGTAAACAACTTATTTTCATAGATCTGTGCTTACTGTTGCAAGCCTTTCTTTTCGACACTTCGGATTAAAATATTGAAAGTTTTCAACATAATCACATAATAAGATGTATACATATTTGAGATGTGTTATTTCTGACATTATTATTATTGTTGTCGTAACTGTCTGGGTTGTGACTGTCAATGTTGTCACTTTCTACCAACTAGATTTTACACCTTGCACAACGTTTTTTTTTTTTTTATATTTTGTCTGAAGTTTTGTTGGGAGGATTTCATGCGATTTGACATTTGATATTTTGTTACTAGATTTTAAGAACGTTTTTGTTAAATTATGACTTAATTTCTTTTTATGCATTTTCAGATTATTTTTTTTTGGTAAAAGGCAGTATTCAATATACTGAAACATTTGCTGATGTCATCAAAATTCAAATGACAGAACTTTTCAATTGTTTTTCTGCCTAAGTGGATTTTTCCACGGGCCTAATCGACTAGTCTATATAATAATACGCCATTTCTGTGTGTCTGTAACAGGCAAAGTTGATATCGTCATTTTCCTTTGATGTCGGCGAAAAATTTATGTCTCAAATGTTAAAATTTCTGACGTTACGGCGCGACGTCAATAACACTACTTTAACGTCAATATCTTATATTAAATTAACTAGTCGATTAGTCGATGAAGCCATTATAGTGCACTTAAAACTTTGAGGCCAAATAACTTGGAAACGAGGTGGTGACGTCAATGATTTTCACCGCGTGGGTAACTAAGGACCACCTAGGACCAATTTGGGTAATTTTCCCAAATCTGGGTCCCCAAATCGGAATGGACGGGTTGATGACGTCATCAAAAAACCTTCAAACCCTAATATCTCTGCAACCGTTTGTCAAAAGTACATGATCCTATACATTTTCTTGATCAGCGTTTCAAGATCTATACGATGAGGGCAACGGGTATACAAATTTCTAAAAAAATATTTTGGGTTTTGACGGGCCATTGCTGACGTCAGCAAAATTTTAAAACCCTTATATCTCATTAACCGCTCATCAAAAGCACATGATCATATACATTTTCTTGATCAGCGTTTTATGCTCTACATAATAGAGGCAACGTGAAAACAAATTTCCAAGAAAAAATATTTTGTCTCTTGACAGATCCTTGCTGACGTCATCAAAATTTAAAATAGCGGTTCTTTTTTACTGTTATCCTGTCTAAGTGGATTTTTCCACGGGCTTTATCGACTAGTCTCTTATAATAATACGGAGAGTGTGTCTGTCTGTAACAGGCAAAGTGGATGTGTTCATTTTCCTTTGATGTTGCCAAAAAATGCATGTCTAATATGTTAAACTTTCTGACGTTACGGCGCGACGAAAATAACACTACTTTAACATCAATATCCTATATTAAATTAATGAAGGCATTACAGTGCACCTAAAACTTTGAGGCCAAATAACTTGGAAACGAGGTGGTGACGTCAATGATATTTCACCGCGTGGGTAACTAGGGACCACCTGGGACCAATTTGGGTAAGTTTCCCAAACCTTGGTCCCCAAATCCGTTTCGGAATGAACGGGTTGATGACGTCATCAAAAAACCTTCAAACCCTAATATCTCTGCAACCGTTTGTCAAAAGTACATGATCCTATACATTTTCTTGATCAGCGTTTCAAGATCTATGCGATGAAGGCAACATGTATACAAATTTCTTTAAATAAATTTTTCCATATTTGTTCCTTTTTGCTGACGTCAGCAAAATTTTTAAAACCTTATATCTCATTAACCACCCATCAAAAGCACATGATCATATACATTTTCTTGATCAGCAGTTTAAGCTCTACACAATAGAGGCAACGTGAAAACAAGGTTCTAATTTTTTTTTGTGAGGATGGGTTGCTGACGTCATCAAAATTCAAACGACGCTTCTTTTTCATTTTTATCCTGCCTCAGTGGATTTTTCCACGGGCTTTATCGACTAGTCTCTATAATAATACAGAGACTGTGTCTGTCTGTAACAGGCAAAGTGGATGTGTTCATTTTCCTTTTGATGTCGCCGAAAAAGTTATGTCTTAAATGTTAAATTTTCAGACGTTACGGCGCGACGTCAATATCATTACTTTTACGTCAATATCTTATATTAAATTAATAAAGCCATTACATTGCACTTAAAACTTTAAGGCCAAATAACTTGGAAACGAGGTGGTGACGTCAGTGATTTTTCACTGCATGGGTAACTAGGGACCACCTGGGACCAATTTGGGCAAGTTTCCCAAACCCGGGTCTTCTAATCCGTTTCGGAATGGATGGGTTTATGACGTCATCAAAAAACCTTTAAACCACCATATTTCCGTAACTGTTTGTCAAAAGTACATGATCCTATACATTTTTTTGATCAGCGTTTCAAGATCTATACGATGAAGGCAACAGGTATATAAATTTCGAAAGAAAATTTTTTTGTACTTTTATTAGGGACTTTGCTGACTTCAGCAAAATTTTTAAACCTTTATATCTTCTTAACCGTTCGTCAATAGCACATGATAATATACATTTTTCTCATCAGCGTTTCAATCTTTGCACATTACAGGAAACGGATAAACTAAATCTCGGCAATTTTTTTTTGTATCTGCACTGCTGACGTCAGCAAAACATCTAAAACAATCTCTTTTTCCATTGTCCTTCTGCCTAAGTGGATTTCTCCACGGGTCTTATCGACTAGTATAGAATATTACAATACTGTTAGCAATATAGCTATTTTCAAACCGGTTTAATACGAGAAATCCGTAGCGCTCATTGGATAAAAAGTCTTAACGACGGGCTTTATACAGCACGGTATAACTTTCTACTTCGTAGCAACCATAATCGTAGCTATAAATGTAAACAAGTAACACTGCCAGAGAATCGTAAAAACATACATGCATATAAACTCATAACTCAAAATTTTGCAAAACTATGCTCCTACAAAACAGTTTTTTAAAAAGCTACAAACAACAACAGCTATTTGAACTCTTTTAACAACGTTCATCAAGTAGCACTTCTAAATAAGTTACCTCAAAAATGTTGAAAATGTTGAAATCATATCACGCACAACCAGCAACAAAAAGACGCAGCGTTTGTTTCGTAGACACTGACGAGGATAAACTTTCTTAAAGAAGTTAAAAAAAGTCCTATTCGAATGTTTTTTTTCTCTCTTTGTCTTTGAAAACTGATCGAACAAACGTTTTCTTAAATCGAACGTTTTCTTTTTTAGCAAAACCTGGTTTTTGCGCAAGAAAATCTTGAAAATAGTCCTGGTTTTCACACAACAATCAAGCAAACTTTTGGAAAATAGCTATCAGTTAATAAATACAATATTAACTGTTTTATCTATCTCTTCCGAGAAATATTACCCTCGGTCAGTGTATTGACCTCGCAAGCTCGGTCTATACCTTTGACCTCAGATAATATTTCTAGGTATAGATAAACAAAACAGTTTATATTGTATTAATATAGATTTTTTAATTATCAACAGTCAATAAGAGAGAGACAATTACATATATAACAGCCAATAATCTGAAAATATTAATTAACAAATTTGAGAATAATTTGCTCTGTTGATTATTTATGCAAGTAAGCTATAGCTAGCTAACTTTAACTAGCGAACTACTAGATTCGTTTATATTTTTATGATCAGATTAATAGGAAGCGCCACTGTGTCTACAAATATTTTATCTTTTTTATTGCACTGCCACCACCATTACCGCCTTCATAACTGTGCTAATTACGATTTTGTAAAACTGCTGATTAGAAGTTGTCGAAGCCAACATTTTTGTTGATACATTCTTTAAAACTTGCATGTAAACAACTAGCATTCCGAAATTTGCGTATAACTAATCCCGTTTTAATGTTATTCTGCATTTTTGCATGCGTATTTCGCGGAACGAAAACAGATATGGAGTTAGGGCTTATCGTCCTGAATATTTTTAGCTAGTGATCACCCAATAATGAAACAGTTATTTTTTTAATTTTTGTAGCATTTAAATGTAATGTTTTTATTTAGTGCTGCCAATAATGACTCTCAGTCCTCATTTAATCAACCAACACCTTCCCAATTTCTATCCAAGTTCTCCGCTTTCTGTTCAAGACCGGAACGTACCTTCACCTCTCTATGATATGCACGCCATGACTTATTCGGTTCAACAATCAGCCTATTCAATGCACAATGGATGTGCTATTGGTTCGCCATTGCATATGGATCCGATGCCAGTAAGTGTGGTCAGTTTGTCCATCTCTACGTGTATGTCTTTGGTGCATGTTTTTGGAGGAATGTGGGCATCTTTTCTACAATATATATATATTATGTCATTCCACTTCTTATTATATAGTATGTGCCCCAATCAACAGAAAGCTTCAACTTTTCATCATCTGGTGTAAGATTATCACACCAAACTCTACATGCCCCTGGACAGGCAATGGCAAAATCAGTTGAACAGAACATTCCTTTAGGAGCACCTTACCAAGAGATGCTTGAAGATCTTACCAATGATGGAAACGTAAATAGAACTGGAGAGTTTGACGATAATTTTCTTCAAACAAATCAACAGGGTTGATGTTAAGAGATTATTTGGTAATACTGTCGTGTTCGTAGCATGTGATTGTTATCAGGCAAAACTATTTTCTCATTAAAATAAAAAAACACAATGATTTGAAAGTTTGTATACACACTTGTTATATATGTCCAGTTTTTATCAATATATGCTGAACTTTTCTTCAATGTAAATGCTCATAAAGTTAAGTTTAAATTTATTTGCATCTAAAGGTAAACTTTCACACAAAAACGAAATGGAACGGATCGGAACAGACAATTGAGATTTCTGTAATTTTGATGGTTGGTGAACTTTACCGTTCCGATCCAAACTGAAAGGTGAAATCATTTAACTTTTCTTGCAACAGGAACGGGAAAAAATAAACAATCAAATTTAAGTATTTTTCTTGTTTCGTTCCGTTTTATTTTGTTGTTGAGTGAAAATTCAGCTTAAGATAGGTTAAACTTTCTAAACAAGGAGTTTTTTCTGTTATTACCATAGTGCAATATTTAACATTACTTTACGTAGAAATTTTATATGAACTATGAAACTAATGTGTTTTTAAGTTAATGCACCTGATGAATTAGCATTAGATTTGGCATCTTAAAAGATCCAATCAACATGCTGTAATATGATGGAATTAACCCCAAGTTTTCGTAGCTTCTGCTCCTGTTGATGAAACCATTTGATTTTCAAGTACATTTTTTATTAAATAGTCCTTGGTGCTATGCTATCATATTCAAAATCTGTGGCACCTTTGTTTAAAATTTTGTTCAAAACATTTCCATGTGTTCAACTTAAAATTAAATTATATTTAACCAGTGACCAACCTAGATCATTTTTAAGGTCAATAAAGCTGAAATTGAATTTCAGGAAAGTGTAATTATAAAGTTATCCATTGATTTTGGGCTTGTGTATTATTAGTGTTGTAGCATTTTGTCTTTCAAACTTTGTGTTTTGGCAAGGTATAGAACTTATTTTTTTCTTTTGTCATGTTAACAGGAACGAAATAGATGTGCATTGTACTCTTATTTCCTTTGTGCAATGCTTGTAGGAGTCGTTTTAAAGTGTTTAAATTCATAGTTTTCTTCATTCTCTAACTATTTTCAACCACAACAAGTTTGATATTTTTCTTCCTTTAAAACTTCCTCAGTGGCTTTGGAATTAAGATCAATTTTACGAAAATAAAATTACTTCACATGTTTGTAAAAAAAAAAAATTTCTAATTTTTTGTATGATCTTTTAATTTTTACATGATTTTATATGATTTAGAAATGATGTGTATTAATAGCAAAACCAAATTATATATTTGCTGTGTTGATCAACTTTTGTAAATTTTAACATTTTTTTGTGACCTTATTTTTGTCTCATAATTGCATCTTTTATAACTCTCACCTCTATACATTTGCGTTGCCTGAGAATCTGACTTGAAAATTGGTATCTTATGCAAGCTATGTTGTGTGCATACATATAGGCATAATCGCTATCAGTTAAGTTATTTTTGTTATTATTATAACTTAATTACAAGCTAGCTGACAGAGTTTATACAAGAAATGTTCTTCAGAAAAAAAAATGTTTTACCTGACCACTGGTTTTTATATTCAATATGTTCCGTTATTATAAATTTGCAATTATTAAAGTGATACATCCTGCTCAAAAATACCACACAGCAACGATGTTAATTTTTTTTTTTTTTAATTAAATTATAATAAACAAAATAGGCTTAAACTTTTTTATTTCTCAAAACGTTTTAACAAAGGTATTTGCAACAAGTGAATACCAAAAAAAAAATTTTTTTTAATTGTGAAAGGTAGAAAAAATTATTTAGACATGTGCAAATGTTAAGTTTTTATGAGAAGTTGTTTATGCACGATTTTTTAAAAGCAACTTTTGATTTTGGTCAGATGTCAAGTTGTTTTTTTTTTTAGTCAATATCTAGGTCCAAAGTTTTTTAAATGGTTGACTAATTTTTATGTAACTAATTTTCTTAAATCTATGTAAAAAGGGAAGAGAAGAAAAGACGCCATATTTTTTGTAAGTGTGAAGAATATAAAATTTTGGAGTTTTCTTTTCTTGGAGTTTTATTTCTTTTGTTTTAAAAACGTGTCTCTATTTTCGCAACAAATAAATTCTTGTGTACTCGTGCTTATATTTGTACAAAACTAAAGTTTCCAAATCCATTTTAATTGCTTTTAAACGAGTTGCTTATATAAAAAAATACGTATACAGCTGAATCTTCCTGAAAACCCCTAAATCTTTATGGTTGAATATGTTACTTTATTTCTCATATTTCTAGCATATAAATATTAGTATTGCATATAACAAGAATTGCTAAGAAATGGGTATCTGGAATGATCTACGATCCCTTGGCGAAGATTATCTTTCTAAATTACAAGAGTTGTATATGAAAAGGAATTTTCCCATGGGAAGTCAGGGGAAATTTTTGCTGATTGGTTCGAAGAACAAAACTGGTAATGTAGTTCATGTTTTACTGCCTTCAATACAAGCTTTGTGTGAGTTCATGCGCAGATTTTTCATGGCACTCAAGTTCTTTTTAATATTACCACAATATTAAGTAAGCGACAAATTTTAGAAGCAATTGCTTGAATTTATTTGAGTGGTTGTTATTAGTCGAAAACTTTTGCAAATTTTTCCGTACTTTGTAAGTTAGTATAAGCGAAAACGTTTTTGATCTCTGAAAGTAGCTATTTGTTGGCGAGGGAAATTCCGCCAATGCTTTTATTGATTGTAGGATTAGGAGGGTGTTATCTAGTGAATGTTGATACCCTAGTTTCTGCAAAAAAGTTCATTGCTGAAAATTAAGTTCACAACTGTTCTTTTTCTGCATATATGTCTCTTGTTACCTCTACTCACTATTTCTTTTGTTTTACCCATCTAAGTTGTTCTTCTAAGCAGGTACATAGCCGGCGAATTTGTAATTAATTAATAATGTAATTAATTGTAAACTCGTTGTTGTTACCGCAGTGTATCTGTTCTTGCAAATAGCTAACAACTTTTATTAGCAACTGGTAAAATCTACATTTTATCATGGTACCTGATAATTGAGACTCTATCTAATGTCACTACTAGATGTTAATCCAAACTGCAGTACATCAATGTCTGATCCTTTCCTCCTAATTTCCTCATATCTTTCAGCAGTTTAATTCTTTTTTAATTGGTGGATTCACCTCCATTCTTCAAACAAAATTACAATCATACTTGTCCTTTTCTTTCTGTTGGAATTGCTTTCTTATCGACGATTCTACTGAAGTATAAAATATTTTCATATAACAAATCTTCTTTATTCACAAAAAATGTATTGTCCTGATTTTTTGTTGCCAGATTCTAGAAAGTTTGAACCTCTTATAATGCGAATATTGTGCCTCTTATAATGTCAAATATAATCAGAAAAAATAGTTTTTCCATTACTGTTAATGATGGTAGCAAGTGATTTTGTTTCATTAGACAATGCCAAATAAAAGTTTTCTCCTGGCTCTTACTTCCCCCTGTACCCACCTGGACACTGTTCATGCTTATGTGTTTTATGAATACTCCCCAAAGTGACATATTTTTATACAATAATAATGTCTGTGGCGAATGAAATTGAAACTCTGAAAGATTCCTTTTTTGTTTTCCAAGGAATTTTGATGAAAAAAGTCACACCAATGTAATGCGAACACAGGAGCTTCTTGATACCTTGCGGAAAAAGCTAGATGATCTATGCGCAAAGGTAAATTCTTTTAATTATATTCCTCGTTGACTGTAAGTCCGTACTTTTGTAAAACGTATTATTGCAATTTGCCCTGTGCAGTACCTAATTTACGAATAGGGGCAAAAAGCGCAAAAATGAGTTCCGCGAAAATATATCTACCTAAAATTTCTTTCCTATACTGAGCTTCTTTTAAATATTGATAAAATTAAACACAACATTTATTATGTGCGAGCTTATGCTGACTTCGACAATTTTAGTACGGTTTGGGTTTTGGATCTAACCAAATTTGCAAGTCTATTGTAAACTTGAGTTCAATAGGTGTGTATTTAATACAGAACGAGTGTGGGCTATTCCTTTTGAGTACTACCTTTAAGATGTCAGGGGTATATCATGTAAACAGTGCATGTAACACTGATATAAATGCTGCCTGATAATACATTTGTACAGGATTATAGTTTGGTGTTATTTAAAACTTTTAAAAATGATATTTCCCGAAGAATAATGCAAAAATAGCATATTAAATTTGAACGATATTTAAAAAAGTTTTTTTTGACAGTAGAATGGTCTTTAAAAGTAAGAAAAATGTTATCTGCTACTAAAAAAACTAAATATAATTTTTGAATTTTTCTATAAGAGGCTAAAGATTTTTTATTGACAGTTAATGATTTGTTGGATATGGAATTTGACAGAGAGCCTAAAAATAGCACTAAAAACCACCCAAAGGAAGTTATTTTTACCAAATATGCCACCAGAAATTATCCCTGAGAATACACCTCTAAGTTGATATATTTTTAAGAATTATTTACTTAGCTAAGAATAAACATCAAAATTACAAAGATGTTGATGGTGTATATTTGCACCTTTTTCAAGAACTTTCTTCTTTTAAATAAATATAAATTCGAATGGTAATGTTTTGTAGATAGAATAAAATTAATCGGATATTGTCCGTAGCCGAAAATTCTTAAATCTTTCGCATCTTGCATTAAAAAGTCTGTAAATTTAAAATTGACAGAGTGGAAACTTTATTATTTTAGCTTCAAGCTCAAGGTCTAAAATCATTTTTTTTTTACTTTGCACTTGCTAAACATGCCGCGCTGTGGACTGAAACACGAACTTCATGATTACCAGGCAAAATCCAAAACCACCTAGCCACACGCCCATGATAATCTTGTAAATAGCCATGTCTTATTTTAGCCTCACGATGATCTAATGAATCAGATGAGACTGTACGATATAAGAAAACAATTTGTAGTAAGTGTTTTTGATTTTGTTTTTATCTCTACCAACGCTGAAGCAGTTCAAAATTGCTCTGGGCGAGAGTGTAGCAACTTTTCAGTTTACAAGATTGTATTGTAGGATACTTATGGTGGAAAACCAGAACTGTTTGTGGCGACTGTTCGTGAGATTCTGAATGAAGAGCAGCAACTTCTTGCTTTGAAATCAATGGTAGGTATTTACATTCACTTCGAGTTTATCAGTTGATGAATTAGAACGGGTTGTGGGTATTATGTGTTTTTTAGAGCGAGATAATCACTAAATTTGACATTAAAAAGTGCAACGGTGTGAATCCTCATTTATTATACTGTGTTCTTTACCATTTTGTCAATGTTTTCCCATTAAATGGAGTTGAAATTATTGGTTCTCTGCGTGGTAGCAGGCAACAAAAAGACGCAGCGTTTGTTTCGTAGACACTGACGAAGGATAAACTTTCTTAAAGAATTAAAAAAAGTCCCTATTCGAATGTTTTTTTTCTCTCTTTGTCTTTGAAAACTGATCGAACAAACGTTTTCTTAAATCGAACGTTTTCTTTTTTAGCAAAACCTGGTTTTTGCGCAAGAAAATCTTTGAAAATAGTCCTGGTTTTCACACAACAATCAAGCAAACTTTTGGAAAATAGCTATCAGTTAATAAATACAATATTAACTGTTTTATCTATCTCTTCCGAGAAATATTACCCTCGGTCAGTGTATTGACCTCGCAAGCTCGGTCTATACTTTGACCTCAGATAATATTTCTAGGTATAGATAAACAAAACAGTTTATATTGTATTAATATAGATTTTTTAATTATCAACAGTCAATAAGAGAGAGACAATTACATATATAACAGCCAATAATCTGAAAATATTAATTAACAAATTTGAAATAATTTGCTCTGTTGATTATTTATGCAAGTAAGCTATAGCTAGCTAACTTTAACTAGCGAACTACTAGATTCGTTTATATTTTTATGATCAGATTAATAGGAAGCGCCACTGTGTCTACAAATATTTTATCTTTTTATTGCACTGCCACCACCATTACCGCCTTCATAACTGTGCTAATTACGATTTTGTAAAACTGCTGATTAGAAGTTGTCGAAGCCAACATTTTGTTGATACATTCTTTAAAACTTGCATGTAAACAACTAGCATTCCGAAATTTGCGTATAACTAATCCCGTTTTAATGTTATTCTGCATTTTTGCATGCGTATTTCGCGGAACGAAAACAGATATGGAGTTAGGCTTATCGTCCTGAATATTTTTAGCTAGTGATCACCCAATAATGAAACAGTTATTTTTTTTAATTTTTGTAGCATTTAAATGTAATGTTTTTATTTAGTGCTGCCAATAATGACTCTCAGTCCTCATTTAATCAACCAACACCTTCCCCAATTTCTTATCCAAGTTCTCCGCTTTCTGTTCAAGACCGGAACGTACCTTCACCTCTCTATGATATGCACGCCATGACCTTATTCGGTTCAACAATCAGCCTATTCAATGCACAATGGATGTGCTATTGGTTCGCCATTGCATATGGATCCGATGCCAGTAAGTGTGGTCAGTTTGTCCATCTCTACGTGTATGTCTTTGGTGCATGTTTTTGGGAGGAATGTGGCATCTTTCTACAATATATATATATTATGTCATTCCACTTCTTATTATATAGTATGTGCCCCAATCAACAGAAAGCTTCAACTTTTCATCATCTGGTGTAAGATTATCACACCAAACTCTACATGCCCCTGGACAGGCAATGGCAAAATCAGTTGAACAGAACATTCCTTTAGGAGCACCTTACCAAGAGATGCTTGAAGATTCTTACCAATGATGGAAACGTAAATAGAACTGGAGAGTTTGACGATAATTTTCTTCAAACAAATCAACAGGGTTGATGTTAAGAGATTATTTGGTAATTACTGTCGTGTTCGTAGCATGTGATTGTTATCAGGCAAAACTATTTTCTCATTAAAATAAAAAAACACAATGATTTGAAAGTTTGTATACACACTTGTTATATATGTCCAGTTTTTATCAATATATGCTGAACTTTTCTTCAATGTAAATGCTCATAAAGTTAAGTTTAAATTTATTGCATCTAAAGTAAACTTTCACACAAAAACAGAAATGGAACGGATCGGAACAGACAATTGGATTTCTGTAATTTTGATGGTTGGTGAACTTTACCGTTCCGATCCAAACTGAAAGGTGAAATCATTTAACTTTTCTTGCAACAGGAACGGGAAAAAATAAACAATCAAATTTAAGTATTTTTCTTGTTTCGTTCCGTTTTATTTTGTTGTTGAGTGAAAATTCAGCTTAAGATAGGTTAAACTTTCTAAACAAGGAGTTTTTTCTGTTATTACCATAGTGCAATATTTAACATTACTTTACGTGAAATTTTATATGAACTATGAAACTAATGTGTTTTTAAGTTAATGCACCTGATGAATTAGCATTAGATTTGGCATCTTAAAAGATCCAATCAACATGCTGTAATATGATGGAATTAACCCCAAGTTTTCGTAGCTTCTGCTCCTGTTGATGAAACCATTTGATTTTCAAGTACATTTTTTATTAAATAGTCCTTGGTGCTATGCTATCATATTCAAAATCTGTGGCACCTTTGTTTAAAATTTTGTTCAAAACATTTCCATGTGTTCAAACTTAAAATTAAATATATTTAACCAGTGACCATTTATATAGTGTTGTAGACATTTTGCTATTTTGTCTTTCTCAAACTTTGTGTTTTGGCAAGTATAGAACTTATTTTTTTCTTTTGTCATGTTAACAGGAACGAATAGATGTGCATTGTACTCTTATTTCCTTTGTGCAATGCTTGTAGGAGTCGTTTTAAAGTGTTTAAATTCATAGTTTTCTTCATTCTCTAACCATTTTCAACCACAACAAGTTTGATATTTTTCTTCCTTTAAAACTTCCTCAGTGGCTTTGGAATTAAGATCAATTTTACGAAAATAAAATTACTTCACATGTTTGTAAAAAAAAAATTTCTAATTTTTTGTATGATCTTTTAATTTTTACATGATTTTATATGATTTAGAAATGATGTGTATTAATAGCAAAACCAAATTATATATTTGCTGTTTGATCAACTTTTGTAAATTTTAACATTTTTTTGTGACCTTATTTTTGTCTCATATTTGCATCTTTTATAACTCTCACCTCTATACATTTGCGTTGCCTGAGAATCTGACTTGAAAATTGGTATCTTATGCAAGCTATGTTGTGTGCATACATATAGGATAATCGCTATCAGTTAAGTTATTTTTGTTATTATTATAACTTAATTACAAGCTAGCTGCAGAGTTTATACAAGAAATGTCTTCAGAAAAAAAATGTTTTACCTGACCACTGGTTTTTATATTCAATATGTTCCGTTATATAAATTTGCAATTATTAAAGTGATACATCCTGCTCAAAAATACCACACAGCAACGATGTTAATTTTTTTTTTTTTAATTAAATTATAATAAACAAAATAGGCTTAAACTTTTTTATTTCTCAAAACGTTTTAACAAAGGTATTTGCAACAAGTGAATACCAAAAAAAAAATTTTTTTTAATTGTGAAAGGTAGAAAAAATTATTTAGACATGTGCAAATGTTAAGTTTTATGAGAAGTTGTTTTATGCACGATTTTTTAAAAGCAACTTTTGATTTTGGTCAGATGTCAAGTTGTTTTTTTTTTAGTCAATATCTAGGTCCAAATTTTTAAATGGTTGACTAATTTTATGTAACTAATTTTTCTTAATTATGTAAAAAGGGAAAAGAAGAAAAGACGCCATATTTTTGTAAGTGTGAAGAATATAAAATTTTGGAGTTTTCTTTTCTTGGAGTTTTATTTCTTTTGTTTTAAAAACGTGTCTCTATTTTCGCAACAAATAAATTCTTGTGTTACTCGTGCTTATATTTGTACAAAACTAAAGTTTCCAAATCCATTTTAATTGCTTTTAAACGAGTTGCTTATATAAAAAAATACGTATACAGCTGAATCTTCCTGAAAACCCCTAAATCTTTATGGTTGAATATGTTACTTTATTTCTCATATTTCTAGCATATAAATATTAGTATTGCATATAACAAGAATTGCTAAGAAATGGGTATCTGGAATGATCTACGATCCCTTGGCGAAGATTATCTTTCTAAATTACAAGAGTTGTATATGAAAAGGAATTTTCCATGGGAAGTCAGGGGAAATTTTGCTGATTGGTTCGAAGAACAAAACTGGTAATGTAGTTCATGTTTTACTGCCTTCAATACAAGCTTTGTGTGAGTTCATGCGCAGATTTTTTCATGGCACTCAAGTTCTTTTTAATATTACCAATATTAAGTAAGCGACAAATTTTAGAAGCAATTGCTTGAATTTTTTGAGTGGTTGTTATAGTCGAAACTTTTCAAATTTTTCCGTACTTTGTAAGTTAGTATGCGAAAACGTTTTTGATCTCTGAAAGTAGCTATTGTTGCGAGGAAATTCCGCCAATGCTTTATTGATTGTAGGATTAGGAGGGTGTTATCTAGTCACGAATGTTGATACCCTAGTTTCTGCAGAAAAGTTCATTGCTGAAAATTAAGTTCACAACTGTTCGTTTTTCTGCATATATGTCTCTTGTCTGACGTTACGGCGCGACGTCAATAACACTACTTTAACGTCAATATCTTATATTAAATTAACTAGTCGATTAGTCGATGAAGCCATTATAGTGCACTTAAAACTTTGAGGCCAAATAACTTGGAAACGAGGTGGTGACGTCAATGATTTTTCACCGCGTGGGTAACTAAGGACCACCTAGGACCAATTTGGGTAATTTTCCCAAATCTGGGTCCCCAAATCGGAATGGACGGGTTGATGACGTCATCAAAAAACCTTCAAACCCTAATATCTCTGCAACCGTTTGTCAAAAGTACATGATCCTATACATTTTCTTGATCAGCGTTTCAAGATCTATACGATGAGGGCAACGGGTATACAAATTTCTAAAAAAAATATTTTGGGTTTTGACGGGCCATTGCTGACGTCAGCAAAATTTTAAAACCCTTATATCTCATTAACCGCTCATCAAAAGCACATGATCATATACATTTTCTTGATCAGCGTTTTATGCTCTACATAATAGAGGCAACGTGAAAACAAATTTCCAAGAAAAAATATTTTGTCTCTTGACAGATCCTTGCTGACGTCATCAAAATTTAAATAGCGGTTCTTTTTTACTGTTATCCTGTCTAAGTGGATTTTTCCACGGGCTTTATCGACTAGTCTCTTATAATAATACGGAGAGTGTGTCTGTCTGTAACAGGCAAAGTGGATGTGTTCATTTTCCTTTGATGTTGCCAAAAAATGCATGTCTAATATGTTAAACTTTCTGACGTTACGGCGCGACGAAAATAACACTACTTTAACATCAATATCCTATATTAAATTAATGAAGGCATTACAGTGCACCTAAAACTTTGAGGCCAAATAACTTGGAAACGAGGTGGTGACGTCAATGATATTTCACCGCGTGGGTAACTAGGGACCACCTGGGACCAATTTGGGTAAGTTTCCCAAACCTTGGTCCCCAAATCCGTTTCGGAATGAACGGGTTGATGACGTCATCAAAAAACCTTCAAACCCTAATATCTCTGCAACCGTTTGTCAAAAGTACATGATCCTATACATTTTCTTGATCAGCGTTTCAAGATCTATGCGATGAAGGCAACATGTATACAAATTTCTTTAAATAAATTTTTTCCATATTTGTTCCTTTTTGCTGACGTCAGCAAAATTTTTAAAACCTTATATCTCATTAACCACCCATCAAAAGCACATGATCATATACATTTTCTTGATCAGCAGTTTAAGCTCTACACAATAGAGGCAACGTGAAAACAAGGTTCTAATTTTTTTTTGTGAGGATGGGTTGCTGACGTCATCAAAATTCAAACGACGCTTCTTTTTCATTTTTATCCTGCCTCAGTGGATTTTTCCACGGGCTTTATCGACTAGTCTCTATAATAATACAGAGACTGTGTCTGTCTGTAACAGGCAAAGTGGATGTGTTCATTTTCCTTTGATGTCGCCGAAAAAGTTATGTCTTAAATGTTAAATTTTCAGACGTTACGGCGCGACGTCAATATCATTACTTTTACGTCAATATCTTATATTAAATTAATAAAGCCATTACATTGCACTTAAAACTTTAAGGCCAAATAACTTGGAAACGAGGTGGTGACGTCAGTGATTTTTCACTGCATGGGTAACTAGGGACCACCTGGGACCAATTTGGGCAAGTTTCCCAAACCCGGGTCTTCTAATCCGTTTCGGAATGGATGGGTTTATGACGTCATCAAAAAACCTTTAAACCACCATATTTCCGTAACTGTTTGTCAAAAGTACATGATCCTATACATTTTTTTGATCAGCGTTTCAAGATCTATACGATGAAGGCAACAGGTATATAAATTTCGAAAGAAAATTTTTTTGTACTTTTATTAGGGACTTTGCTGACTTCAGCAAAATTTTTAAACCTTTATATCTTCTTAACCGTTCGTCAATAGCACATGATAATATACATTTTTCTCATCAGCGTTTCAATCTTTGCACATTACAGGAAACGGATAAACTAAATCTCGGCAATTTTTTTTTTGTATCTGCACTGCTGACGTCAGCAAAACATCTAAAACAATCTCTTTTTCCATTGTCCTTCTGCCTAAGTGGATTTCTCCACGGGTCTTATCGACTAGTATAGAATATTACAATACTGTTAGCAATATAGCTATTTTCAACCGGTTAATACGAGAAATCCGTAGCGCTCATTGGATAAAAAGTCTTAACGACGGGCTTTATACAGCACGGTATAACTTTCTACTTCGTAGCAACCATAATCGTAGCTATAAATGTAAACAAGTAACACTGCCAGAGAATCGTAAAAACATACATGCATATAAACTCATAACTCAAAATTTTGCAAAACTATGCTCCTACAAAACAGTTTTTTAAAAAGCTACAAACAACAACAGCTATTTGAACTCTTTTTAACAACGTTCATCAAGTAGCACTTCTAAATAAGTTACCTCAAAAATGTTGAAAATGTTGAAATCATATCACGCACAACCAGCAACAAAAAGACGCAGCGTTTGTTTCGTAGACACTGACGAAGGATAAACTTTCTTAAAGAAGTTAAAAAAAGTCCTATTCGAATGTTTTTTTCTCTCTTTGTCTTTGAAAACTGATCGAACAAACGTTTTCTTAAATCGAACGTTTTCTTTTTTAGCAAAACCTGGTTTTTGCGCAAGAAAATCTTTGAAAATAGTCCTGGTTTTCACACAACAATCAAGCAAACTTTTGGAAAATAGCTATCAGTTAATAAATACAATATTAACTGTTTTATCTATCTCTTCCGAGAAATATTACCCTCGGTCAGTGTATTGACCTCGCAAGCTCGGTCTATACCTTTGACCTCAGATAATATTTCTAGGTATAGATAAACAAAACAGTTTATATTGTATTAATATAGATTTTTTAATTATCAACAGTCAATAAGAGAGAGACAATTACATATATAACAGCCAATAATCTGAAAATATTAATTAACAAATTTGAGAATAATTTGCTCTGTTGATTATTTATGCAAGTAAGCTATAGCTAGCTAACTTTAACTAGCGAACTACTAGATTCGTTTATATTTTTATGATCAGATTAATAGGAAGCGCCACTGTGTCTACAAATATTTTATCTTTTTTATTGCACTGCCACCACCATTACCGCCTTCATAACTGTGCTAATTACGATTTTGTAAAACTGCTGATTAGAAGTTGTCGAAGCCAACATTTTGTTGATACATTCTTTAAAACTTGCATGTAAACAACTAGCATTCCGAAATTTGCGTATAACTAATCCCGTTTTAATGTTATTCTGCATTTTTGCATGCGTATTTCGCGGAACGAAAACAGATATGGAGTTAGGCTTATCGTCCTGAATATTTTTAGCTAGTGATCACCCAATAATGAAACAGTTATTTTTTTAATTTTTGTAGCATTTAAATGTAATGTTTTTATTTAGTGCTGCCAATAATGACTCTCAGTCCTCATTTAATCAACCAACACCTTCCCCAATTTCTTATCCAAGTTCTCCGCTTTCTGTTCAAGACCGGAACGTACCTTCACCTCTCTATGATATGCACGCCATGACTTATTCGGTTCAACAATCAGCCTATTCAATGCACAATGGATGTGCTATTGGTTCGCCATTGCATATGGATCCGATGCCAGTAAGTGTGGTCAGTTTGTCCATCTCTACGTGTATGTCTTTGGTGCATGTTTTTGGGAGGAATGTGGGCATCTTTCTACAATATATATATATTATGTCATTCCACTTCTTATTATATAGTATGTGCCCCAATCAACAGAAAGCTTCAACTTTTCATCATCTGGTGTAAGATTATCACACCAAACTCTACATGCGCCCTGGAACAGGCAATGGCAAAAATCAGTTGAACAGAAACATTCCCCTTTAGGAGCCCTTCCAAGAGATGCTTTGCAAGATCTTACCCAATGAATGGGAAACGTAAAATACGAACTGGAGAGTTTTGACGATAAATTTTTTCAAACAAATCAACCAGGGTTGAATGTTAAGAGATTATTATGGTAATACTGGTCGCTGTTCGGTTAGGCATCGTGATTTGTTATCAGGCAAAACTATTTTCTCATTAAAATAAAAAACACAATGATTTGAAAGTTTGTATACACACTTGTTATATATGTCCAGTTTTTATCAATATATGCTGAACTTTTCTTCAATGTAATGCCATAAAGTTAAGTTTAAATTTATTTGCAATCTAAAGGTAAACTTTACACAAAAACGAAATGGAACGGATCGGAACAGACAATTGAGATTTCTGTAATTTTGATGGTTGGTGAACTTTACCGTTCCGATCCAAACTGAAAGGTGAAATCATTTAACTTTTCTGCAACCAGGAACGGGAAAAAATAAAACAATCAAATTTAAGTATTTTTCTTGTTTCGTTCCGTTTATTTTGTTGTTGAGTGGAAAATTCAGCTTAAGATAGGTTAAACTTTCTAAACAAGGAGTTTTTTCTGTTATTACCATAGTGCAATATTTAACATTACTTTACGTAGAAATTTTATATGAACTATGAAACTAATGTGTTTTTAAGTTATGCACCTGATGAATTAGCATTAGATTTGGCATCTTAAAAGATCCAATCAACATGCTGTAATATGATGGAATTAACCCCAAGTTTTCGTAGCTTCTGCTCCTGTTGATGAAACCATTTGATTTTCCAAGTACATTTTTTATTAAATAGTCCTTGGTGCTATGCTATCATATTCAAAATCTGTGGCACCTTTGTTTAAAATTTTGTTCAAAACATTTCCATGTGTTCAACTTAAAATTAAATTATATTTAACCAGTGACCACCTAGATCATTTTTAAGGTCAATAAAGCTGAAATTGAATTTCAGGAAAGTGTAATTATAAAGTTATCCATTGATTTTGGGCTTGTGTATTATTAGTGTTGTAGCATTTTGTCTTTCAAACTTTGTGTTTTGGCAAGGTATAGAACTTATTTTTTCTTTTGTCATGTTAACAGGAACGAAATAGATGTGCATTGTACTCTTATTTCCTTTGTGCAATGCTTGTAGGAGTCGTTTTAAAGTGTTTAAATTCATAGTTTTCCTTCATTCTCTAACTATTTTCAACCACAACAAGTTTGATATTTTTCTTCCTTTAAAACTTCCTCAGTGGCTTTGGAATTAAGATCAATTTTACGAAAATAAAATTACTTCACATGTTTGTAAAAAAAAAAAATTTCTAAATTTTTTGTATGATCTTTTAATTTTTACATGATTTTATATGATTTAGAAATGATGTGTATTAATAGCAAAACCAATTATATATTTGCTGTGTTGATCAACTTTTGTAAATTTTAACATTTTTTTGTGACCTTATTTTTGTCTCATAATTGCATCTTTTATAACTCTCACCTCTATACATTTGCGTTGCCTGAGAATCTGACTTGAAAATTGGTATCTTTATGCAAGCTATGTTGTGTGCATACATATAGGCATAATCGCTATCAGTTAAGTTATTTTTGTTATTATTATAACTTAATTACAAGCTAGCTGACAGAGTTTATACAAGAAATGTTCTTCAGAAAAAAAAATGTTTTACCTGACCACTGGTTTTTTATATTCAATATGTTCCGTTATTATAAATTTGCAATTATTAAAGTGATACATCCTGCTCAAAATACCACACAGCAACGATGTTAATTTTTTTTTTTTTAATTAAATTATAATAAACAAATAGGCTTAAACTTTTTTATTTCTCAAAACGTTTTAACAAAGGTATTTGCAACAAGTGAATACCAAAAAAAAAATTTTTTTTAATTGTGAAAGGTAGAAAAAATTATTTAGACATGTGCAAATGTTAAGTTTTATGAGAAGTTGTTTTATGCACGATTTTTTAAAAGCAACTTTTGATTTTGGTCAGATGTCAAGTTGTTTTTTTTTAGTCAATATCTAGGTCCCAAAGTTTTTAAATGGTTGACTAATTTTATGTAACTAATTTTCTTAATCTATGTAAAAAGGGAAGAGAAGAAAAGACGCCATATTTTTGTAAGTGTGAAGAATATAAATTTTGGAGTTTTCTTTTCTTGGAGTTTTATTTCTTTTGTTTTAAAAACGTGTCTCTATTTTCGCAACAAATAAATTCTTGTGTTACTCGTGCTTTATATTTGTACAAAACTAAAGTTTCCAAATCCATTTTAATTGCTTTTAAACGAGTTGCTTATATAAAAAATACGTATACAGCTGAATCTTCCTGAAAAACCCCTAAATCTTTATGGTTGAATATGTTACTTTTATTTCTCATATTTCTAGCATATAAATATTAGTATTGCATATAACAAGAATTGCTAAGAAATGGGTATCTGGAATGATCTACGATCCCTTGGCGAAGATTATCTTTCTAAATTACAAGAGTTGTATATGAAAAGGAATTTTCCATGGGAAGTCAGGGGAAATTTTGCTGATTGGTTCGAAGAACAAAACTGGTAATGTAGTTCATGTTTTACTGCCTTCAATACAAGCTTTGTGTGAGTTCATGCGCAGATTTTTTCATGGCACTCAAGTTCTTTTTAATATTACCACAATATTAAGTAAGCGACAAATTTTAGAAGCAATTGCTTGAATTTATTTGAGTGGTTGTTATTAGTCGAAAACTTTTGCAAATTTTTCCGTACTTTGTAAGTTAGTATAAGCGAAAACGTTTTTGATCTCTGAAAGTAGCTATTGTTGGCGAGGGAAATTCCGCCAATGCTTTATTGATTGTAGGATTAGGAGGGTGTTATCTAGTGAATGTTGATACCCTAGTTTCTGCAAAAAAGTTCATTGCTGAAAATTAAGTTCACAACTGTTCTTTTTCTGCATATATGTCTCTTGTTACCTCTACTCACTATTTCTTTTGTTTTACCCATCTAAGTTGTTCTTCTAAGCAGGTACATAGCCGGCGAATTTGTAATTAATTAATAATGTAATTAATTGTAAACTCGTTGTTGTTACCGCAGTGTATCTGTTCTTGCAAATAGCTAACAACTTTTATTAGCAACTGGTAAAATCTACATTTTATCATGGTACCTGATAATTGAGACTCTATCTAATGTCACTACTAGATGTTAATCCAAACTGCAGTACATCAATGTCTGATCCTTTCCTCCTAATTTCCTCATATCTTTCAGCAGTTTAATTCTTTTTTAATTGGTGGATTCACCTCCATTCTTCAAACAAAATTACAATCATACTTGTCCTTTTCTTTCTGTTGGAATTGCTTTCTTATCGACGATTCTACTGAAGTATAAAATATTTTCATATAACAAATCTTCTTTATTCACAAAAAATGTATTGTCCTGATTTTTTGTTGCCAGATTCTAGAAAGTTTGAACCTCTTATAATGCGAATATTGTGCCTCTTATAATGTCAAATATAATCAGAAAAAATAGTTTTTCCATTACTGTTAATGATGGTAGCAAGTGATTTTGTTTCATTAGACAATGCAAATAAAAGTTTTCTCCTGGCTCTTACTTCCCCCTGTACCCACCTGGACACTGTTCATGCTTATGTGTTTTATGAATACTCCCCAAAGTGACATATTTTTATACAATAATAATGTCTGTGCGAATGAAATTGAAACTCTGAAAGATTCCTTTTTTGTTTTCCAAGGAATTTTGATGAAAAAAGTCACACCAATGTAATGCGAACACAGGAGCTTCTTGATACCTTGCGGAAAAAGCTAGATGATCTATGCGCAAAGGTAAATTCTTTTAATTATATTCCTCGTTGACTGTAAGTCCGTACTTTTGTAAAACGTATTATTGCAATTTGCCCTGTGCAGTACCTAATTTACGAATAGGGGCAAAAAGCGCAAAAATGAGTTCCGCGAAAATATATCTACCTAAAATTTCTTTCCTATACTGAGCTTCTTTTAAATATTGATAAAATTAAACACAACATTTATTATGTGCGAGCTTATGCTGACTTCGACAATTTTAGTACGGTTTGGGTTTTGGATCTAACCAAATTTGCAAGTCTATTGTAAACTTGAGTTCAATAGGTGTGTATTTAATACAGAACGAGTGTGGGCTATTCCTTTTGAGTACTACCTTTAAGATGTCAGGGGTATATCATGTAAACAGTGCATGTAACACTGATATAAATGCTGCCTGATAATACATTTGTACAGGATTATAGTTTGGTGTTATTTAAAACTTTTAAAAATGATATTTCCCGAAGAATAATGCAAAAATAGCATATTAAATTTGAACGATATTTAAAAAAGTTTTTTTTTGACAGTAGAATGGTCTTTAAAAGTAAGAAAAATGTTATCTGCTACTAAAAAAACTAAATATAATTTTTGAATTTTTCTATAAGAGGCTAAAGATTTTTTATTGACAGTTAATGATTTGTTGGATATGGAATTGACAGAGAGCCTAAAAATAGCACTAAAAACCACCCAAAGGAAGTTATTTTTACCAAATATGCCACCAGAAATTATCCCTGAGAATACACCTCTAAGTTGATATATTTTTAAGAATTATTTACTTAGCTAAGAATAAACATCAAAATTACAAAGATGTTGATGGTGTATATTTGCACCTTTTTCAAGAACTTTCTTCTTTTAAATAAATATAAATTCGAATGGTAATGTTTTGTAGATAGAATAAAATTAATCGGATATTGTCCGTAGCCGAAAATTCTTAAATCTTTCGCATCTTGCATTAAAAAGTCTGTAAATTTAAAATTGACAGAGTGGAAACTTTATTATTTTAGCTTCAAGCTCAAGGTCTAAAATCATTTTTTTTTTACTTTGCACTTGCTAAACATGCCGCGCTGTGGACTGAAACACGAACTTCATGATTACCAGGCAAAATCCAAAACCACCTAGCCACACGCCCATGATAATCTTGTAAATAGCCATGTCTTATTTTAGCCTCACGATGATCTAATGAATCAGATGAGACTGTACGATATAAGAAAACAATTTGTAGTAAGTGTTTTTGATTTTGTTTTTATCTCTACCAACGCTGAAGCAGTTCAAAATTGCTCTGGGCGAGAGTGTAGCAACTTTTCAGTTTACAAGATTGTATTGTAGGATACTTATGGTGGAAAACCAGAACTGTTTGTGGCGACTGTTCGTGAGATTCTGAATGAAGAGCAGCAACTTCTTGCTTTGAAATCAATGGTAGGTATTTACATTCACTTCGAGTTTATCAGTTGATGAATTAGAACGGGTTGTGGGTATTATGTGTTTTTTAGAGCGAGATAATCACTAAATTTGACATTAAAAAGTGCAACGGTGTGAATCCTCATTTATTATACTGTGTTCTTTACCATTTTGTCAATGTTTTCCCATTAAATGGAGTTGAAATTATTGGTTCTCTGCGTGGTATATTTAAGAGGCTTGATCATACATATTTTATTGCCTTGGACCATTCCTAATTATTTTTCAAGGTTCCTGTGTATGTTAATTTTTTGTTTACGAACTGTCAACTGTAAAAATGGCCACCATGTCTCCCTGTAAGACAAGGAGATCACGTGAATATTTAGTGTAGGATAGAAAAAGTAAAGCCGATTTTACCCTTTGGATATTCTTTCAATTTCTAAGTCAATCCTGAAACTAGGGAAATTTGTGTTTAAAACTCTGTGTATTTAGAGCTCAGTGACATTGACTCCAGTAAACAATGTATTGATTGATCAAGTGCTTCCGCCACCACCTGCTATTCAACCGGATATTCGACAAACATTGCATGAGTTAAAAAGTCGAGTCATGGTAAAAAAATTTGTTCTCTAATAAAATGACGATAAACTTTTCAGGGGTTTTAAACTTTTTAACTGTGTGTGTTGTTTCCTAGGACCTTGATAGTTATATAAAGGAATATCGAAACCGCCAGGAAGACTTTATCTTGCAGTATCAAGATGTGTGCAAAGTAGAAAGTAAAGCCCTTTTTTCTTGCTGATTTTTAAGTGTACTGTGGCCCGATAACATGAAGTCATACTTAGAACTTTAAGAACCATGTGAAATATGTCTTGCTGTTATTTGTAGTCACGTATTAAAGTTTAGTTTAAAACCTGTCGCAAAAGGTCTGTCCATAGATTTGTGAATTGTTTTGGCCTACCTTTTAGCCGTTGGTGTTGTTGGTAAACAAGGCGTATATCATAACAAGATGTTAACTGTTCTTTTTTTTATTTGTTTTTTTTTTTATCGCGCAATTTCATCCATACCAAGAAAAAGCCTTCGTTTTAAATTCATAGTTTTTTTTGTCCCACTGAATCAGGTAATTTTTAAAACACAATTGTAAAATTCATAACATCCTTTAAAATATTTATTTTTCCAATTCGCGAAAACTAGTACCTGGAAAATGTAATTTTTTTTTAAACGCGAAATTTAGTACCATTAAGATTTTGCTAGTTAAAAGTTGTTAATTGCGGCAATAGTCAATGAAAATGTTTTCACTTTTTAAAGTACTGAATTATATATTTGTATCAATGTCGTTTGTTTAATATCCTTTTCTTGTTTCAGATGACATCCAACAGTCAAAGAACCAAGCTTTGACAGCCCAACGAGAACAACAGGTAAAAAGCTGTTATAAAACGTTATTTCTAAATACACTTTAGACGTGCACTCTGAATGTATGTTTACCACGAGCTAAAAGAAATCGTGTCATCTCCTTTTTAAGTATATAGATTGGTTGTTTATAAATTTATGTGAGTGTTGCAACAAATTGTCTGCATTATTTTAAATGTTTATCTGCTTTTTTTATATTCTATTTGAATCTGAATGTTGTTAGCTTCCGATGACCATGTTTGACAAGAACGCTTTCGTCTTTTTTAAACATGTTCTATAGAGTAGCTGAAGGGGCGTCTAAAATGTACGATATCAGTGATTTCGTAGCAAATTTTGTTTATATTTATAAACAACTAATCGTTGATCTCCTGTTGTTTATTCTTTATAAGCAAGCCCCTTGAGAAGCTCTTGAAAAAATAAAACAAAAATTAGTAACAGTAATGACACTTTCTGTTATCACCAAGAACAAACTGGTGAAAATGATGCCATCAATGCAATGATGAATGCAGTAAATGAATAATTTACTGTCGGTTTAGCAGATTTGAGACCTTTTTACCTTCTTTTCTTTTGATTTCTTTCAGACGCAGATGATGTTGAAAAGAAAACAGGAGATTGAAAGCGTCTTACGTGGGAAAGCAGAACAGCTTTTAAAAGATAGAGAGGTATAAATATCGACATGAATAAAGCACCGCAAAGGTGATGTTTTCAAGCATCGAAAATGTACAAGGGAAATCTCTCGCCATGGCTTTTCGTGACAGTAATTCCAAGACACCTAGACTTTTTTTACAAATAAAGGGCAGCATACCGAAAATTTTAGGAAATATCGCTAATTTTAAGCTTACAAAGTTTGAACTAGTCAAGAAATTTTGTCAAGAACAAGCCAGTAAAATAAACAGATTTGTTGGTTGGTGTTGTTTTTAAGTTTTTTTGAAAAAGAGAGTAAATTGAAGTAGAGCTACCTTGTGCATTGCTACCATGGTGTCTGGCATAATTCGTTCCGCGGTCCTCAAAACTGGGAGCCGCAGAGAAACCCACTACAGTACGTGCGGTAGTATGTTAGCGACACACGCTGGTGGCGGTTTAAGTTTGAAGCTTTATCATGGCACATTTGTGTGTCAATTCTCTACTGAGAATAGCTCACCCCGATCGGGCCTCCTATCATAAATATATAGGTATTTACAATCTTTTCAGAACATCATTACTAATCTGATAAACATTCAACAACAAATCGAAGTGGTTGGATCTCGTATCGTGGAAGAATTGCTAAGATGGAGGATGATGCAACAAAAGTCGTTAAGTGGTGCTCCCAAGCCTGGTGCATTGGATGAGATTCAGGAATGGTAATGCTAAGCATATTTCAAAAGTTACATCCCAAACATAAAAAGAAGTCAAGTTCTAAAGGTTAAGAATATATTAAAAGCTAAGAAAAAACTTTTATTTTGCCACTGTAGGTGTTACTAATCCCTCCAACAAAGGGAATCTTCGTTGAAAGATGTTGCACTCTCTCTATTAATAAACTATACTAGTTGTACAACTGTGGAAAAATTCACGGGTTCACTCGTCAGCAAAATGAATTACCTGCAGGCGATCCGATGTAAGCTGTACGCAGCCATTTTAAATAGACAGATTACGGGTATTAATATCAGAGATTATAAAATGGCTAATTAAATTGTTTTATGTCATCAAAATATTTTATTTTAATGAAATCAAAATACTCGACTTTTTGCTTTTATCACAGTACCAAAATTCGACGCTGGTCATACTCTTATCTTTTTATTGTTCTAAATAATAAACCTATTGTGGTGTTTAATCTGAAACCTCACCCTGATGTTCAGTTCAGACATTCTTAAATTTAAAATATTTTCTTTGCAGGTTTGAAAATTTGACAGACATCTTGTGGCATTTTTATTCATTAGCTGCCCAGGTGAGTAGGTGCAAAAATATATATTTTAAAGGGGATTCTGAGAGTGGTAGAATTTTTTTTTTTCTTTTTACATTTTTCTGTTATATTTGTTTATCATAATTATTACCGCTCATTATATTTTTAGTACAAACTGCTTTTTGATACCCTTCCTATCACGAAATATGGCATTGAAAAAGAGCAAATCGAAAAATTGCTGAAAGATGTTGTAACCAATCTCACAACACTTATCATGAGGTATGCATTTGGTTTCTTCATTCAGTAAAGTTAAATTGGTAAAATGTAACCTCCATTGTGTTCCATTATTGACGTATTTCAACAATACGGAAATAATGCTTAAGCCAGTACCTTTCGCGATGTTGTTTAAAAGTGTATTTTTAAGCAAATTTGTATTTTCTTTTCTCTCCGTTGTAGATCCTTCATTGTGGACAAACAGCCTCCACAAGTTCTTAAAACACAAACTAAGTTTCAAGCTTCTGTAAGGTAAAACGAATTCTTCCTGATAACTTAGTTTTTTAATTCTTTTGCTCAACTAATTTTATCTTTAACTGTAGATTACTTGTTGGCTCAAAGCTAAATTTGCAGATGAATTGTCCAGAAGTGACTGTATCTATTTTAAGGTATTAAATATTCTCCTTTTTTTATAAAAACTGCTATACAACTTGTTCGTTGTAGTTGTCGTCGTTTTCGTTGCTGTTGTTGTTGGTCATATTTTCTTGTTTCTGTTTCAGCGAAAAGCAGTGCAAAGATTTAGTGCAAGGCAAAAAACTCGAGTACGTTAAGAATTTATTTATTATATTATATTATTATTGTTGCTGTTATTATTTGTTGCCCTCTCTTGGTGATATCTGGCCAATTTTAAGGTCGTCGTAAAAACTACTTTTTTTTTGACGTGAAATTCTAGAATTTTCAAGATGTTTTCTTTTTTTATGTTCGTAGAGAGATTGGAACTTGTGGTGATATATTAAATGAAAAATGTGTAAGTACAACTTTAATGTATAGTTACTACCAATAATTGATGATTGGTCATTCTTACCTTTTGGCAATCCAATGACATTCTCATTACTCTAATATTCCAGACGTTTAAATCATAGATTTATTGCTCTTAGAAATACAACGTAAAATATGTTGAAATTACGTAGAAATCGCTGCTCGTTTAAATATGTGCCAATCAAGATGGGTTTCTGTTAGGTGTAATCCTCTGAATAAACAAAGGAATATTATTCATATTTCATACTGATGTCTTATAAATTGCGGAATATTTTAGGTTATGGAACACAATAAAGACAGAACGACTTTGCAAGCTGAATTTAAAAACCTGGTAAAGTTGTACTCTTTAAAAACTTTTCACTTTATTTACTGTTGTTTTTTTGGTATCTTATATTGTATTTTTACATTCTGTGTGTTTGTAGCTAAGGCGCTTTTCAACACAGGTGTTTGTACAATATACTTTCCATGATAGCAATGTTGCAGCAGCATTTGTAGGGTTATCGCAATTCGTGAGAATCTCCGTGACTATGAATAAATTCGTACACATCAGCTGCCACACAATGTATTTCACACTTGTTTTTCTCTTTTCTTTTCTAGCAACTGAAAAAGATAAAAAGGCAAGACAGAAAAGGTCAAGAGGTCTGTGTTTTAGTTTCATAATCCGTATGGATCATTGAAAAATATATTTAATACTATTACTAATATTTACTGTAAGCTTGTATTTTTACTTGAAAGAAAGTCTCCGAACGTCAAATTAGACGAGTTATCTGTTTACCAGGATTTAGTTGTTGTTAATTATCCCTCTAGTTAAAATCAGTTTCAATTTTGATGAAGTGAATTAAAATTATATTGCATGTTACTGTTCATTCTTTTTCAGTCTGTGCTGGAGGCTAAAAGTGCTTTGGTATTTTCTGCCAAACTTAATATCAGTGGGGATGAATTACCTGTTCTGGTATGAATTTCTGTAGTACTGTTATTTTAACTTGCTTCCTGATGGTCAAATTACTGGTGGGAAAATAAAATTTGTTGCTTGGATTCTGCACAAACCTTTGGTGTTATACATTCCACAATTTATTATACCTATAGTGCATGTCTGTTCCTGTTGTTGTTGTTGTCCATGGCAACCAAGGTCCAAACTCCGAGGCTACTATCATTTGGGACAACATGTTTTCAAGCCCTGTAAGTTGGACGCCTATTTTTATCTTTACTTTTTCCTCTACCTATGAAACGTAACATCTGGCATTGGTGTTTTCTTGCCAACACCATTTTAATAACTCTTCTCTTTTGTGAAGAAAATAGATTTCAGATTCTAACAAGGCAATGTGCATGAGTTTGTTTGGCAAACTACAGCAGTATAAGAACTTATGGAACGTTAATTTAACTATTTGAAGGCAAATCGCTAACTTGACTTGGTTACACTTTTTGGGGGAGCTCTAATAAGGCGGGAATAGGCGGAGGGTAGTTGGTTGATTGTTTGATAGCTCACTAGGATACAATTGAGACTAAATAAATCGGAATGACGTCACCCAAATTAAAAATGACGTCATCATATTTTCTACACGTAAAAAAATACTAAAATAGTGGAAGTAATCTTTGAAATAAAAAGTTTACAAACTAAAATGTATACTTTAGAAATGGCAATAAGGGTTATGACTTGAAAAAAAGTCTTTTTCCCCCCAGCCCACCCAGTTTATCAATGAGTCATCGTGGCAACAGGCACAGTCAACAGTCATACCAAATATTGTTTGTGTCGAAGCTAACTAAAAATGATTAAAAGTCATTAAATTTTCACATCTGAAATGGTACACTTTAAAAGTTTTTGAAATAAATGTTGTTTTCTTCGAACAACAGTATGTCTGTGGCGAATTGCTGAAGCTTTCAGGGAAACCCGGCAAACATTGAATATCAAGTCTGCTGTTGTATGGGAAATATTGTTCAATGGTTCCCACTTCGAGAATCACATTTTTGGGAGTTATCGAGTGGAAATTTTATGTTTGTGTTTAACTGTACTTTTCTTAAATACTTAGTGTGAATCAAGCTCCTGCCCGGAGCGTCTTTTCCGTATTTTCAACGAGAAAACGAGGTTGGGTGTTAACGTTTATTTTTGGTTTTCCAATCTGTTCAATTAAGTTTGTAAGCTTGCTAAAACTGTGCTTTGCTAAAAAACCCAACGAAAAATAATCTAGTCTCTAAACCAGCCTACATTCAACTTGATATTAAATGTTAATTATTAGGTTAACCAATCATTTAAAGTCTCCTGATTTAGGCCTAACAATTCTTGATCGCCTTATATCTCAATTCCTCTCTGTACTGATTATGACTGCTAAAAAAAACAAAAATGTCTTTTTTTCTTTCATCATTGCATCTAACATGGTAACAACTTGGCACCCAAGATCTTGTCTGTGTAGACCATTAATTGCACAAAACTGGTCTTCTCTTATGTTTTGTATTATCTCTAATGTGGCTACATAATGGCGTAGAAAATTATACAGGGAAGGTAATTTGCGACGATCTAGGGACAATAAAATGCCAAATTTCTCGCTCTGACAGCCATGGTCTCAGGGAGCCACGATATAAGCGAACCTATAGTGTGATCTATCCCACTTTTAGAGTTCGTTGCGTTGTACCTGTTTGTTACACTGTTTGTATATCGTCGTTAGGCATTCAAAACGGAGATCTCTCCTACTCGACCGATTACTGCTCTATGGTCAAAATAAGACGCTATTTTATCATGTTTTCGTTTCATTTTCGTAGGATCGAGAGCCCTTTGACGTTCCCGAGGAAAGTCGCGTGGAAAGAAATGTCAGTTCGCTCTGAACGCACGATGGATGATGACTACCGAACATGAATTACACTATGATCACCTACTGTATTTAAGGGAGAAAATTTCCTCAAATGTAATAGGTAAGCTTTGCTATAAACCCATTGATACAACTCCGTTCTGTTATTCATTCACGCGTGATTTCGTTGGTTTACTTGTATTTTTTTTCTAAACCCTTCTCACATAAGATTAATTAGAAACTTATTTTAATTACATGTTTCCCAACAACAGCAGTTAACCTAGGTAATCCTGATTTTATTAATTCTGTTATAACGTTTTTGCTGTTTTTCTTTAAATACTTGCACACGGAGACATGTTTTTCTATCCGTCTTTTAAAAGAGTCGCACCAACACGCGTCATCACGCCTGGCTGAGTATTTCTTGTGAAGTAACTGAATGATACCTCTTTTTTAAGATCATGACCATATCACGTCGGAAAGCAAAGTACCGTGGGCTTTATTTAACAAAGTGAGTGTTTGCTTACTTTCTCTGTTAATTATCTATCTTTAAAATGTTTTATAGAACTTTTTTGAATTTTAAAAAGTTTGTGCGTAGCAGTGTGACCTGCATCTTGAGAAACTGAAAACTACATGTTTTAGATAAATCCACTGTCTACCGAGATTGACTGTCTACCTAGCTTGAGCTTTAACTGAGACTTAAATCTGATTATATATTTTTTATAAGAATATCTGTGTTTGGTGTCAGGTTGGATACCGTAATGATCCGAACAAGCGCCCTGGGCGCTTATTAAATTTTTGGATTTTTTGCATGGGCGTTTAATCGAGGGGGGCGCTTAAAAAATGCTGAGCGCTTATAAATTTTTTCTAATTTTGTACAAATTAAAGACAACAGTAATTTTCAATTTTGTTTTTTTTACCTGAAAAATAAAACTGAACAAAAGATGTAACAAAATGAAGTTTCGTCTTTCTAGGGTTTTTAGTTTTGCTTTTTATACAACATCTTCCTCATCTTCCTCATCGTCAGATAAATAAATAAGCACCCAGTTTCTCAAGGTAGTTTTCGATTAAGCGCCCCCTTTTATTCGGAGGGCGCTGATTCGAGGGGACGCTTAATAAGTGCTGGGCGCTTATTGAACTTTGAGGAAATTACCTGGGCGCTTATTCGAGGGGGGCGCTTAAAAAATGCTGGGCGCTTAATCGGATCATTACGGTATGTTTATTTTAAATTTCGATTAGTAATTTTTGTTCACCATGAGTTTATTTACTATTTAGGAGCCTTTAAAAGGTCGTACATTTACTTTTTGGGAATGGTTTCACGGAGCAATTGAAGTGGTGAGAAAAAATCTGAGAGATCATTGGAAGGATCAGTAAGAACGTTATTTCTTGTTTTCTCTACGTGCTTGTTGTCTTCTTGCAGCATTGCCATTTTAAGAGAAGGTTAAACGCAGGGCGGTCACTACTCCTCAAAACTTTTTAGAAATATTTTTTTTTTCAATACCTATTGAATGCTCCTGGAAAAGTCCTAGAATTTAATTTTTTGACAGTGAATGCTCAGCCTGAAACGATTGTCCGACTTTTACGTTGCGCCTCACTCCACTGCCATGTCTTTTTTTTCTTTAGATGTCTAGAATTTATGTCGCGTCAAAACCGCACATGCTAAGCTATTAGAGAAACCTCCTGGCACTTTCTTGATCCGCTTCAGTGATGGTGAACTTGGTGCTGTCACGATCGCTTGGTGTTGTGAAAGAAACGGTTAGTAGAGTTGGAAATTTGATAAGATCTCGAGAACATCAGATTTACTGCCACAAAGACTTTTTCTATTCTTATTTTAAAAGAAACGAAATGATTTTGTGCGCCTTCAAAATTCATACAAATTTTAACATGGATAAAATTTGGCACAATTACGATTTTGGTCTGAAATCGCCATATACGCCAATATTTATTTTACCTTACTATCGCCGAATGTAAGATTCTTTTCTGTCGTTGCCAAAAGTAGAGTTACACTTGAGACAGTTGTGCGATGTTAATAAAAATATTCCGTTTTTCAAAAATTGTTTTGTGTATCATAGATGAAAATATTTTAAAAATCTACTTACAATATTAATAAAATATTCTTTAAGATGAAGAACAAAATCTTTTCAACCCTAACAACTAATTATAGTTTTGTTTAAAAGTTTATATTGGCCTAATACATCTTTAAAAGTTTTTTTGTCCTATCGGCCAAATAAAATTTCAGGGTTTTGTTTCTAGTTTTCACGTAGAAATTTCAAAATATTATATAATGCAAATAAAAAATTCAGCTAAATAAATTATACCAACTTTAAATTCAGATTTTTTTCTACCTCGCCAATTTAAATACATGTCGAAAAATCATTTTACCCCATCGCCAGATTAAATCTGCGCCTAAGTTTATACCAATAAGGTCGTTGCTTCACAGGTCATTAGTTGGCCGGCTATTAATTTTTGGTGTTTTTATAACATTAAGGATATTGTGTCGTATTTTTCCAAACTCATTTGTGAAATATGTAATGGGATGGCTGGCTAGCTGTGTGATGGCTAGCTGGCTGTGTTGGAATTAGAAAGAACGCTATAATCGCAGAAAAAGACACTCTTTTCTCTTTTTTTGGTTTAGGCCGAAGAGACATCTGGTATTTGCAACCATGGAGTACGAAAGATTTCACTATTAGAGGCTTAGCTGATAGGTTAGCTTGAACGTTCGTTAATTAATACCGATGAGTATTTTAAGCTTAAGAAATTTGATGTAGGAATTATTAGCACGCAGTTCAATATTTATTGTAAATGTAATGCTCATTAGACTCAGCTCGACTCGACCCGTTCAAGCGAACGTTCACTTGCTTGCCTTGCTCGCTCGCTCTGTTTGTTCGTTTATTTTAATATTTATCTATTTATTTCAACATTTATTCCACAAGGATATTCGATATACCCGAACTCACCCATTTATTTCCCGATATCCCGAAGGAGCGAGCATTTGGCAGGTTCCGCTCGATTGAAGGTAAGTTAAGAGAATACATTTTAGCACACTGGAAATTTAACTATTCTATTACCAGGTGTAAAAGTTTTGTGAACAAGTTTTGCACAGGAATGACTGAAAAACAAATCCATACGTTGCATTTTTCTTTATTTCAATTCCATAATCCTGTACAAAATTTGTTGAGGCAAACCAGAAGATTTAAAAAAATAAGTCACAGTCCAACAACTCGCCCTCCGCTTGCCTCGTTAAATGTTATGTTAAAAAAGATGCTTTCACTGAATTTGGTCACTAACATAGGTGGTTAATTTTAACCGACATTCTCTTAGTTGATGTCCATCCTTTTACATATTACTGCAAAATCACACAGACTTAAAACTGTTAAATGCTTGATTTTTTCTCAACACAGTTTGTCCAGTATTTCAACTTGTCTCTCCAATAAATTGAGAAGTCAATCATTGATTGGTTTGTTACGTGGAATGTTTTTGTTTAGTTCCAACGAATCCTGATACCTTCTCTGGTGGTTATGTCGGTGCCGGCATTATTGCTCGCATGTAAGTTACGGCAGATCGTTGGAGTTAATGCATAAAACGCCTGTAGATTCTTACTAGTATTGTGATGTTCTTTTTTTCTAGTCTTCCATCTATTAATTCTATGAACCAATTCGCAAATTCGCCTCAGCCAGTGACACCAAGCAATCAAATGGTACGTGGGTTAAGCTCTATCATCTATCTATTAGTGTGTTTCTGTAAACATCAATTAGACTTGCCAGCGATACAAATCAGATATGCGAATAATTTGTCAGAGTAAAAATGGCACAAAGAAGAAAGTTGAACGCTTACGCCAATGGTCATAACAAGGGATAGTTGATCGCAAAAATAAAAGGTGCGCGCGACCATTTTGAACAGAATGTAACTATTATTATGGAGATATTCGATAATATTTCACGCCGTTCGCCTAAATTAGTACCCGCCCGCGAAATGTAATTTTTTCGACTCGTCAAAATTTATACCAAGGTAGTACAACAGCGTATTATTTTGCATTGCGCAAGAAAGTTGTTATAAGGTAAACAGAAAAACGGAGTAGGAACCGTGCCGTTTGTTTATACGTCATTCAGTTTGAGCTGTCACCGCGCATATATAAGTTTATATCAGTACAAAAACATCTTTGTTTCGCTTTGCAGGAAATAAACGCTATGGGACCTGTTTCTTCTCCACATGAACCTATTCCATACTCGCCTCCGCCTGTAATACCCCCGATAGGAAACCAAGGACTTTCACAGTCAGCCGAGTTACTATTTGATGAAAATGACACGAACTACCAAAGAATGTTTGAAGATGTGACAAACAGGGATCCGGTGTCTAATGTGGAAACCTTCACACACTACCTGTTGCAAAATAACTGATTTGTCGACTCGCGCCAGCAGTAACATATTTTGTCATCATGCTGAATTACTCATTCATACCATTTTTTTTTTTTGTTTAGTTATCTGTGGGAAATGATCTCTGTTTATTTTTATATTTATGTACTTTTTATCCTTACAATTTTCTTTATTCGAAACACTGTTCGATACACTCATTTTTTAACAATCCCTTATTTCATTTAGACTTTGACCACCACTTATTCGTATTTAAATTTGCGATTGTTTATAAGAGAGTGTATAGTGACGGTCTTGTACATATCTTCGTAGATAAAATTGTAACTTGTGAAGTCCTTATAGTAAATATATCACATCGTAAAACACTCTTCGATGTAACACTTTCCCTGCGGCTCCGACTTGCGACTCTTCGGGTGAAATTTAAAAAAATTAAAATGCCGATGAAACAAAATATCTCGTGAACCGTGAACTTCTCTTTACACCCTTCCACTCATTTTCTTCTACAACACCGAAGAAGAATCTGAGAGGTTTAACAATTTCCGCAGTGAAGGCGCAATAATATGATAAGCCAAGAAACCTTGCACTGAATGACCAAAAGATTTTTGTTGAAACATGAGACATGAAAAAACTATCAAATTAAGGGGTTTTGAACTAAATTTGCGTTGGAAATGAAGCTTCAACAGCCTTGCTTATAAAAAAAACAATGTTAAAAAGCCTGCGCACGAAGCTATGAATAAAATTAAAAGTTGCCGCATGATCAAGAATAATAACTCTCTCACAAAGTGCTTTTTTAAAAGCGACAACATATTCCACGGCGACGCTATATTAGTCTGCATTTCGAGCACGTTTTAAAATATTTATGCCCCTAGAAAACGATACAAAGTTTTTATAAAAGATAAAGATTTTAAGGACCAAAAAAATGACTTGAAAACTAATGTACAGAGAGTTAAATTCTTTTACAAAGTTTTTTAAGAATTTAAAATACCTTATTGAAAGAAAAAAAATCTAATTCAAATGCAAAATAATTTAATAAGAATTCAAAGAGAAAGATGATGGCTCTGTGTTTTATCGAGTTTTGCAAGAAATGCTCCACGGATAGGAATATGCATATAACAATTTCATATAACTTAAATTAGATAAATATAGCGCTAAACTGGCATATAGTCACAAACTAACTGCCGCCCCATACTTCAGCATTGATTTTTTTTTAATAGGTCACCGTGTTTATATAATGGAGAATCTAGGTTTATTTGAAACATAATGCAAATGTTGAATTTCATGAAATTTAACACAAATTTGGAATTTCACGAAATTTAAAGCAAATATGGAATTTCATGAAATAGATGCTGAACTAGCTTTTTGAATAACTGAGAAATAACGATATTGATGATGTAGACGTGAAATATCACACGTTCCATTGCCATGAGAAAAAATATATGAAGCTTACATTTTTGCTACACGGAGCACCCTGAAAGCATTTTTTTCGAAAAACAACTTTATCGTCACTTCAGATTGCATAAAAACACAATCTAGATCCTGTCATTAGCTTGTCGTAGCTAAAGCAGTCAACTAGCTTTTCTTATTTCACAGAATGAGCTCATGAGTTAAACAAATTTTGTGGATTTCTTTACAAAAACTGTCGGGTGAGTTTCGTCACTGTGGGAAAGTCAAAGCTAGCTAATTTAAACGTTTCAATTTAACATGGACTGAAGACATCAAAATGAACTGTTCTGCCGTACCAAGGCGTAAATATCTGCCGCTCGCTATGGTCTGTTACGTTTAGTTTTTCGTGTTTTTGCGAAGCAATCTAAACTCAGTGAACTTTGCTAAACAGTAAACCCAGGGGAATTAATTTCCGCGAATTTTTTTTCGGAAAAAAAGTCTTTCACGAGAATGAATTTTCGCGTAGTTAGCAGGTCTTAATATTTCGAAGGAATTGAAAGAAGGTCAACCTCGTTCCTAGGGCATTTTGTCTTTGATTCGTTATAACAGCTAATAGGTCAAGAGACCCTGGGGACAAGGATAAAAACAGGCGTAACATGCGCAATTTTTAATTTACCTGGAAATTTACCAGTTTTAAATGAAGGCTCGGTTCGCTTAGAAAAAAAACGTTTTTAGGATCTTTATAATTTTAAACAAATAAAGCTACATTCTCTGGCACAAATATATTGAGACACGCACTAAAACATCCACTCAAAGAAAGTCGGCATAAATTTTCGTCACCGAAAATTTTCGTGACTTCGAACCGACTTTGATTGGGTCGAAAAAAAAACACCATGTGACAATCTATGCTAAATATAATTCACACTTTTTATTTTTGTTTAGTATTGGAAATGCTGAAGTGATACAATTTAGTATTTTCAATACCGAACGAAATATCATCTATTTTAATAATATCAACATCGTATCAACAGCGCATGACATTGTATCACAGCACTCCACAAATTAAAAAAAAAAACGGTTCGAATAATTAAACCGTTTATAGGGATTGAAAATGTTAAAAACATAGGTCAGCAAACAGATTCAATAAAAATTTTCAACAATTTGGAGGCTTTCACGTTTATATTTTTATTTTTCAAGGCTTTTTTACTATAATTTTCGCGATAGGTTCTGAAGCAGACATACAGAAGAATAAATTAATGAAATAATTTTTCGCGCGAATTTAATTTCGCAAATTCACAGGTTCAATAAATTTTGCGAGAATATAGTTTCGCAAATAGCCAATTACTAGGATTAGAAGAGGCCCATTAATAAGAAGGACACTAAAAATTATTTTGAAATAACGATAGAAATAGTTCTCTTTTAGAAAAGTACGACTTGTACTACAACGTTTTATACGTTTTGCTTATTGTTGCAGTGTTCCAGGGTGTTTCCTGAAATGGAATATGTCTGATCAAGGTAACTAACGTCCGAAGTGGATATACAGAAACCAAAAAACATACAACCTACTTACTGAAACCAATGCTTTCCCATTTTGACGAATCATCGTCCCTAATACGCTCTTATGATAAAAAATTTCAGAGAACAATTGCAACACCTGTTTGCAACGAATAAAAGTACGACCATTTGAAAAGATACTGATTAAAATCACTTATTTACTAGTATAGCGTTCGTACATATTAAAAAATTGCCCAATTAATTAACTTTCTTTCTCAGTTACTGGTTACACAAACAAATATAAGCGAGTTGGGAAGTTTCAATTTTCTACCAACAAGTAAATCATATTACATTTCAACGTATCTGCATAAAAATTTTGTGGCACGCACCCTCTTGTCCACACACACACACACATATACATATATATTTCTTTAGTTTGAATGCTCATAGTGACTTCCAAAACCAAAGATCGCAGATATGTGTAAACAGTGTCAAAAAAAATATAGTTAATTTTACTGAATTAAAAAATTAAATTAATCAGGACCACGTCATTATAACATTGAAGCTCTCCAAACTCATTGGCGTACTGAGCAAGAAAGTGACCCTAGACAAAAACAGAACATTGTAGGACTTAAGTTACAGCGTATATTTTTAGGAAGCGACGGAAAGTCGAAGCATTGCACAATAACAACCGATCCCAATATAAAATTAGATCTGTCCCTCAAATCGGCGTTGCGATTGAAGCGAACCTGACTCATAAAACAGCACGAACAACAGCCTTAAAAAAACACAAGAATATATAAAACAAAAAAAGTGTGTTTTCCATGTCCATAGAACGAGGGAATGCTTATTTCTTTTTCTTTGAATTAGCGGATGTGTTGTTGGGACGCCACGGTCTCTACTTCCCCATCTGAAGTTTCATCCTCACTACGAGTATCTCTGTCGACCTAAACAAAAAATCATCATCAATCCGTCACTATTGAATTCAAAATTTACTTTTTTATAAACATCACTGTAAGTAATTGATTGAGGAGTAGTTCTTGTCGATAAATATTGACGAAACAGGTAACGGGGCAACGAAAACAGTTAACGGGGCCATGAAACAGTTAACAGAGCGACAAAACAGTTACAAGGGTTACAAAACATTTACAGAAGCGACGAAATAGTTACAGTGGAACGGAGCAACGAAACAGTTACAGGGGCTACAAAACAGTTACGGGGGCTACAAAACAGTTACGGAGTGACGAAACAGTTACGGAGCGACGAAACAGTTACAGGGGCTACAAAACAGTTAACGGTGCAACAAAACGGTTACGGAGAGACGAAACAGTTAGCGAGGCGACGAAACAGTTAGCGAGGCGACAAAACATTTAACGGATCAACAAAACAGTTAACGGAGCAACCAAACAGTTAACGGAGCAACCAAACAGTTAACGGAGCAACCAAACAGTTAACGGAGCAACCAAACAGTTAACGGAGCAACCAAACAGTTAACGGAGCAACCAAACAGTTAACGGATCAACAAAACAGTTAACGGAGCAACAAAACAGTTAACGGAGCAACCAAACAGTTAACGGAGCAACAAAACAGTTAACGGAGCAACAAAACAGTTAACGGAGCAACCAAACAGTTAACGGAGCAACAAAACAGTTAACGGAGCAACCAAACAGTTAACGGAGCAACCAAACAGTTAACGGAGCAACCAAACAGTTAACGGAGCAACCCAAACAGTTAACGGAGCAACCAAACAGTTAACGGAGCAACAAAAACAGTTAACGGAGCAACCAAACAGTTAACGGAGCAACCAAACAGTTAACGGAGCAACCAAACAGTTAACGGAGCAACCAAACAGTTAACGGAGCAACCAAACAGTTAACGGAGCAACCAAACAGTTAACGGAGCAACCAAACAGGTAACGGGGCAACCAAACAGTTAACGGAGCAACCAAACAGTTAACGGAGCAACCAAACAGTTAACGGAGCAACAAAAACAGTTAACGGAGCAACCAAACAGTTAACGGAGCAACCAAACAGTTAACGGAGCAACCAAACAGTTAACGGAGCAACCAAACAGTTAACGGAGCAACCAAACAGTTAACGGAGCAACCAAACAGTTAACGGAGCAACCAAACAGTTAACGGAGCAACCAAACAGTTAACGGAGCAACAAACAGTTAACGGAGCAACAAAAACAGTTAACGGAGCAACAAAAACAGTTAACGGAGCAACCAAACAGTTAACGGAGCAACAAAACAGTTAACGGAGCAACAAAACAGTTAACGGAGCAACCAAACAGTTAACGGAGCAACCAAACAGTTAACGGAACAACCAAACAGTTAACGGAGCAACCAAACAGTTAACGGAGCAACCAAACAGTTAACGGAGCAACCAAACAGTTAACGGAGCAACCGAACAGGTAACGGGGCAACCAAACAGTTAACGGAGCAACCAAACAGTTAACGGAGCAACAAAACAGTTAACGGATCAACAAAACAGTTAACGGAGCAACCAAACAGTTAACGAAGCAACCAAACAGTTAACGAAGCAACAAAACAGTTAACGGAGCAACCAAACAGTTAACGGAGCAACCAAACAGTTAACGGAGCAACCAAACAGGTAACGGGGCAACAAAACAGTTAACGGAGCAACCAAACAGTTAACGGAGCAACCAAACAGGTAACGGGGCAACCAAACAGTTAACGGAGCAACCAAACAGTTAACGGAGCAACCAAACAGTTAACGGAGCAACCAAACAGTTAACGGAGCAACCAAACAGTTAACGGAGCAACAAAACAGTTAACGGAGCAACAAAAACAGTTAACGGAGCAACAAAAACAGTTAACGGAGCAACCAAACAGTTAACGGAGCAACAAAACAGTTAACGGAGCAACAAAACAGTTACGGAGCAACCAAACAGTTAACGGAGCAACCAAACAGTTAACGGAGCAACCAAACAGTTAACGGAGCAACCAAACAGTTAACGGAGCAACAAAAACAGTTAACGGAGCAACCAAACAGTTAACGGAGCAACCAAACAGTTAACGGAGCAACCAAACAGTTAACGGAGCAACCAAACAGTTAACGGAGCAACCGAACAGGTAACGGGGCAACCAAACAGTTAACGGAGCAACCAAACAGTTAACGGAGCAACAAAACAGTTAACGGATCAACAAAACAGTTAACGGGAGCAACCAAACAGTTAACGAAGCAACCAAACAGTTAACGAAGCAACAAAAACAGTTAACGGAGCAACCAAACAGTTAACGGAGCAACCAAACAGTTAACGGAGCAACCAAACAGTTAACGGAGCAACCAAACAGTTAACGGAGCAACCAAACAGTTAACGGAGCAACCAAACAGTTAACGGAGCAACCAAACAGTTAACGGAGCAACCAAACAGTTAACGGAGCAACCAAACAGTTAACGGAGCCCAACGACAAACAGTTAACGGAAGCAACCAAACAGTTAACGGAGCAACAAAACAGTTAACGGAGCAACAAAACAGTTAACGGGGCAACCAAACAGTTAACGGAGCAACAAAACAGTTAACGGAGCAACCAAACAGTTAACGGAGCAACAAAACAGTTAACGGGGCAACCAAACAGTTAACGGAGCAACAAAACAGTTAACGGACGCAACCAAACAGTTAACGGAGCAACCAAACAGTTAACGGAGCAACCAAACAGTTAACGGAGCAACCAAACAGTTAACGGAGCAACCAAACAGTTAACGGGGCAACCAAACAGTTAACGGAGCAACAAAACAGTTAACGGAGCAACCAAACAGTTAACGGAGCAACAAAACAGTTAACGGGGCAACCAAACAGTTTAACGGAGCAACAAAACAGTTAACGGAGCAACCAAACAGTTAACGGAGCAACCAAACAGTTAACGGAGCAAACCAAACAGTTAACGGAGCAACCAAACAGTTAACGGAGCAACAAAACAGTTAACGGAGCAACAAACAGGTAACGGGGCAACCAAACAGTTAACGGAGCAACCAAACAGTTAACGGGGCACCAAACAGGTAACGGGGGCAACCAAACAGTTAACGGAGCAACCAAACAGTTAACGGAGCAACCAAACAGTTAACGGAGCAACCAAACAGTTAACGGAGCAACCAAACAGTTAACGGAGCAACAAAACAGTTAACGGAGCAACAAAACAGTTAACGGAGCAACCAAACAGTTAACGGAGCAACCAAACAGTTAACGGAGCAACCAAACAGTTAACGGGGCAACCAAACAGGTAACGGGGCAACCCAAACAGTTAACGGAGCAACCAAACAGTTAACGAGAGCAACCAAACAGTTAACGGAGCAACCAACAGTTAACGGAGCAACAAACAGGTAACGGGGCAACCAAACAGTTAACGGAGCAACCAAACAGTAACGGAGCAACCAAACAGTTAACGGAGCAACAAAACAGTTAACGGATCAACAAAACAGTTAACGGATCAACAAAACAGTTAACGGAGCAACCAAACAGTTAACGGAGCAACAAAAACAGTTAACGGAGCAACAAAAACAGTTAACGGAGCAACCAAACCAGTTAACGGAGCAACAAAACAGTTAACGGAGCAACCAAACAGTTAACGGAGTAACCAAACAGTTAACGGAGCAACAAAACGGTTAACGGAGCAACCAAACAGTTAAATGAAATAAGAAATAGTTGTCTGTTGTTGGAGAATATTACACTGGATATAAATTTTGTTTCTTATGAGCGGCTGTTTTAAGGATAAGTAGCAAATGGTCTGTAAAATATAGTGTCAAGAGTTGCCTTATCAAATACGACAATAAAAATACTAAATGGCTTACTTGACTGACTTTTGCGTGTTTTTAAAACGTGGATGCATATTGCATTTGGCAAAAATTTAAACTTCTTCTTAAGGACCTCTTTTGTAATAATAATCTTTTGTGGTAATAACCTTCATTTAACCTCTAAAAGTCTAAAATCAATTGACTGATCCATAACCCCTCTCGGCGTTTTTTATAAGAAACGTGTAAAGCTTTCAATTGCTTTTACGTTTCACACATCAAATGTAGTAATTACATATGAGCGATTAGCTTCTTTCGATTTTGCAAAACTAATAAATGAAGGTTTGACCCCCTAAGCTAACATTATGTATATCAACAATTTGCTAATAACAATAGTGTTTTTCCTTCTATAAAAAGAATGGCTAAAAATAACTTGACAAGACTTTTCTTTAATCCTTTTCCACTTTTTTTCTGTAAAAGCAATTTGTTGAAAACTAACCTTAATAGCGGAGAGTATAAAAAAAGGTGTGATATTTTAAAATGCTAGTAAATTCACCAAAACTTTTTATATTTTTAGAAAGCTTGTATGATTTTCTATATAATGGTATAAAATATATTAAAAAAAAATAAAGTTTGAAGGTTTTATAAACACTGATAAAAAACTACCCCCCCTCCTACAAATGAGATCCCATGTACAAAACTACTAGGTTCTCATGTTTGCTGTTTGCTTTTTTTGGGATCACAAAACATTTTAATCTAAATTAGATTTTCAATTTTTTTCTTAACATTTTTTACTTTTGGAGATATTTACTATTACATTTTTTTCCACAATTTTTAACCTATGATTGTCAGAAAACTGATTATAACTCGCGTTCTGCTTTAAAAACTTCACGTTTTTGCGTACAAAAATAACGTCTTTTGATTGGGTTCGAAATTTTCTGAAATACAAACGTGTGACATTACTTAGTAGACAGTAACTCGTAGAAAGCAGACGTTGAAGTGGCGATTTCAGAACGACTAATTAACCAACCACGCACACATCATCTGCTTAAGAAATTTATCCCGTTACGACAGTTAGGACAGCATCTACAAAATACTCAATACATTTAAGTCAGTCCAAAAAAAAATCTGTCAAAAACCTACCTTTCCTTGCGTAGCAAGTTTATACACCATGTGTAAAATTAAACTACCCCAGTAGATGTGTAATATCTGGAAGAAATAACATTAAACGAATATCACATTGCAGAACTCCAACTTGCAGAAGTCGAAGTCTGTTTTATTGATGTTAAGAAAGCCTTTTTCAAAAATTCAGTTTCTCCTCCTGAAAATATTCTTTTACAACATAAGAACATGTTTAGCAGAAAACGTCATAATGAAAAAAAAAACAGTTTGAAAGATCAACACACAGTAAAAAAAAGAAAAAAGAATTTCAAGAAGTAATAGTGCCTGGAATCACATACAAGTAAAAAATAATAAAACAAACGCATAGAAAAAAATAAAGACATCTGAATTCTACAACTTGGCATCATTTTCGTTTTTTCGCCTTACCTGCAAAATACATAGAAGGGTGGTGAAATAATAGTAAGACAGGTATGGACCAATAATTTCCCAACTAATATATATCATGCAATGCAATACCCTGCAAATATAAACAAAACATATGTGCAGGGGCAATCACCAACAATACAGTCAGCCTTTCGGTAAACAAAGTAGGTTTAAAGAAGCCTGCATATAAACATATTCCAAGATGTCAGTATGAATGGATGAATATGGATTGATTTAAAGATAACATACTAACACTGCTATTACTACAGTAAACATTTTATATTAACCTTAAAAAACATGATTTTTTGCACTCGATATTCAAATCTAAAAACTGTGGTTTCGCAAAGGTTAGGGTTTTAAGCGCAGAATTATCATCGTAGGATTATACGTTCTGAAAAAGACAGAATGTGTATGCATTGCTCAAGTAGGCGACGAAACGCTTTTTTCTAGTCGATAATGTATTGCAATGATTAACAAGATTTAATTTTGTTATAACAAACTAGTTGTTAGTCCGTGGAAACATGGGTACTCCCATCGTACATAACTTGGGTCATCTCTATTTCGTCCACCCTTTGCACAAAGTTGTCCCTTTTTAACAAAATATGGCTATATTATAGAGAAAATTCAAGATTTTTTTTCTTTACCTTGGACCATTGAGGAATAGAAAATCTTGCAGTGGGCTTAAAAATCTTTTAGGCTATTTCAATTTAACTTCAGCAAACAAATTTTCATGCTTTCGCAAAGTTTTTGTCGTAATACCAATATATTTTTAACCCTTTAATACCATGCATTTTGAGTGTATATTTGGGTATGGGCGACTATTTGAGAAGAATATTTGTTTAATCCAGAGTGTTTATTTAAGTAGGGGCGTTTTTTCAGACGTGAGTGTTAAATCGGTCAAATATTAGAATTTCTGCATTGCTTTTGCAAACTGTAAAGCCATCCTAGTACAACACCATATAAAAACACTACACGACATGGAACAACACAACACAATAGAATAAAAAAAACTACATGAAACTACAGGAACAACACAACACAATGCAACAAAACGTGACACAACACAACTGACAAATGTTAAATTAGTCTGGCGTATCGTAACAGATGATAGCCAGTTGTTAGTGATCTTGGAATATTTTAAAAACCCATTTTACAATATTATATATTTTTTCTATAATCAAATGTTACATTTGATAAAAGTAGTTCCTTGCACAGGCGAGATGCTTAGGAGGTATTAAGTTCAACTGATTCAGACAAAAGCCCAAAATTGTTTTGCTACATTTATGGTTTATTTCCAAAAAACCACCCAGTCAGTGAACCACACTTTAAGGCAAATTAATATCATAACTTCATATTATCACTTTTACTGCATTGTAAAATAGGCGAGACTGTTTCGGGGCAGCCAACAAGATGGATCCATGGAAATTGAGAAGGTCAAAGTTTTAAACTGTGGATTTCATAACAGGAAGTTATAATTAAACAATCACGAGGATTAATCGATTCGAGAGTAAAAAAAAAAATGTTGGATGACAAAAATAGAAATTTAGTAACTTTGGAAAATGTCTCTATGCATGTTATGAGCTTGTTTCTACCTTCTGTCTGAACTGTTGGTTATTGCTGATTGCTATCACAAATCTGTTTTTTTTCCTGTCATTTTCCCTACTAACACCCATGGTGGTTTACCCGATCCTGGCACGAATTCACCTGCCCTGGCTACGACCTAAACTTACTTGAAGAATGATAAGTAAACTGCATTCTACGACATGGCCCCTCCAGGGTCCGATAATTGCTACACATTTAAACACAAAAGCATGTATAACCCTAAAGTATACAAAGAATCACACACATTAGTACAAAAAAAGGTTTTTCTTCTCAATTGGAAACAGCCATTTTTTCATCATTCATGCTAAAGAGAAATAGCATAATATGGCAAATGGGAAATTAACTTCGCCTACAAAGAAATGGTAAGTTAACTTTTAGTTTTTTTTTAACAAAATAAGTTGTGAACCCATACTGTTTAACTTAGTAGAGGTTATAATGGTGTATTCTTTTCCAGCTGTTTCGCCTGCCTACTGGAACAAGACACATTTGATAATTCAGCGACCAAAAAAGCAAATCATTTGTGATGTATTTTTGATAAAAATTGCCTTTTAGGCCACAGTTTGGCAATCATTGTGTTCATCACTTTATGCCATCTGAATGCTCTGCAGTGTTTTATTATCAAATTATTTGCGGTAAAAATGCCATACAGAAGTGCATAATTAACTGCAATCCATTAATTCCAACTTTAGTTGTGGAACAAAATAAGTAAATATATAAATACCAGATAGGATAATAGATCCAACGGGTTATGAAAAAAGATATTGCAAACATAACAAATAATCCATCACATAGTCTTTGTTTCTTTGCATAATTAAACACTTTTGCAGCCTATACGAACAAAAAAAATACACATTTTCACCTTTTTTTCTAGAAACACACATAAATCAAGCATTTCTTTACACTTTTTTTATAATTAATTGATTTTTCGCACTTCGTCTAACACATTGTTTAGCTACTTAGGGAAAAAACGCCTCCAGAATTTGTTTACTCATTGTTTACATGTGTAACAATATACGGGCAGAATTGTTTATTTCCAAAGTGTTTTAAAATAAATCAGAAGTCAAAACATTGAAAGTTGTGCCACTGTAAGTTAATGTTGCAAAGATTTTATTTACTTACATAGGACTTAAATTCGTACCATTGAAATAGTTTGTTATTTGACCAACTATATTTGCATTGTTTAATTTTCTATCATTTATTCGCCCCTTAAAATTTTGGCAATTTTGGTGGCAATATGTATGTAATATGGCATTGTTTAGAAAAAAAGTGTTCATTTGTGCAGCACATTAATGTAATTCACTATATTCTACATTCACTAAAACATATAGAGATTATGTCGGTTTAAATGCAAACTTATTATAGAACAGGTATATATACTCCAGTGAGGGAAAACGGGCTAACTTTTTTCACTTTTTCACAACCCTGTTGTAATTGAGTCCAAGCATTTAGTAGATCTAAAAAATTCAAATTGGAGTACTATTCTTTTCTAGTCCCCCCCCAAAAAAAAAAAATTACTTGCTTCGTAGTATGACTGATTTAAAATTGAATAACCAATCATTAGTTTCATAATTAAAACAGGGGTGCCATTCATTTTGCAACCATTTTTTAAGGGCATTTAGGAAAACTTAGGATTTAGGGTATTATTGAGATTTTTAGTTTAGTGGTAGAAACACAAATTTAAGTGATTTAAGTAGAATTTAAATTACTGCGAGTGTCACTTAAAATCACAAGAATCGAGGATATCAAGGGCACGAATTAAGGAAGACAAATCGGATTGAACAGATTTTATTTCCGCATTTGCAGAGGCAAAAATACTTCAGCCTTCTATTATATAAATTGAGTTTGGCAAATGGATGTTCCCTAAGAATTTTAAGACTTCACACAAAAAATCATGAATATTTTGGATTTTTTAGGATTTTTTAGGGTTATTAGGAGACGTGGGCGCGTAAAACTCATGATCATATCATATTTTAAATTTCAAAAAATTTGTGTGGGAGATGACAAAATTTTAAATATATACAATAAGAATAAAATCACCACAGAGACAAGCCTATTACTAAACAGGTTTACATCATAATCGTCACACACAAAATATCAAACACGAGCATAAACAATGAATTTTTTAGATAAACGTAAACCTTACTTAAGGTTAATTTGGGGTAGTTAGGGCATGTTGCCTGGCAGCATGAATTTTAACAAACATGAAATCAACTAAATTTGTCGATAATAATCTGTTCTCAGGTTATAATCTATATAAAAATTTTTTGGTTCATATATTTACGTCACAACTAGTAAAAGGTTTACCTCAAGCCAAAAGTCCGACGCATCGTGCAAAAACATAATAACTACACCAATTCTATGATGGTTGATAGCAAACGAAGAGAAAATTAACATGATAGTAACAATATGGTGCAAAAACATCTGATAAAAGTCCTGAAAAGACAAAAATGGTGCAAACCATTACTATTCATAGAAATACTTTAGGACATTGTCAAATTACAGAAACATTAAAAGGCTGCATAATGAAGATCGACTTTAAAATAGGCTTTTTAATGCAACAACATACAAAGTGGCCCACAATACTCAGCACATACATGTTTGATACTTCTTGCTTGATATTTTACTCAGCATGACAGATTGCCTTTCAAATTCATTATATTCACGCTGGTAAAAACTGCCGAATTGACATCATATTTGGCTGCTTCATGTCAGCAAATTTGTGTTTCAGGTTGTGAATTTAAATTTTGTTGTGTGCACACTCCCTGCTTCCATATACGAACAGAAGTTAAATTAGGAGAGAAAATGAGAGCAAAACTTTCATATGTTTAAGTCACATCCAACTTGAAGGAAACTACACCAGCAAATATTTGCTGAAGTGAATCACATAATTTTGTTAACAAGTCAGCATTTACCTCTGCAATTGCTGACATGAATTAGAAAGAATCAAGAAATTTAAACAAGCACTTCCTTACCTTTCTCTTGGCATCAATAAATTGAGAAAATAATAATGAGGTGTAAAATGAGAGCTCCATCAAATAATACGATCTTAGATATATGTTGAAATCTTGCTACAAAATAAAGAAAGGAAAGTTTCCAATTAGGGCAGTTCTGCAAATTGAATAACAATAAAGTAATTATTTAAAAATTTTAAACAACACTTAAGTATTTACTTTTCTGATATAACCTTCCATCCACTGGTTTGTGTCATAAAACCATTCTGTTGGCAAAATAGTGTAGGCACCAAAACAGAATAACCAGAAATAAAAAACACATCTCCAACAACTCTCTGATGCTTTGTTCAGTAACGGCACCTGAATTGATCTTCTTCTCTTACGGAACCAACGGTTAACTTTATGAGGGGTCCATCCTAATTGCTTAGCAAGACCTTGCACTTGTTTTTCATTAGGATGTTTTGTGTTAGCTAAGAATACATGCTCACATATTTGGTTTTCTTCGTACACCACTTTGCTATGTTTTGCTATGCCAAGAGATAAACAAAATGGTGTTGCAATAAATCTAGATAAAAATTGGTTTCAATCAACTTAACCAGCTTATAGAGCAGCCCTATTCACAGCAAACAAAAACAAAATGCCAATAAATGAATATTTAATAAAAACAAATTTAGTGGTGGCGTATATAACTTTTGGAGTGGTTATTTGTGACCTATAGCTCAAGTCTCTGAAATGTCACAACGAATAAAACATTTGTGAATGATTACAATTATTTTAAATGCATTATATACAGTGACATTACAATAAATTAGCTAAATTTTGATAGTGGCAGTTTCCGTGTTACAGACAAATGATCTGTTTCTTTGGGTTTCTTGTTGTTTTTGTGTGAGACTAGTGTTTATTAAATTTTATGTCAATTAAATTGCTTTACACTGTTTATGGCTGTCTATGGAACAGCCAATCTTCAATTAATTCTTTGTTTGTCTTTTTCAGAAATATGTGGGAAATACCAAAACAAAATTCAAATATATACTGAAAGAGAAACTTTATGCAGTGATATATTCTAGAAAACAAAAACAAGCTAACTTATATTTATCATAATAACAACACAGATGAAACAAGATCCCTTTTTATTAACTTTTATTTATGGGGTGCATTGAAGCAGTTTTCCCCAATATGCTTTAAACTTGCTTCAGCAGTTCTTTTCTATTAGTTTTTTTAATCTGTATATCATCTACTAGTAACTTAGAGCCTTGTACCTAAGGATTGTTGTTTGTTTTATAAATAACAACCCCTTGGAACAAGGTTGAATATACTCATTTGAGCATCATACCTCACCCAGGTCAACAAGCTATAGATCAGTAAATTTCATTACCTGTTTGTTGAAATAAATTCTTTTCAAACAAACAAATCATGGACACACCTGCTGGTAATATATTATTTTTTTCATTTTATTGCTTAGCTCCCATCATGTTGAATTAATTTTTTAAAAAACAAGAATTAATTCGTAGAGAGATCGGGATATGAGAGATAGATATTAGTTATATATGTTGGCTATGAAAGTCATTAATTCTA